>JALJCO010002496.1:50000-169675 GCA_023101725.1 Atherinomorus stipes
TAATAAAGTCATGTTTATATATAGCCATACAGTATATCACATACTGTATGTACACATACTGAATTTGAGATACTTTTCCACTCTTCTTCCAGAGGGCCCAAGTTAGACTTAAAAAGATTTTGTGGCCAATGCTTATTATTGAAATTTAAGGTTTTGCTGTCAGTCCCACTAATGGTGTGCCTCTGTGGTACAGTTACATTATTTATATGTCAGATGACACGCAAAAGACATTCATTTTTTATATGAAAAAATGTATAAACTATAAAACACTTCACTCAAGTTTTAACCTTTGCTATTTGTTGCTGTAAGCAAAGCTGCTGTGGCTGAGAATAGAAAAAAAAAAAAAGTGATCTATCCTCCTCCAATTGTCCCTCACCTTTCAAACATGTGCTTTAATCATTGCTGGTACTCCTTAATGTTTGAGCTTTACTTTGCAGAATGATCTGCAGAAGTTTATAGACTTGAATTCAAAGTAATCCGTTAAATGTGGAAAATCTGGATGTGCTCACTCATAGTCTGAGTTTAAGGTGACATCATAACTAGTGCTCAAATCAGCCTGGACTGGGCTGCATAAACAATGGAGATGGTTTTTTAGCGATGCACAAGGCATGTTTGTCCCATTATAGATGTAATTTTAAGAATTCCTGACCAGGGAACAGGTATTTTCTTCATATGAAACCTGTGCCAGATGAAAATTATTCAGAAGTATTGCATTTTGGTAAATGGACTGTACTTATATAGCGCTTTTCAAGTTGTACTGACCACTCAAAGCGCTTTACACTGCATGTCACTTTCACCCAATCACTCACATTCATATCCGGATATGCACATCGGGAGGCAACATGGGGTTCAGGGACTTGCCCAAGGACACTTCGGCATGTAGGTTGGAGAAGCCAGGAGTTAATCCCCCAGCCCTCCGGTTTGAAGACGACTGCTCTTCCAACCTGAGCTACAGCGGCCCGTTATAACAATGTGTGCTGCAGAAACTTCATCTCCGTATGTCCATGGAGAATTAATATCATAAATAGAAAAAAGTGGTTAAACTGAAAAAAAAGGATTGTACTGTATTTCAGATCAACTCAGCACTCTACACTCAGCCCTCTTACATCTAATTTTAGCTTTTAACACTTATGACAAATACGTATGATCCCCTGACCCCTGGCCTTTATGTTTCATGATCCACCATAGTTTTCTTTGTTCTTGCTTTTATTTTTTATTTTCTGTCCTGTTGTGTTTTTAAGGATATGTTCTCTGTCTCTGTAATTACTTCTCCTGCTCATACTGGCCATGAAGGCTAATTGATCTACTTGTTGTTACTGGTGTTCATTGATTTTATTATCTTATGTTGTTTACATCAACCTGCTGAAGGGCCTAAAGATGGAAATTAGCTGTTGGCTATAATCTTGCATATTTACATGTTAATTAATATGTAATGCCTCTGTTTTAAATAAATGAAATGAAACTCAAACTAAACTTGATGAAAACTGAAAATTTGTCAGTTTGGACATATCGTCATATCTTCAGTGTTTGCTAAATAGAAAGGTGTGTGTGAGAAATCTGTAGTCCAGGAGCAGGTGATTATCTACTTATCCACACAAACTGAGAGGTACAGTAATATCTGCACACACATACGCACACACCAAGGCCAGATAACATATCCGGCATGCAGAGCAAACACGAACACACACTAAAATTTGTTTTCCATCAAACCCCTCCTGACTGTAGTCTAACTGTAAGGTATAAAGGTGGCATCTCTCTTTCTGTGAAGCTGATCAAACATTTTACTGGCTGGTCCACTTTGACAGATTTTTGATATTGAACTCTGTAACATGGACAACTTCTGGATGGACCAAAACTGAACCTGCTCCACTCTAAAGTTTTTACGTCAGACTAGAAAAACAACTGGGGCATTTTAACCAAGAAGGCACAAGAAACCTCATTATTCACAGTAAGCACCATGACAACTTCATACTGTTGTTCTTGTTATTAATTTGCAATTAGTCTGACAAAAATGAACGTTAATGAAGTTAAATGCATAAGCTGCTGTGTTTACTTGTGTTGAAATGACAGAGTATTTTGTCTAAGAATAATTTGTTAATTATATTGAAGATGAGTTTACAGATACTGGACCCAGCAAACATTTGATTTCAACAGACCATCAAACTGGAACACAAAGCCGAATTGATGTTTAATCAACAGCAGCCTGAATTAAACTCAACAGATCTCGGAGTCTTTACTGGACAGTGACAGCATTGTTTTGTGCTCCTTTATTCATACCTGGCTAAGTGTGCACTTGTTTGTTAACATATAATTTTGTATAAATAAGTCTAAACAGTTAACCCTTAAGTTATTTAGGCAGGGAAGATTTAACTGTATATCACAACAAGACAGCCCGAGGTGCCTAACATACGATATTAACACTGTTTACAAAACTGCTCTAAAAGCAGAGCAACCATGGAGCTGGAGACTGTCCCATCCTAAAACCAGCAGACTATCATGGAAAAGTTGGACATTGGGAATGAAGGCAGGGAAGGTGAGTCGATGATGATTTTGTAATCTATTATTTTTGATAACTGTGTTTGTGTGTTTTTTTTTTTTTACAGTACACTTAGCTTTACTTTAAAATTAATTCTGTGACATGATGCAGTATTTGAGGGATTCTTACTTATTCAGTTGCAAAGAATTTGATCCTGTTTGTGGTAATGTGACTTCTTTGAGGTGACTAGCTAATGATTAAAGAACTTTAAATGAACTCTAACTGTAAAAGAAATGCTTTGTTCATTTTTTTTTTTTACTTCTGAATACGCTTGATTTTTTTTTTTCTGCGTTATATCAATCACTTGACCTATAATAACCATCCCACATCCTCCTACTGGGGTCTTGACCCTGAGGTCGAGAACTGGTGACAGATGACAGATATTTGACCCTTCAGCTGACGTCCTGTTGAAAAGTTCCTGAGACTCCTTTTGTCTGAGGACTTCACCAAGGAAAGACTTTATTGCATTTTTAGAAGTATTAGTGCAGTGAACTGTTTAAGGAAAAAGTTAATGTGCTCAAAGCTTTAACAGTCATCTGACTGCGAGACGTGTTCTCATTAATGTGAGGCAGAACAGATACATAATGTTGTTCTGTCCTCCTTCAATCCCATTTAAGCTTTTATTCTGCTTTTGCTTTTTACTAACTCAACATTATATTGAATCTGCCTGACAGTCAAGCTTAATCTAAGCATTCTGAACAAAACATCCCCAGTGCTGCCCAGTACACTAGGCCTTTGTTTCCAACCAGGGGTCCAGATGGATGGAGTTAGCTTGATAAATCTGAGGGATGAAAAGGTAAAAAAACCCATTTCTCTTACAGAGGTTTTCATTCCATGTGTGTTGGCAGAGATGGTACGTCAACCCATCCATCTGCTCTACATGGATGTATTTCACACTTCATTACAAGTAATGGATGGCTTGTAATAAGAATGCTGCTTGACATTCATGGTGCCCAGAGGAGGAATCCTAATAACTTTGGTTGTCAACTGTACGATGTGTCTTAATAACATTTTTGGAGAGTTGTGATCAAATGTGGTTTTAACACTCTTGCCCTTAAAAAGTTTGATGATGATCACCAGAATAACAACCTCCAGAGGTCATTTGGTTGAATAACGAGGGCTCTGTCGGCTGAACAATAACCAGTGGTTGACTCCTGACACTTCAAGAACTTTCAATAGGCGAAGTGATGTGAAGTGAAGTGAAAAGCCTAAACTACATTGAGATGACATGTAAAATATTCCTAAAAGAGGCATGCAGGGATTTGAAGTCACTGTTTCATGTTGTTTAATGATGCAGCAACTAAATCTCTGGTGGATCGAGCAGAGATTTGGAATTGCAGCAGCACATCAGCTGGTCCCCTTTAATGGAAACAAAAATGGAGACAGCAGAAATAGAGGAGGGAAAAACATTAGAAATTGAACTTTATCCTAAGAGAGAGAGAGCAGGAAATTTTAAAATTTTCTTATTCCCTGGTTTTATGTTTAACTGTATTGTATGTATAACAGGAGATATGAACGAGGGAAACATATCGACATCCAAAACTAAAACAAAGAAGGATGTGTATTGGGGTATCCAGTGGTGCCTTGGCCTCCCTTCTATTAGTTCTTTTAGCTAAAAAGTGGATATCAGATTACCTCTTCAATATGGGGAAAATTACATCAATTATGTCATTCATCATTTATTAAATAACCCATAACCATACAGTTTTATCTGAAAGCACTTTTAGTCAACATTGTTCAAGAACGCCACAGTTTTGGTTGCTTGTGTTGTTCCTGCTTCCTTTAACTCTTGTCTTCTTAAAGTAAAGGAATGCACTTACGATGTTATGACTGAAAATAAAATGTGAAAGCTAAAAGTTAATTGAAATTTACCCAAATGTTTAAAAACACTTGAAAACTGTTGGGTATCACATGTAACTTACCAAACACATCAATTCTCTGTTTTAGATACATTATTATGGAGCAGTTGCATTGCCATGGTTGTGGCTCTCTAATAATTTGCCATCAGAATTATTTGTTTAATAACACCTGTTGAACCTCCTGAAAGCATTCATGGATGTCTTTACAGCTGAAAAGTGAAACTAATAGTTCTGGATGTCCCGATACCGATGCCAGTATCGGTACTCGCTCCGATACTGGCCCATTTTTCTGTACTCCTACTCATTAAATACTCGCTCGCGACAGCACCCGATAGCGGACGTCACGCGACACGCTGTGTTTACGCTGCCATGCCGGCAGAAAAATACTCTTCAATGTGAGCGGCGGCTTTGAGTTTACATCTTTTTAAAAATTACACGTGGATAGAAAATATATCTGACCCGTATCATGTCTCTGGGATACTTGTCAAAACGTTGGCAGTGGTTGGAGCAGACTTATTTTTCTCTCTCCCTCCCTCCCATCGGATCTGCAGTACCCCCACATACATACATACAGTTTTGGACATTTTATTCAGGATTCAGTTTGTCGGTGGTAACTTTATGGCTAGTTCTGTTTCCTACGCTTTCCAAGTTTATGTTCCTTGAGCTTAAGTTTAAATATGTAAAATTATGACGATGCATTGCTAACACTGCAGCTGCATCAGAGGCTATTAATGAGTTTCTAATGACTTATTGTGAGCTTTCTTTTTTTTATTTCTTATGAGGCAGTATCCCACTTATTCCATGGCCACTTAGCGTTTTTTTTTTTTTTTTTTTAACAGTTAAAATCATAAGTTTTCCACAAGAAGTGATGGAGCGGACTATTTACCATCTCTCGTTGTGATGCAGCCAGCTGTGGACACAGAACCTGCAGCTGGGTCGATCTGCAGCTGTTAATCAGGCCTGATCAGAGGAGGAAAGTCAGATGAGTGTTTGAAGTTATATTACGTGATACAGTTTTATTTCGGAGGTGATGGAGCCCAACGGAGCCTGCAGACTGCTTTCACAGCGATGCGCTGTCACAGACATGATCTGGCGCATCTCGACCTACACACGAGCTCCGGTGGCTGTCGGTCAAACAGTCATTGCTTATTGTGTATAGGTTGAGTTGTTAGTTATTATAGTTCGCACACTGGATAAATGTTGTAGTAAGCTGGCAGCAATCAGCAGCAACATGCCCGCATCACACCTGAGCACAGAGATGCTTCTCTTTATTTAAAACAAATAACCAAACCGAAAGAAAAACAAAAAAAGAAAAGAAATGCCTTACACTTATTTCACTTATTCCCATTAATCAGGTACTCAGATTGGTACTTGGTATCGGCAAGTACTCAAATACAAGCACTCGTACTTGTACTAGGTCTGAAAAAAGTGGTATCGGGACATCTCTAGTTCTCACTCTGTTCTTAGTTGTTTGAGTGTAAAGAAAGATGAGTTTCCTCCTAAAGCTGAGAGGAAAACACAGATTAAAGCAACCAGTTAAAAACCGTTAAAGGAGTATGAGTTGCACGCACATGTTTGTAGTTTTTGTGTGACTTTGACTGACAGGCTGGATTCACATGGAGGTAAAAACATCTCTGTGGTTCAGAGAGCAGGAGGCAAGTCTGCAGAGATGTAGCCTATGTCATACATTCACACACACTGATGCAAGAAAAAGAGAGAAAGCAGTAGAAAAGTGGGCAGAGCGGAGCAGAGAGAGGAGCAGATATGTGCAGTGAGCCTGTGGTCCGTCTCTTAGCTGGTTTGGGAGTTGAGTGACAGCTGGAGCCCATACTGAGATGAAGACACAGCACTTCTTGTTAGTAGCTTTGGATTGGAAACAGATGTTGACTCTGCTACTGTTAGCAGTTTCCCTGACTGCCTGACTGTTTTACTGACTGTCTACCTGCCTGCCTGTCTCACGGAATTACTTCCTGTCTGCCTGACTGACTGTATATCAACCTGAGGGTGGCTTTACACTTTTACAAGGACCAACAGTAAACGGCAAGCATGAGGGAGCTTGGAAATCATTCACTGCACAAAAATCTTTCATTCTCAGTCACCTTCAGGAGGACCACGTGGTCCCAAGTCTGCATGAAGTTTTGGAGTTATTCAAACACAAAAGCAGATGCAGAAAACAAATCAGAGGAGCAAAATGGATGAACTCAAGTTCAACAATAATGTTTAAATCTGGAAACAACTCAGACTTCCAGCTGAGCTTCATCTGCTAAATGAAAGCGTCTGATGATGCTGTCACTGCTTCACTCAGCGGCGCTTCCTGAAAGCATTTCTCCTCATCTCAGCCAGCATCGAGTAATCAAAAGTATTTTCCTCTGCCTTTGTCATTTGATGCAGCTGGTCAACATGTGTCATTAACGGTTACCCTGGAAACAGCTATTGTTTCTGCACTAGTCTGGGTGACTGATTCGACCCACCTGGGTGGGTTTACAAAGTAATACTTTGCATTTGAAAAAGAAAAAAAGGTTTGATATTCTTGTGGCAATCAAAGAGATTCCTAAGATGCCTTTCCCATTGGATGGCATGTGCACACAAACACACAACCTTTTGGTTTGAATCTAAAAAGTAGCATGTGTATGTGTGTGTGTGTGTGCCTGATGCCTAAACAATAGTGCACATTTCTCATAATAAGGACCATGTTGGTTAAGTTTAATGAAGAGTAACACAAGCTGATAGAGTCAGAAATACATTTAACAACCATGAGGAACTTAATTAAAAACATAAGGGGAAAAAATTACAGTATTTAAAGGACTGTACATTCAACCTTTACCTTTGTGAACTGAATCAGTTAATCAAAGGATAATGAGACTGAACATCACATACCTGTCAACAGTATCCTATTTTTTATTTATTTTATAGTAAAACCAGCTCTCCTCAGCCTCATATCCAAGCCTGGCTGCATCACTGCTGCTCTTATGTCTGAATGACTATAACTGATCGTTTTATTGGCTAATTTGCTGTTTCTCTGACTATCTGTTTCACCGCAAACCTGTCTGCTCAGGTGGGCTGCTCCATGTGCTTTTCTGACTGCCAGCCTGCTCACAGCGTCACCTCCAGGCAACCAGTGCGAACCCAGAGTGTTAAACTCATTCACATTCATTCACACACACCTCTTCTTAACCTCACTCTCACCTGCACATCTAACTTCTGTAATTATAATAAGAAGTCTATCTGTCAGGACTTTTCAGATCCTTCTTTCAATGAATATCTGTGACTACAAAAAAGAAAGAATAAAAAACAACAACAAAACAAAGCAAAGAAAGGAATCAGTAATTAAAATCCATCCATGCATCAATCCAACGGGGTTTTGAGGTTCATGACTTTTTTTTAATTAATATTCACTCCATAGAAAGAAAAGGTTAGTCCCAAAGATTTAAAAAAAAAGAGTTAATTTTCTGAACAAAACTTTATTAAGTTGAGTATGTTGCATTTAGGAAAACACAATAATTCTGGTTAGCTTTTTTTTTTTTTTTTTTTTTTTTTTTTTAGAGATTGTTTCCATAAATTTCCACGGCTGAATTTCGCCTCACAGATGTCTGAAGTAGCCTACAGTATTCTCTTTGCCTTGTGGGCAGACTTCAGTAAAAATGAATGGTCCCGTTTTTCAGTTAGTTTTGTCTGGAATTAAAAATCTGACAGTTTGTCTCTCTTGCCAGAGCCACCACTGCTCCATGGATTCCCCCACATAGATCCCGCTCTGTTATACCCACTTCCTCTGTCGCCCGACCCGATCAGCGAGCTGACTCACCTGGAGACGCTGCAGGTCGGACACGACGTACCAAGGACCGGCGGATGGGGCAGGTAAGACCGGTAACCGGCTGGGTTCTTCACCTCCGCCAAAAACAGTCTGGTAACACACACGCGCGCGGTACCCCGGGTTAGAAGTGTCTTGTAGTTTATCTCCAACCTTTCGCAGAGAAACTCCTCACCGTGTGATGAGGAATGAGCGCTTGGACGTGAAAATGCGTTCAGGACTTACGCAGTGGTGGAATGAGGGGGCTGAGAGATGGTGTGGAGGTATTAGAATGCCAGGAGGAGACATATTCGGGGAGGGGGAGACCCCACCCCCTGCTACTGAAATCCGAACAGCGGGGTGCGTTTTGGAGGAAGTTGGAGATGTGGAGCGAGCCATGGCGCATGGCGCGCACCATGGCGCACGAGTCAGGGCAACAGTGAATTCTTCTCTCATGTTCATTTATTCACATTCTTAAATATAATTCTGTATTTTACCTGTTCGACAGGTGGGGGAGTTTAGGTAGAGCTAATACTTAAGCTGATCCCAGAGGGGCTCAGCCTGTTCTTTTTCTTTCTTTTTTTTTCTTGATCTCTATACAGTATAAACCTCAGCATGTTTGCATCGTGATCACTTTTTTTGCTGCCTTTATTAAGAGATACTGTGTAACTTTTGACCCAGACATTAGCGTAATGTCAGTAATAATTTCTGGGGCCAATATACATCATTTGACACGTCAGTGCTCCAAGGGGGCTTCCCCCCTCAAAAACCTGACATTGTAACTTTGCAGGAGTAGATTGTCTCTCATTGGATCATGTGACCTGGAGCATTCTTTGGCTTGATGACTTTGCAATCAGCTGATCAAAGTGGTCTGCAAACGCATTCCAAAACACAGATAGACTGTTTGATTTTGCGACAGTTGTGTGACCTGTGGGGAAGTTATAGGTTTAGTGCCACATTGGCCAAAAGTTACAAGGTATCCCGTAAAAATAATAATACAATAATCCCTATTTGCATTGAACCTTTCTACGTGTAAAGTGTTTTTTAAATTGCTTCTCAGAAACAGCAGATAACATATTTGAAAAAATATTTTGAAAAATAGAAAACCTGATTGTATTTATGTTGTTTTTTACTCTGTCTTGATAAAAACAAAAAACAAAATCTACCTATATGTTTCTGTGAAATTATCTGCAAAAGTCATCCTATTATCGCCACATATCAGCTCACCATGGTTACAGACATGAAGCTCCTGCTTCTTGTCTCTAGTTGAAGAAAGATTTAGAGCTCTGTCTCTAAAAACTTTCTTCTTGTCCGTTTTTATAGCCCTGACACCTGTTGGGTCATGCTCACTCGCTAACCTCCCAATAATTGTAGTCATTACAACTTTCTGTCTCTTCTGTCAAAGCGACCTCTGGACAAGAAGATGTTCTTTTTTGGAGGTGAAAGTGCATTCCTCTCCCTCCTCCCCCTTCTCTGTCCTCAGCCTATTCTATGTTCATTGTGTGAAATACCAGAAAGTCTGCGCTCCTGATACACTGTCCTTTGACCTCTGAAGAAGGGAAGGTCTAATTTTGACTGCAGCTGTCACCCTGGTGACTGACCACACACTCACAGAAACACACAGCCATTCAAGTTTGAACCTTGAACTGTGGAGTGACGTGTCGGGGAGGATCTTCTGTTGATTCAAAGAAATGTTCTATACACACCGCTATGTCCAGACTATGAGCGGGGTGAATACATGTACATGTGGAAGATGGTGGAGGTGGGTGAAAGTAAAATAGCAGATGAGTTTCAGGTATGGAAGTACTGTAGGCCTTCATAATTAAGTTTAAGTTTTTTTTTAGTTTGGCTCCTGGTGCAACTGGAGGACTATTAATTTGCTCAACATCATCTAGTCATTTTTCATTGTGCATTGTCAAAATCTTATTACAAAATGACTGCACACAAACTGGCTGTTTGTGTTGGACATCTGCTTAGATGACATAATGATGATTGTTAGCTAATCGGACTTTAGTAAAAACAAACTGATTCAAAAAGTGTAAAGACTAATTTTTCTTAATGATTTAGTAGCTTTAGGATAGACATGCACCATCAGTTTGAATGGATTATGGATAAGGCACGTAGCTGTGCGTAGACCAGCTTTAATAGCTTCAGACTATATTCTTGAATGGTCTTGAAAGAGAAATTAAGTCATTAGGTTTATGCTTTAAAAACTGGTTAGATGTTTATTTCATATTATGTTTAAACAAAGAAAGGACAGACTAAAGCCTAATTTAGTTTAATTTAAAGAATGTTTGAAATAAAAATGTTTGAACCCCCCCCCCCCCTTTATATGGTGTGATAGGTAAGACAAACTAAAGGTGTTTTCAATCAGCATCTATAACTTGCTCAAAAACCTTCTAACTTTGCTTCACGAGAGTGTGAAACAAAGTGTGATGTTCGTGTGAGAGAACAACATATTTTTACATATTTCAGTAGTGCATTGGTTTTTATATGGGTTGTTTCATTTATTGCTGGGTTTGTTTTGTTTTGGGGGTTTTTGTATTTCCATAATTAAATCAATAACATATTTCTTATTTTTGTATCTGTATACCATAATTTTTCACTGTGAATATAGATTATAAAACCATTTGTGAGCATTTGGCCATTTCCGTCAGTGCTCTGCGGCTGCGCATTGGTCATGGAATCAGTTGCCTATCGTGTATTACAAAAGGCTTTTTTTCACAGACACTGATGCCAAATAAGTGTCTTTGCTGATAGATTTAAAGACTGCAACTTTTTTCCCAAGTTGCACCTTCTAAATCAGCTTTCAAGTTGTCAGTTGTTCCCAGTGAGAGCTCTTTCTTTATCTCTGCTTTAAAGACTACTTTCCTGAACATCCTGCACAAGCAGTGTGAGAGACAATGAGACAGAAGTTGAACCCCTCTGAGTCAGTCTGCTCGGTCACAGAGACATTATGTTTTCAGTATTTCATCAACAGAAAAGTACATTAATTTTATCCTGCTTTTACCTTCTGCAGGTGTGCCTGATCAGACCTAAGTTCTTCATGAGGCAATGTAACTGCTGCCTTGCTGCCCTGGAAGCCAGCATCCCACTGCTTTAAAGACTAGACCTGCTTTTCTCTCTGGCTCTGATTTTTCCATAAAATTAAATCGTAGGAACCTTTTTAACTATTAAATAAGATATGTTTTTCTTACTTGGTGCAGCCATGCTCTCACATCTCGTCTTGTTTCTTTCAGGGTTTCATTTAAACATTTTTGGTTGACAGTTTTAATATTCTGAGTCACAGTTTTTGACCATGTGCTAGCAACAAAAACAAATGTTGGAAAAAGAATAAAATCTGTTCAGTTTGCTAGCATGCATTTGCTGTGTTGCACATTCTGCAATAGAAATGCAAAAGACTGACTGGAAGTTTTTCTCTTCATTTTTATCAATTATTATGATTATGTTCGAACATTTTTTTGTCCTCAAGGAAAGAAATTACATGGTTCATTTATGCTTTAAAATTAGTTTTAATCAATGACATAGTTCAGATATGTCATTTCCAGTCCTTCGTGTTATCTTGCTTTCTTTTTCTCCTCCTTTCGTGTTGACAGTTTTCATTATGAGAAACATTCCAGACTCCCGGCCCGGGGTTATAACTCTGCGTCTGGCTCCTCATTACATCGTTACAGTGGAGAAAAACACAGTTAATGTGACAGCAGCTATTGTTCGCAGCACTACACGGGGCAGCTCAGCACGGACGCTTAGTTGCTTACATGCTGTTCAAGAGAGCATCTGAAATCAAATCAGGAGATACATGCATGAGTGGAAAATACCATTTTACCATTTTAATCTATTTGATTAAATACCTGAAATATATCAGTAGTTGTGATTAGAAGGGTAAAAAAAGAATGAATATGGAAAATACAGTATTTTGTCCAACTTCTATTTGTCTTATTCTGTCATTTGCTTCCCTTTTGTTAAATTTGTTGTAAGAACATGAAGGAAATTATCTCATTGCCAGCTCCACTGCATTTAGTAAATATTAACAAATTTTCAATTTTATGCGAGCAACATAATCTGAATATGTTGGGAGAGAGCCAAAAAGCCCAACATGAATTTATAGATCATGATAGTAGCAGCATTTTAAATTTTACAATTGGCCATGATGACGGGTGAGGGTGACAGAAATAGACATAAAAGGAGGATCCAAAAAAAGCTTAGGGCTGGAATATACTTGCTGCTGGCGAACGCACGTCCGCATCATGGCGCCCACGCGTTCCCAGCGTACATAGTTCGCTTGCGTTGACGCGATGTAACGTGCCGCGTGTGCATGGTGCAATATCGACTTGAATGCTAGAGGTGCTCGTTAGTTGGTTAAGTGGCCGCACATACCACCTCCGCTGACGACGAGACCTCTTTTTCTTTCACTGCAGCAAAAGTAACTTCTTCTCTTGAAGAAGTTAAATAAATAATCTAATTTCCACATACACCTTAGTGGATTCACGATAATGTAAAAATACAAAGAAGGGGGAAAAAGAGCTGAGGATAAAAAATGAGTTCAGAAGAGCCGGGTGTAATCTGAAGTTTAGAGATTTTTGGGTGAAATGCTGCAGGAAATATAATCATAGCAGAAGAAAAGTGCGAAGGAAAAATTAAAATCCAAAAAAAATAAAACCCAAGCCATAATTCATAAAAAAAGGAATGATTAATATTTAATTTCTTTTACCAAAATTAAATAATATAATTAATATTTATATAATTAAAAGTTATCAATAAAAAATACAAAGAAAAAAAAAAAAGATTTGAAAAAAATCTCAGTTATAAGAGCTGGGTAAAAAAAACTATAATATATACACATTTATAAAAAAATCAAAGATACAATAAGAACACAAAATAAATTTGAAGAAACAATAAAATTAAAGGAATTCACAAACACAGAAAAAATAAAAAAAAATAATAAGAAAATATAAATATAAAGTTAAGAAAATTAATTAGACAAATACTTAAACTAGAAGATATTTCATGAAGTATATCAAAATCTACTTGGATATATTTTGTAATGAATAATAATGACTTAGTAAAATAGGAGGAAGAGAGAGAAGAAAAAAAAATAAAATAAAAAAGGGGGGATTGACCAGTATAAAGGCCATGCAGCCATTCACGTACAGTATGAGCATAGCAATATGTGAAAGCAGAGAGGAAGGCAGATGTTCCATTGAAAGTGAAGACAGCAGACAGTGGTTAGGAGATTGCGAATGCATTGTGTTGTTGTATGATATAAAAGGTGACACCTGAAAGTAAGGGATCATCTCACTGCAGTTTGACAAGAGAATAAATGCACAAAATTAAAAGGTTTCTGATCAAAACACTAAACACAAAAAGGTTTTCATCAGAAACCATTATTTTTTTGTGAAGTTAAGGTAAAATAGGGTTTCAAAAATTCCTAAATTAAGAGTCGTTTGCAGTAGAAAGGGCCGTCTCTTCATCAGGGGCTGAGCCAAAAGATCTGGCTCTCTGAAAAGAGCCGAACTTTCCATCACTAGTTGAATTGTCTTGTATGGCGGTGGTAGCTTTGCTTATCTGTGCTGTCCTTCTCACTCATGGTAGCACCTTTACAGTTCAAACACAACAGAACTTTCCAGTATTGTCTAAATATAAACCATAACACAGCAAATAACTCAAATTTATGGTGCAGCATTCACAAAAGGTTAAATAAGGTTGAATATGCATCTCTTATGAGCCTTTGTGGTTCAGATATGTTGAGTTTTGAAAATAAAAACACCCTCACTGACAGGACGTAGGCCAGGGGTGCCTAAGTCCGGTCCTTGAGAGCTAGTCTCAGGCAATTTTTAGAAAACACCAGAATCAAATGGCCGATTCTCTCATGTACATGTCATTCAACTCTGCAGTCCTGGTAACGAGCCATTTATTTGATTCAGGTGTGTTAGAAAAGGGATGCAACCAAACTGTGCAGGATAGTAGCTCTCGAGGACTGGACTTGGGCCCCCTGATGTAGGCAAAGTAAAGTTTACTTGCTTTTTTCAAGTTGATAATGAATACATTGAATACAAATTACTTGATAATTTTCAGTTATACTTACAATTTAAAATTAAGTTAGAAATATACAAACAAAAGTCAAGTAGCATTTCATAAAGTAATGTCTTTTTTAAGAAAAAAAAACAAAAAAAAAAAAAAAAACAGGGTAATACAAAACTCTTAGAATTTAGTTTTTACATCAAAGTGATTTTTACAAGGTCATTTTTCAGTGTAGAAATGTAACCTGAAACTGCAGTAGGACTAGAAGAAAGCCTCATCAGCTGTGTGCAGAAACATTGCCAAGTTGTCTGGACACAAACTCACCTAAGATGGACAGAAATACAGTGGAAGCATACAGTATACTGTGGTGTGTTGAGTCCATGTTTCTGCAGCTTTTGGGAAAAATAAAGATGTCCAGTTTAGCATGCAAAGGTTGAGGAAGACCATTTAGTCCATTATCAAAAAAAGAGTGCAAAAGCCAGCATCTGTAATGCTTCAGGGGTGCATCAGTATTAGCTAACTTTATGGACGGCTGAAGGAGGAAAATATATTAAATGTAATTTTGGAATGGATGTATGATTCCATCTAGGTATTGTCTTTTCCTGGGAGGTTTTTGGCTACATCAGCAGGACAATGCCAGACTTTATTCTACTTGACCTCCAACAGTGTGGCTTCAGACTGAGTGTTTGTTGCACTTTAGTCTGAGTTTGTGCCTGCAAGATGAAAACTATGTTTAAGTACAGAAAGATCTTTTTCTTTATTATAGGGTAGTAAGCGTGGCTCAGGCATGCTCTCGTGTCATTCAGAATTCCTTAAAGGAGACAAATATTTTTGTCACTTCCTTCTCCGTTTGTGTTAGTGTACACTTGATAGCAGCTGTTAGTGTGTTTTTAAAGACATCCGCTGTACATGTTTTTGGTTAGCTACCAGTCTTTTAGCCATGGGATGTAACTTGCTCAGTTTGTTTTGTCATTATAAGATATGCAGTTAAATAGCACTTTTATGAAATATTAAATGCAAAGCAGCAGCCACATTAAGAACGCAATACCTATTGTTGCATATAATCTATGGACATGAATGTGAACTATCATTTTTTATTATAACTACAATTTTCTTTTGTGCCTCTGAGGCAGCTTATACATTTGTTTTGTTTTTTTATTATTATTATTATATTCAAATTCCAACCTCAGCAATGAAATAGTAATTTTACAGAGTTTTTCTAAATTTCTGCATGAAGCAACATGATAAAAACTCTTGGAGCAAAGTGTCTAAAGTGAAGTTTTATTTGTCTTTTGGAGCTGTTACTCCAGCAGACCCATATCAGCACCTGCTGTCGAAGTCTGGTCTAAGTACAGTTGTCCTCCTGAGTCTTTTTATTTTCTCCACATCTTGCCTTGACTTTAATAGCATTTTCCAACATGGTGAAGGGAACGTTTTTAAGTAGACAAACAGCATTTAAACTTTTTGACTCTTTGACTCCAACTGGCCACAGCAGCTCTGTTGATATAATATCTCAGTGAGCCAGGTTCTCACAAATAAAATATGTTCTTTGGATATTTGTGACTAAAAAAAACCATCTCATCCTATCAGGAGACTGGATCCAGGGTTTCAAGGCTGCCAGCTACTGGGAACAGCAAGGCAGGCAGGAAGAGAAGCTCATGCCGACCAGAGCGTCGTCATCCAGCATGCCAAGGTCGCTCAGAAGTCCTACGGCAATGAGAAAAGGTCTGATGGAGCTTCTGTGCACAGACACATTTTAAGAGAGTTAAATAAACACACTCCAGTAGGTTTAAGGGCTGCAAGGGGTTTTGGTGGTTAGCGCAGTCACCTCACAGCAAGAAGGTTCCTGCTGCAAATGTGGCTTGGCCCATTCTGTGTGGAGTTAGTGTGCTCTCTGGGTACTCCAGCTTCCTCCCACAGCCTTAATACATGCTGTAAGTTAACCAGAGATAATAAAACCATTGTAGTTGCCAACACCAGAATGCGTGCATGTTTGGGATCGGAGCTCGGCTCCAGACTCCTTTTGTTTCATCTTTCAAAGCAATACTCCTAAATTAATTTTAGTTGAACGTATAAGGTAAGAAAGAAGTCAGCTGTTAAGCTTTAACATTCAGCATTATTATTAATTCATTGTTCAATCGGCTCAATGAACAGCTATTTTTTTTTAACTTTGACTTGTTTTTTTGCATATTAATGAGGCAAATAATAAACTGAAATTTAATGCCTTGTGATTTCCCATTAACCTCCGTTGGAAAGCTGTTAGATGAAAAGAAATGAGCTTTTCTGTGTTTTAATGTTGAGTTGTGAAATTCAAACATGCAACTTTGATTCACATAAATAATGTGCTTGTGTCTGCAGTTATTATTCACTTCGTCACATGTCTGCAGGTTCTTCTGTCCTCCTCCTTGTGTTTACATCAGGGGTCCCGGGTGGAGGGTCATGCAGGATCACTTAAAAGGTGAAGTAGCAAATATATATGCTCTTTCAGATTATAAAACCCATATTTACAGCAGTTACAGCTCCTTTGATCCAATCATATTCTTCCCCAACTTCCTCGCCCCCATTTTTTTTTTTTTTATTTCTTTTCTTCTTCCCTTTCACTCCATTCTTTTGTTGTCATTTTTCTCCAGCTGCTGGTTATGGAGACTCTGTATATCGAGTATGCGGTTACATGTGTCTGGACAGCTCCAGTCAGTCACAGGCGGACACATTCAAACTGGTCTTCGATGAACAGCCAAACTCCGGGGTGAGAGAGGTGTAATCCTACGCAGTGCTCTGATCTGTTTAACTGGACGGGTTTTGACAGCAAAGGCCTTCCAGCGACACGGACACCAATTTCCTTCAGTCTTTTTTCCGTGCAAAATTATCCTCCGAATTCCTCTCCAAACAGCAGGTGTTCAGTCTGTGGGAATGTAGTGCCACTGAGACTACAGATATCTTTGTTCTTTATACAAAATATTTATCTATACATACAATTAAGTTTTAGAATTTAAAAGTTGAGTAAATACATACTAACAAAACACCAATAACATGAACAGCAAAATTGTTTTTTCTGTCTAAAAGAGGAATCTTGTAGAAGGTTTCCCCCTCATTCATCTTGCTGGTGAAACCTGTTGTCAGTACAAAGTAAATCCAGTCAGTCATCCATCAAGAGAAGAATGTCCACAAAAGGCAAGAAGTTCAGTACCATGTGCTATTTGCCCTCTACTGGAATGAATGGTGTCCAAATCCTGAAGTAACACTGTCTCCTAGGAACATTTAAGCAGCCAGTTTGCTCAAAACACAACAGCCAGTATCCAGTCTGGAGGTTAAAGTCACAGAGAAGTGACGTTTTGCCCTCTGGGCTTCATTCGTGCAGATTTACCCAACTTGACTGATTTTAAAGGTAGCAGTAGATGAAATGATCCAAACCTGTAATTCAACCCATCAGCACATGAAGTTTTTCCTCACGTCCAGAAGATTCATCCAGGTGTTCAAGCTATTTTCTGCTGAGGCTGAAAGTGATGAAAAATAAATCATGTCCTCCTGTTTCAACCCGCTGTAAATAAAATTAGATTATTGCTTAAGGACTGTTTTAAAGTAATGTTTAATGAAAACTGCTGTATGTTTGAAAGTGAGCCCAGATCCAGCCCACAGACTCAAATTAGCAAAGCAAGGATAGTTTACTGTAAATTCTGGAAGATGTTGGTTGGTGGAGATGGGGTCTGGTAAGGCTTTGTGAAGACAATACTCTGATGAGGCAGCGCAGAGAGGAAAAGGAGCAGATCTGCGTTGAGATGAATGACAGGGAGACAGAATTATGCCAAGAGTTCAAAACCCTCATGGGATAAAACGTCAGAGTACACAGCTAAACGGGACTGTGTTTGAAAGAACACAAACACAGGTAAAGAATAATAAGCTTTTTGTCAACGGTTGTCATGGTGAATCCATGATTTGCATCATTGATAATGCTTTATCGTTCTGAGTAAACATCCTCAAGAGTTGATTGAACCAACTTGCAGCAGCTTTTCTGGAACCAAAACCTCAGAATTGTTTAGTTCAGAGTAAGAAAACCCAGAGTTTCTTATTAGATTTACAGATCCGGGCATGAAAAAGTTCCTCCTTTTTCTGGCAGAAGGGGTGCACTAATAGTGCACCATTACTGCACTATATGAGGTTAATTCATTAACATAGGTTCAGGAGCAGGACCACGCCTCAACCACACCTGCCTCCAATCTCACTAATCACCAAGCAGCCTTAAATACTCGCTCACCTCATCAACTCAGTTTCTCGTTCTCTCGACGACCCTCCCTTCCCCTCCCTTTCCTCTCGTTTCATCTCCTCTACCTTCCCTTTTGCCTCGTCCGCCTGCTTCGTTAGGCCTTTCTCCATCTGCTGCCCCTCCCTGGCCTTTGCCCCCCCCACCTCTTCTCTGCCTCCCTTCTCCTTCCTGCTGTCCTACTTCTTTCCCATCATCTGACCGTCTCCACCATTCTTGTTCCTTGTCTGCTTCCTTCTCTTCTTTCGGGTTCCATTTGAAGGGGGGGTTCCCTAAGCCGGACTCACTACCAAAAGACTACACCCCCACACACTAGGTCTTCCTCCGGCTCATCATCATATCTCATTCTTTCTTTCAATCAATCAATCAATCAATCAATCAATCAATCAATCAATCAATCCTTCATCATCATCATCGTCATCATCACTCCTTTTGTTGTGGCGTGGTCCTTGCTAGTGAACACTGGCTGAACGATTTGTCCTGCAAGTATGTCATCACGTACGGTGTCCAAACTTGGCGTGTGGAAACGTCCTTGTTCCGGGCATTCATTTATGCTCTGAAATCGTTTCCCCTGGGTACACAGGCGTTTCTCTGTGCGATTGAATTAGCAGACAAGTCGCTGGTAAGTGGCTGGCAGTTGGCTGAGGGGAACTTTTTCATGTCCAGATCTGTATAGATAGATGAAACTCCTTTCTGAAACAGGCCCCAGATGTGTGAGAAAATTAAGTCGGGCCAGCAGGAGGCAGAGAAACACTGACAGTATATATAAAGATGCAGATATCATATCAGACAAACACAAGTCCTCAGAAGACAAAGTTTCATGGAGAAAACTGGGAGGAAGAGAAGAAATGCATGGATATGGTCAGCATCGCAACAAAAATCTCACCAATTACATCAAAATGAAACTTTTGGCATTATGGAGCACCATTTTGGGACTGTTTCAGAAAGCAGGCTAACTTGAAACTCTGAGTCAGGGGAAACTGTGGATGGCCCGTTCCATGATTTATGTCGGAAGGAGATTTTTCTGAATTCAAACTTGTATAATTTTCCACTTTTTGTCAGTGGCTACCACTTTTGATTCATCCTGAGATGGTAAAGTGCTTACGGTGGCACCTGGTAATTGGGGAATTATATAACCTTAGACTATCACTAAACTCAGGTATAGTATTTTAACCTTGTGTATTAACATGAATATATCACCTTCCTTTTATTTTTTACAAATCATTATTAATTCCATAGTCATGTCAGAAGACTGCACTTCTTCAAAAAGCTGTAAGTTCACTAGCCTCTTATTTATATAAAGAAAACACAAATACAAAAACCTAGTTATATTATCCCACCATACAGTTCATTAACTAAGGTGCAGTTCTGGTTAGAAGTTTCCATATAATTAGTGTTTTTCATGGAAAAATGTGCTGCACAACATACTTTTTGACTAATTCAGTGGTGCTTAAAGTTCCAAAACTTTCATCATTAATCTTCTTCGCTTTCTATTCTTTATCATGACTGGCTCCAGCTGGTAGCTCTACTTTGCCAAAGTTTTTTTTATAAAAGGAAAGAGAAGATAAGAAAATGAAAGGGAATTGGCTGCACTCACTGGATGGAACAAATCTAAGTAATAAAGGATAATCTAAAGAATTTAATGCAGATCTGACAAAGATAATTGTAGATTTGCACGAGTCAAGAATGTCTTGGAGCCATTCCTAAACAACTACTGATTCCAGTTGTGCATAAGTCCAAGTTAATGGGAAGTATAATCACTTTTCTAAGGTCTGGAAAAAGATCCAAACTGTTACATGCAGCTGAAAGGAAGTTTATGTGAACAGCCAGGATCGTTTCAGGAGCCATGGGGTGCTGATTTACTACAGTTCTTCAGTAAAGCCTAAAATGATGAGTTTGACATTATTGAGTGTTCCCCGGTTTGTCTTTTTGTGTTGCAAAGTGGTCGGGAAATAAGATTTTGGAAGAAAAGGTTGTCTCCAATATACAGTATGCAGTTCTAATCTGTGTAGTGAGAGGTCAGTATAGGGTCAGAGTAAATCATCTTAGTAATGAGAGAAAATGTATAATTTTTTATTAAAAGAACATACTCCACTACAGAGATGAGAAAATACCAGCAAAAAATTAATTATATCAGTTGTCCTTTACATTAGTCACTTATACTACTGAGGTATCAAAGTATCATGCTATAATATAGAAGCAGAGTCCTATTTTTTCCCCTGAGTTGAAACAATTCCATCTTTTTTTTTTTATCTTTATTCTTAAAGCATTCATGTTAAGGCTGATGATGGCTGTAAAAAAAAAAAAAAGAGTAAACAAACAAAAAACAAGTTCAAGCTGCAAATCCTTACAATAGCACTTGATGAACTCTGAAAAACCTGCTTATATTTAAAAAAAAAGCTTTAATTCAGTTGAGCATTTACACAAAAGCCAAATTAAACCAGGGTTTCGATAAAACTACTCCATCACACACTGACTGACTGACTCTGTGTCTCTGCAGCAGATGTTTGCCTGTGCAAAGTCCCTCTTCATCTCTGATCAGGATAAGAGGAAGCATTTCAGCCTGCTGCTGCGACTTTTCCTGGGCAACAGACAGGAAGTGGGGTCCTTCCAGAGCAGGATGATCAAAGTCATCTCCAAACCCTCCCAGAAGAGACAGTCTATGAAGAATGCTGACTGTGAGTCACACTCTAATCATTTACTGTAATCTTAAATGGAGCATAAATGGTGAAATAAATAAGAAAATACAAAAAGAAGAAATTGCAATTTGATGAAAATGAATTAGTGTGTATTCAAAAAATCAAAAACTAGAGTTACACACATATGCCTAATGAAAAAGCTCAGCTCAGTTAACATTAAAGGAGCAGTTCTGTTTGATGATGAAAAAAAAATGAAAAAAATAACCTGAAAAAGGAGTTCTCACTCTGAATTTGATATGTTTTTGTTTTCTTGCTCATGTTGCTATTTGGCTTTTTGCCCAAAGAAGCCTTTTTGAAATCCTTTTCTGTTTAATATTATCTGAGTTTCCTGCTTAAAACTTAATGAAACAGAGTTTAATCGTCAAACCTCAGTCAGCCCTTCTGTGTGGAGCTTGCATGTTCTCCCCATGCAGTCTTAGCATGCCGTACCGTCAGCCCGCCTATCTTTGTCAGGGCCTGGTAGCTTTGGGTTAGCTTGGTTAGCTCAGAGCTCAGAACTCATTGGCTGTCAATCATTCGATCTCACGTTCTCAGGCCCCCTCTCTCAGGAAATTTTTTGTATTTTCTGGGAATGATGACACACGCAACGTGGCTAAGATGGCAACATTGGGAACTGCCCATCTGGCATCAGAAATCAATGGGCCACATCAGCGGATCATATTCTTTTTACAGTCTCTGCTCTCACCTGTTGGGATAGGCTCAGGCACCTGTGAACTTACGTTGGAATAAGTGGGTATAAGATGGATGGATGGATGGATGGATGGATGGATGGATGGATGGATGGATGGATGGATGGATGGATGGATGGTGGATGTAAGAGTTTTCAGATCATCTAATCAGAGAAAAGAAGAATAAAAGACAAAATCAGGATCACCAGTGGGTCATATGCTTAATTACTCTTCGATATTCTATTATTTCATGGTTCCGTCTTATATTTGTGTTTATCTGGAGAAGATCGTCATGTGGTATGACCACACTGCTACATGACTGCCATATGGGCAAAAATGCATCTGAGTCCACAGAGCATTGTAATGTAGTGGAGCAGAAGTGAAAAATAAGTGGAAAACCTAATTACCCGAGTTAAGAGCAACAGTCTTGAGGAATGTATTGAAATATTACTTTCCTGAAACCACTCAGTCAAGTCTGGATGTCGGCCGCTGATTGACAGCTGGCTGCTATGTGCTGTGACCTGTGTTCTGTTAGGTCACAGGTTTCATTCAGTCATCCAAAACCTACACATCAACAGACACACTGGCAGTTTTCTTCTTCTTCTTCTTCTTCTTCTTCTTCTTCTTCTTCATCTTTTTTTAACTTCTTCCTGCTCCTTTTCAAACATATTTGGTATTCACATTTACTTATTTCTCATCTATTCTTTTTTTTTAATGTTCAAAATAAAGTCAATAAAAAAATCTATCCTTTGAAAAGTATTTATTTGCCTTGTAATGAAAGCTGAGAAATTGTCAGCAGGGCTAAAGTGCAGCAGTAAAACAATCCGTATACAGTTAGCACCCAGAGTTGGGTCGTTCCTAAGCTGACAATCTGCATATTTCACAGTTTTAAAATGTAAAAAAGGAAATGCAATCTGCTCACAATCACAAAAGAACAAATGTGTGTTTTACACTGTATTAACTGATGCATTAACTGCTAAAGTGCACGTTTTCATCCTGAAATCTGATCCAGTGTCATGATGCACAGAGGGCCTTTACAGAGTGTCTTTGTGTATTTGCAGTGTGTATCTCGTCTTGCTCCAGAGTGGCTTTGTTCAACCGTTTACGCTCTCAGACCGTCAGCACTCGTTACCTCTCTGTGGACAGAGGAGCTTTCATAGCCAGCGCCAGACAGTGGACGGCCTTCACCATCTTCATGGGTAAGTGTGTGAGTGTGTGTCACAGCTTGTTGGATAACTGTACAGCACAGTGCATTCAAAGCTTTGTCACAGGTGTGTCTTGTGTTCTGGAAAGGTCACATCGTGGTCAGCCTATGATTTTACTGTGAACTTTCAATTTTAAAAAGATGCAGATATCTTGTCAAAAGGGCATTTTCTCAAGAACTCTCATTAAAGTAGAGTGTTAGGTATTTTACTATAATCCAACAAAGCGTTTATGAAAGCTTCTCATGGTGGCCTGCCTTACAAACAGCCGAATTGGTAGCTGCTCTACTGAATGTGTTAACTACAATAAACAGTTTTGTAATTCCCCAAGAAGTCAGGAAGGACATTTTACATCAGTATAATCTGAAGTGCCATGAGGGTGAAGTCAGCATCAGGTCAGTTTGCATCAAAAACAGTGAAACAGGGATGAACTGTGGCCATCACTGGCATCAAACCTGTAGCTTCCAGTCACCGCCCGGCCACCCTGCATTAATACAGTCACTGTGTGCGCGGTTATTCACCGGCCTTTTCCTCACACACGTCTGGAAGGCCGACTAAAGGTCTGTGAGGTTATTTATGTAGCACAGTGCTCAACGTCCACAGACCTCCCACCACCAAAGCCTCACCTTCATCCATCAGCAATCTATCCTCTTCCATCACCACACACACAGCTACTATACGTTTGTCTTTATTCATCCATTAGAAGAGTTAACCATCATAGGGAAAGATCATTTAAAGAGTAAACAGAAAACTGTGCAAACATTAAACAACTACATTACAAAGTGTGTGTGTTACAGTCTAAATATGTCCATATGAATATTCATGCTTGATTTGTGTGTGTGTAGTGGATGACCAACGTGCTGACCAAGGAGGGTTTGCGCTGAGTGAAGCCTTCATCTGCTACGGCTCTGTGGTCCAATTAGTCTGTACTGAGTCAGGAGTAGCTCTGCCACCCATGGTAATGCACACGCACACACACACACACACACACACACACGCATGTACACACACGTCTATATACATCCATTCTTTGCTTTTTCTGTCTCCATATTTTGCATCACCTTTAATGTTTTGCATGCGCCCTGCTGTTCTTCCACCTATAACTTGTACCTAAGTCTAGCCTCTAACCAACACTTCAAGCTCTGACTGCAGAGAAATGTACATGTTCTCCTACATTATGAAGTTCAGGTATAGTTTTTAGTTTCAGACAGCAGTCATACGACTGGGTGTGTTTGTTTCTCACTTCAGCATTTTTTTTTTCTAGTTTCCTGTTTACATGCTGAAGGCAGCTGTACTCCTCAGATGATATGCTTAATTTTTAACCTTGACATGCCTGATGCAGAGGGTGAAACTGTTCATATGTGAGGGCATTTCAGCCACAAGCTTCCTGTTCAGTAGTTTCACTATGAAACTTGTTTATTTCTTGCCTGGTCCTGACCTTTCTTATCACTGTGTTTGAACAGTGAAGATGTTACTGCATTTCTCCATAGCAACAGCATTGCAGTTTGATTTACTGAGGCACACTGTATATATTTGTGACTGTGCCTGAGCTCTCTGTGGTTGTAATCCTCTTGCATGCAGAAATTTATTTGGTCATTCTCTCGAGTTTATTAAAAGTCTTATTGTATTTAGCCTCCCACTACATGATACTAAGCAAACACAGGGTTATTACAGCATGTATGCTATATGAATATAGCAGTAAATACCCTATATGCATTTAACTGCTACTTGATTAGCGCCACCTTGCCTCTACCAGGTTGGACCTCTTTCTGTCTTCAGAACTGCTCTAATTCTTGGTGGCATAGTCAACAAAGGGTTGGAAACATTCCTCATTCTGAATTTTGACATGTTAGTGTCACATATTTGCTGCACATACATAATGAGAATCTTCCATTCCTCCACATCCCAAGGTGCTCTATTACAGTGCTCCTCAAACGTTTTGAGCCATGACCCCCAAGAAAGCATACATTGGTGTTCATGACCAGTAAAGAATGAAATAAGGGGTGTTTCTACCAGAAATCTATGAGTTAAAGTTAGAATATCTGCTTGGGTCCTATAGGGCTTGCAGATGTGTGCCTGTGCAGGTGTTATATTACCTGCTAATCCCAAAAATGTTGATAATGTTCCACCCATCATCTAGTTAAGGTTATACTTAGGCAAACCTCTTCGCTGAACTGCTGAGCAGACCTTTTCTGCACCTCCTAAGCTGCTGACACAACACCCTCAGCTGAAAGTCGGCTGGAAGATGGTTATACCCACATCAAGTTATGCAGTACCTTTCTATGTTTTTGTAGTTGAGGCTTATTGCTGCATGGTTTGTTTTAAGATAGAGAGATTTTACCCACTAAGTCGTTGCCCTGATGAGATGCTTGGCTCTGATTTCTGTTGTTCTCGGTGTTCAGTGACTGTGGAGGGGGAAAGTGGATGTAAAGACCAAAAAGTTCAGCTGGATCAGCAGACTTAAAGATTAAAACAAAGCATTTAATATCCTGTATGCTGTAGACTCTGTGGTGTTATTAAGAGTGTTAATACTTACACTAGAGGTAATTTCTGAAGATGTGTTCATGTGAGAAAAGCCCACCTGGTTATCATAAAGCTTGTTTTTATACAATTGTTTTTCAGGTGAGGAAGCCAGGCACACTTTTTAGCATGACCGAAACCAACTTCTTTCATTTTTATGCAACACAGGCCATGCAAGTCCTCTTTTCCCTGAACAAAAGCCAATATAGGGCTCAGAGGAGTAATCTTGTCTTCAGGATACAATAATACAGTAAGAAATGTGGGTAAATGCCCTCTTGTTGGAGTATACTGAATGGTGAGTTTTATCAAAACAATGTGTCCACCTGCAACGATGAAACAAACGAAAGAGTTTAATGTACCAAAAGAATCCCTGTGGCTTTTTGTCCTGATAGTTTCTCAATCACCTGTCCAGCTAAAATGGAGTGAGACATTTCTTTTCTTTTCTTTTTTTTTTCTTTTATGCATACAGTGCATAATGATCGGAAGCAGTCTTCTCTTTCCCACATCTTAGCCATACAGGATTTCATGTTTTCCTTTAAACTCAGTAGCAGAAGGTAAACATTATTTTCCTAGACGTGGACTATCAATATTTATCGTTGCCATTTTTGTGTGTTTCTTGAAACTTCTCTTGTAGTTTGCATGTTCAACAAGCATTTCAAATGGACAGTAATTTTTTCAGGTAGCTGGTGGGTGGGGGGGGGGTGGTTAAGGTTTAAGAAGTGGACTTTGGATTGAAAGACTGAAGTTAAACCTCCATATCCTCCTGACTACCAGGGGAAAAAAATGTTGCCCAATCATAATCATTTTAAATTCCCCATTTGTGTGGAGGTTAATGAAAATATTAAAAACACTTTTTGAAAAAATATATTTAAAAGATATTGTGTGTCCACTATGGTGAACATGGGAATTCTATACTGTACATTGAAAACACTGTGACGTCATCTTTGCCATCTTTCACAGTTTCTGCTTGAAGACGAGTTATCAATGTGTGTCAAGGAGCAACCTAAATTCAAGGAGCTTCAACTTGCAAATTCAATTTTTGCAGAAATTTCAAGTTAATCAACTTCATGCTACCCATGTTGGTGCTTTGAAACCTGAACAAGCCTTTCATAGACCATCTTCATGTGTCCTGTGGCTCAATGCCAAAGGTGGAGGATGGAATGACCTCTAGCTTGATGCCGAACACATCATGACTGTGAGTTTGGGATGACTTTGTCTGACCACCATCTTTAGTGCCCTGAAGGGTCTATGCCAGCTAGGCAACTCTGGTCCTTGATGGCAACTGCCCTGTGGGTTTTAGATGTTTCCTGCTCCAACACACTGGATTAAAATCAAACAGATCCAGCAGCTTGTTGTCAAGTTCTGAACAATGACTTCTGATTAAATCAGAATTGTGGGAAAAATCTGAAACCTGCAGTACTGTTGCCTGCAAGGACCAACATTGCGCACCCTAGGCCTATCCCATAGAGGTTGCCAATATGAAGAACTTTGTTTTTCATGAGGGTTCCTGTCCTTGTCAGACATTTTCCCATCAGGATGTCCAGGCTGACTGTTGTAAAGAACCTGCCAAACCTGCCAAAGAACAGATGGCTCATTGGACTATGGGCTGGCCCAAATGATGGACAGCTTCAATTCCCTGTCCTTCTGTGATTGAAGATGGGTTTTCCTTGGCGGCCCACTGGTCTAAGACTAGACCTGCAGTGTGGCCAAGACCAACACCTTCAACCCAGTTAGGTATGGTTGTAAAAGTACAGAACAAAATGGAGGAAATGACTAATAATCCCCATTGTAAAGTACATTTCTTAAAACTTTAATATTTTTAGTAAAATGATGTTACAGTAATTCTTAAAAACGGTTTATTGTGTCCCTAAGAGATTTGTCTAAAATATCAAAACATAATTTCTGGACCAAATCTGATAATTGAAACATTTTTCTTAATTCTTTTTCACTTTCCCTCTACCCATAAAATGCTCTTGTGGTAATGGTGGCCATTTTCTTTGACGAGGAAGAGGAAGCTCTAAAACCCCACTACAAGTGAGGTATCATTTAAAACTCCTAAATGTCCTCTTTAGAGAACAAAGGAGTTAGTTCAGTAGCATGCAAGGGGGTGAAGATATTCAGATTTATAAAGGTTCTCCATTGAGGACAAATTTGAACTGCTGGTAGTCAGGAGGCTGGTGTTTTTCACTTTTTTTTTTAATTTTATGTTTATTGAACATTTTATTGTTCATACAAACAAAACAGTGATTTTAAAAAAGGGACAACAAAAGCACAGCACAAATACAGACCACAATATCAGATAACAGGTATGCATGTAAATGCAGTATAGCAGATATCCATCGAACATAAACTATTAGTATACTTAAAGGCCCTGTACCTGATTTTATTTTAATCTCTTTCAGAAAAATGCTTGCTACACGGTATAATGTGCGTTAAAAGAGGTAATTTCATAAAAATAAATCACTCATCGATTGTGTTTATGCATGAATCCAGGCCTTTTTAGTTCAGGTTTCTAAGGATGGCGTGACGCTCTCTTCATGCCAATGCGGTTCGTTCTACATAAGTTTCGGTTTCCTATCAGCTACTTACAGCGTTTTCTAACGAGAAGCGCCCTCCTCTCTCGCGTGCACGGCAGCACTTGTAAACAGAACCGCATGGTGTCTGCCGAAGGGAAAGTGGCGATACCAAGGGGCAAACTCCGCCTCAGAACAGTGAAGCTCGCTTCCTCGTTGTAAATAGTGTAATCCTCCCTTCATCCGCTAGGGGCTGGCTCCAAGAGCGAGCAAATCCCCATAGACTCCCATGTTAAAAACGCCAACTTCACAGCAGAAATAAACAGGTTTACAGCCTGGTTCAAAAAATCATTTTAGGTTTATTAGGTCAAGTTTACCTTCATGTCAACTGTGAGGGGGGTGAATTTTTTTATAACTCATTCGTTTAGATGTTATTTATTCTTCAAATTACACATAATTAAGGGCGTGTCCTTATGATTGACATGCAGCAGACCGGAAGCTCCGCCTGCCGACCGGAGGCTCCTAGTTAGCTCCTTCTTTGCTCTTAATAAGGTCTCAGTTTGTTACAGAGTCGCACAACGGCGGTGTTTAGTCAGCGAATTGCAAGTCTAAGCATGTCTTACCTTAACCATGCCGCTTAGGGGGCTTATCTTTGTTAGCTCCTCTTTAGTTTCGTGTTAGCTCAGTTAGCGTTTAGCCCACAGTACGTCAGCTGTCAATCATTTGCCCCGCGGCGCGCTGTGCCCATTTTAGTATTTTCCTGGAGTGACGACATACGTGACACGGCAAGATGGCGACGGTAAGACACGCCCAACTGGCTTCACATTTCTCTATTCAGAAGAGACCGGAAGCTACGTCCAGTAATTATATACAGTCTATGGGCGATACGCAGAAAAACAGCCTGTAGCCTAAGCATCAAAACTGAGGAGGAGAGAGGCTTGAAACGCAGTAGAGACCAAAGAAGGAATAAAGTTCGTGTTCTCGGTGGATTGTACTGAAGGTAGAGAGCAGCTGGATGCCTCGGACTGAATGTGGACTTGAAGCAGGCCCGGATTTTAAAAAAAAAAAAGAAAAAGAGTTCTACGAGGGTGCATAAGCATGCATTGCACCCTCAGTTTATGTGTCTGCATGCTCAGTTGGAAAAAGGGACAAGTGCGTGCGCCCGTCAGTGCACGTCACCCATCTGCGTCCACGCGCAGTTACCTGCATCAGCAAGACGCTGTTTTTTTTAGTGTGTTTCTATGAAAAACACACTAAAAAACTCATGAAAAAAGTAGAGAAAAAAAGGTTTGAAACCCAACACCTGCTGTCTGCGCGCGGTGCTGCAGAACGCGGGAGAGCAGTGTGACAGAGAGCGAAAAGGCGAAAGCAGCAGCGTGTTGGAAAGAGTGAGAGACAGATCGCAACTTTTAAAATAAAAAAACTAAACGCCAGAGGCCTTTACAGTGCAGACAAGGTGCTGCACTGATCTCTGCTGATCACGATTAGAAGGGGACGATCAGGCCTCTCGTTCGTCAGAGACGAGTGATGACTGACGACGCAGCGCACGCTCACGCGGCACTAAAACTGTCAGAAAGAGCATATATAGGGAGATATATATACATTGTGTAGAACATTATATTACATTTCCATATATCGATTGTATACTGATAGAAGGCAATATCAGGATATCCTCCCACAATCCCAAATCAATTGTGATTTTAAGTGTTTTGTTCCACATTGACCGTAGTTTTACCAGTCTATCTTCCTTTAAAGCTTGCAGTGCAGAGTACATAAATCGTCTGTCTTATGACAGTTCAGAATAGTTTTTTTTCGAGTATATAGCAGTCCCCTGAAAATTCTAGTGATCCCGTTTTTGTTTTGACATAATGTCTTAGCTGAAGGTATTTTTTAAAAGTCTCTAGATATTATATTATATTGTTTTCTTAGCTCCTCAAATGTCTTGAACTTCCCATTGTCCCATAAATCATGTATCCTCTCAATGGCAGCCTTTTGCCATGACTTAAGATTGGGTCCAGTGTCCTCCACTGTCAGGTCCAGATTGTCTACCAATGTTGTCAAAGAAGAAACATTTGTTTTTTGTTCAAACATTTTTCTCAGAATACCCCATGCCCTCATGGTATTGGTAATCAGGAAGTTATTTTTGATTGTAAGTGGGAGTTCTTAAAGTTGTTTCCTCAACAGGTATATTGCAATAAGGCCTGCAAAACTATCCTCAATTTAAGCCTTGGTCCTTCTGAAATACGGAGAACGGTTTCCCCTTGTCCTTACTTACACATGCTGAAAGAGGGAAAAAGCCCCAAAAACCGAAAACACCAACTTGCTAGTGTTACGTCTCCCCCAGTCTGCACTGTGACCAAGCGCTTCCTCATCACACCTGCGGAAATGCGCAAGCCGACAGGAAAAGAGCGAATGTGGGAACTTGTAAGCCTTGCACTTGTAGCTAACATTGCAATACCATAGCGTATCCCAGGTGGGGTTTCTAGGAAAACTCTGTCCATTGGAAGGCAGGTAACCCTCCACTACACACAAGAAGTAAAAGACGGCACGACTGTAGCTTCGGAGTTGAGAAGCTAATTAGCTAACTGTTTGTTAGCATGGCAGAACAAACTTGATTGTACAAATAGGTTTGAACTATTTCTTCTGTCTGCATGGCGAAATAAGAGGGCGGAGCTTCAGCGTTCATACACTGACAGGGATCGATCAGCCACACAGCAAATCCCCGTTATTTTTTCAGCTTCATCAGACGGAAATTCCATGAGAAGGACCTGGAAAAGCCTGCCAAAAAAAGTTGGACCACAAGCCTCTCTTCTAGTATACATTTCATGTTTTATACTGTCTGATTACTAAACAACCAAAAGTTTTTTTTAAACTTTGAAACGATGGAGTATGATTCAATAATAATGATGAGAGACACTCAGAAATTTCAGATGATATGCAGAACTTATAAGGCCTACATATAGGAAGTAGGCAACTTATAACGTTGTCATTAGTTCTAAAACAACATGTAGATTGGACAAAAAGACCAAATGACAGAAATTAAGAAGAGATTTCTCCCAACTTACAATTTAAAATTGATGTTTGCCAAAATTGGTACTTTATAGTTTAATTCATAGTGCTGCTTTCAAAACAAAGAACAACGATTCATTTTTGTCATCATATTTGTTTAAAAGTTAACTTTAAAAACCCCCACATTTTGATGTTTTGTTATGTGATTTTTTTTTGATATTTGTGTCCTTGTCTCTGCTGGGTCTCGGTCCGAAGAGGTTGGGGTCGCCTCGGGGTCCACCCCTAAAAAATTTCACCATCTCGTCGTCGCGGTAGTCCCTCGTCGCGGGAAAGACTTGGTCGCCGTTGGTGGGGCGTCCAACACTAGTATAGACAATACATAATTCTCAATCTTGGGTACGGCCCAGCCACCTAAGTTTTTGGGGAGTTGGAAAATGTCCATTTTAAGTTTTCTGCCCGCCCAGATAAATTTTGATATTGCTTTATTAATCTCTGCTAAGTCTTTGGAATTAAGAAAAAATGAATATCACGGATACTGGAGAGATTAATTTAGGCAGGATTATCATTTTAATGAGGTTGATCCTTCCCAGGAGAGATCTAGGGAGCTTCTTCCAACTTGCCAGTTTAATGTTAATGTGACTAATAAGCGGGTTGATGTTTTCAGAATATAACTGACAGAGTTTGGGGGTAATACGTAAACCCAGGTATTTTTATCCTGTAGGAGCCCAACGAAATGATTTAATGAACACTGGTTTCTCTGATCATCAGCAATCAGTGGTATTACAGATCTGGGCATGAAAAAGTTCCCTTTTCAGCCGACTGCCAGCCACTTTCCAGCGACTTGTCTGCTAATTCAATCGCACAGAAAAACGCCTGTGTGCCCAGGGGAAACGATTTCAGAGCATAAATGAATGCCCCGAACAAGGACGTTTCCACATGCCAAGTTTGGACACCGTACGTGATGACGTATTTGCAGGACAAATCGTTCAGCCAGTGATAGTGCAGTAATGGTGCACTATTAGTGCACCACTTCTGGCAGAAAAAGGAGGAACTTTTTCATGCCCGCATGTGTATCTCTGACTTGCTGTAATTTACCTTATACCCAGATATCTGCCCAAATTTGTTAATACAGTCTGTTAGAGCTGGAAGAGATATCACAGGATGTGTTGAAGTCAAAGGATGTCATCAGCGTATAATAAAATCTTATACTGTTTTGTACCTATTTGTACTCCCTTGACATTTTTTTTCGCTTTGTGTTATTGCTTTTGTTACCTTCCCTTACCAAAAAGAAGTATTCCTTAAGTACATGTCATTAAGTATACGAAAGTATATCCCCTAAGTGTACTTTTATTTACCAAGTACACTGCTATCAGTGTACTACCAGTATACAAACAAGTGTTCTTCTTGAGACTAAATTGGCCCAATTTAAGTATTTAAAAGTATACTTTTAAGTATACTTAAAGTAATCTTCTAATATACTGTGAGTGTACTCGTACTAAAACTTCAAGCTTACTTTTAGAAAGTACCCTTCTAGGTATTAGTTTATTTTAGTGTTAGTTTATTTTAAAAAATTTTTAGATACTGTTATGATCCCCGAGGGGAAATTAGGGCTCTGTATTTCACCCATCTCTACCGGAGATGAGTGAAATACAGCTGCTACTTTAAGCTGCTAGGGAGCAGTTGGTAGGGGTTAAGGACCTTGCTCACCTGAGTGGCGTGACGGGGACTCGAACCCAGGTCCTCCGCGTCAAAGGCCGCGACATTACCACAAGGCTGATTATGTCATATTACACGGACCAAAGATGCAATGTCCTGTGATCCAACAACACAGAATCAGGCACGACAGTGAGCGACTGTCTGCGACATCTCCATCGGGCCAAAATAGGGCTAAATTTGTCTCGTCTGATCCAGGCTTTAGACATCAAAACCCAGGTTTTACTTCCAAGTTCACTTCCCTGCTGGTCCACAACCCGCCCTTGTCCAGGTCTGATTCACTGGGCCACGCCTGCAGCAGGTAGACAAACAACACAAGCTTAAGACTCCAGTGTTCTGCTGTCAGTTGTACTGGAGAGCATTTGTCTCTCCATAACCCCCACTTTCAGAGGAAATACAGCTGTCTGGATTAACTTTATATTTCAGGGTCGCCACGGTTCAGTTCAGTTTCAAATGGCTCAGATCAGCTGGCTCATTTATATGCAGAAACATCCATGAGATTCTTTGCATTGATCATTTATGGTAGATATGTCGGCGTGTAGGGGGCAGAATATGAGTCAAATTCACCTGCGCAAACTTCCAGGAAGAGTGGGATTTAGAAAGGGGAAATTGCTTGAATCTGTGTGTAGGCACAGTTTTATAAATCTGAAAATTTTTAGGCGTACGCAAACTTTTGGCAGACTTTTAGTAAAGATCCATACGCACAGTTTTATAAATAAGACTCCAGGTCTGCTTAAGACCAGGTCCACCTCCACCTGCTCTTTGGTTTAGAAGCTCCTGAAGTCTTAGATAACCAGCTGTTTGTCATGGTTGCTGCAGGTTTTCTAGAAGAACTTGAAACAAACATCTGTAAATGTCAGACTAACTTTTCACAGACATCGTCCTGTTGAAGTCTTCATACTTAAGCTGCTGCAGGACCAGCTTCTTGCTCACTCTGGTTCCAGAAGCTTCTGTTTTTTTCTCCTGTTTATTGCAATCAACAAATTTTCACCATGGAAGCCTGAGCTGTCAATCACCTCAACAAAGACTCACCTCCAAGAAGACAGGGTGGAGTCTGCTGCTGCTGAGCTCTCCACCCATTTCATTAGACTGAGGCCTGAAGGGGCTGTTTTAGGAGGGTAAAGAGAAACTGCTGCGCTCAAACTATGAGCCAATTTGACCAAACTAGGTTTCTGATATGCCATTCAGATATCAGAGAATTGTTTCAGATTGGAAATAAAGTGCATAACATGTCCCCTTTAAGTCATTGAGCAGAATCTTACATTATCCAGTCATGCAGCATCAATATTCATTGTGGTGAATATCAGCTGAGTTTTATCCAGATCAATGTATCTCAGTCTTAATTAGGATCAGCATAAAATTTGATTGGTACTTATCCTTAATGCCCAGAAGATTAATTAAAACAGATTTTGTATTTCCCTGACCTTTCAGTGTCATAACCAGATTACAATTCAATCTCAACCAGTTCTTTGGTTATAACTCATTAAAATTTTTCATAATTTGCATTGAGCATGTTAGCCTGGTATTACTGTAGCATTCAGCTCAAAACACCACCTCGCAGATTTGCTGAATTGATTCTCAGCTGCCAAGTTTTATCATCGACATGACATTTTAGACGCTGAGGTTCCTTAGCGTGTTCGCCAGAGCTATGTGGAATAAACCACACCTTGACTGACTGCAGAGGAGTCATGACAGAAAAAAAAAAAAGATTCTTTAAAGGAAATTATGTTTAGTGTTCTGAAAACATTCCTGAGATTTTTGATGCCTCCAGGTGATTCGGAAGGTCAACAAGCAGCAAGCCATCCTGGACGTGGACGAACCAGTTTCTCAGCTCCACAAATGTGCCTTTCAGTTCAGAGACGATCCCAGCACTTATCTGTGCCTATCAAATGACACCATCATACAGTACCAGGTGAGACAGCCTCTTTTTACCGTACTTCTAGATTAGTTTTTTTTTTTTACTGCTTAGTTTCATTTCCTCCCTTTCCTTATGCCTACATCTATTCCAGGTTGTTGACACTAATCAAACATCTGTCCTTGGTCTTTCCTTTCTTTTCTTCAAATATCTCCTCCACCCTTTCCTTCCCTTCTAGGCCCCATCCAGCATCAGGGACCCCAGCAGAGTGGTGCTAAATGATGGATCCTGTTGGACCATTATTGGTGTGGAAGTGGTGGAGTTCACCTTTAACCAGGGTCTGGCCTGCATCCAGACACCAGTTAGCCCTTTTCCTGTCATCACTGGGTTAGAGGTGAAGTTTTTAACCAGCTACTTAAGATGTTTTTCATGATCAAGCCATTAAAAAGGATATTTCAGGGAAATTATTGTGCTTAGTTTTATGTCCTATTGCAGGTGAACGGTGGAGGACACGTTGCCATGTTGGAGATTAATGGAGAAAACTTCAGTCCACACCTGAAGGTCTGGTTTGGCAACAGTGAAGCTGAGACCATGTTCAAGTGAGTGAACTAAGGCCGTGTAAGTGCTTAAACATGCATGACACGCCCTTATGTTCACATTTACGCTGCGTTTAAGTGTCCCTCATTTGCCTATTTTTTTTGGCCAGGTATGGGGTCATGTAAATAGCAAGCCTAAGATAAACGGCCTACTATGGATAACTTCGCTGTTCATTGAAAGGAAGTGAGGACAATAAAATCCGCCACAGACTGACGACAAAACAATGTCCCCATACTTTGTTTGTGACGACTCCCAGTCAACATTTTGCCCAGCTATTGAAGTTTTATAGTCATTTGTTTCTCTTAGCAACAACGCTACTTCATCATCAGTCCCAACGAAAAAAATCCCTCTTTCTCTGCACAGCCATTCCTTCGCTAGTCTGATTAGAAAGTGAAATTAACTTCCTGTTTACATGCTGATGTCAGAAACATGCACTGGCTGGCTCAGTCTGTGCAAATGGGCGGTCATTATTTTGCTTGCGTCGAGCCTTAAACAATTCATAAACGACTGTGTGGATGCAGATAAGAGGGTGTTTAAAGTCCCCGTACAACATTAACCGGTTAGTGTAGACGCGGCCTCAGAGACAAAAAGATGTGGGGAGGAGGAGGTGCGTTGAGTTGAAAGAACAATAAAATCGTGGATAAATATAAGATGGTGGAAATCTATAAGGCTGGAAAGGATTATAACACATTGGCCCTGATTTACAAAGAATCCACATAAAGACCGCTCATTTCTTTGCCACGCAGATAAATGGCGTGCGCTGTCTCTTCAGCATTTGCGGGTGATCTACATAGATTACACACCCAATCTGTAATTGGTGCAAACAGCAGTATTTAAATGAAGAGTTAGCGTGCGCTATTGCTGTGCCATGGAAAGTTCAGAAGAGCATGTAGTAAACGCAAAATGAAATCCATCCTGATAGAGAGATATTAGTTCCAGAAATATAATATGAGGCAAATAGAAAACAGAATATAAGATGAATATGAAGAGTTCATTTGCAAAAATAGAGAAATGCCATGTAGAAAAAAACGGATTTAACTGCTTTTGCAAAAAAACTCGTTTACTTTTTGAATATTTTCACCAAATCAAGCAAGTAGATGGTTTTAATGATGTAAAATGGAGATAGGACGTTTGTACAGCGATGAAAAGCAGTTAAACACCACTGTGGAAAAACGGAGTTGTCTGTTTTGCAAATGAACTCTTCATAGAATAACTATAAAATAAAAACCAATGCTGCAGGTTTCCGTGTGGGTCGTAAGAAGAGGCCAGTTTAAGGACATGGATAAGGAGACGCTGTTGAAGATGGTCTGATATTACGCACGCAGTGGGCGCTCTTTGGCACAATGCCAGGTGCTGGACCTGCGTTATTGCCCCCCATCCCATCCAAAACTCAGTTAAATGTATCAATGCTTCATTACTAGTTTTTTTCACTGAGTTTTCTGTGGGGTGGGAGCCACTTCACAGAGGACAGCAACCTCATTGCAGCAGTGTTGTGGAGAGGAGGAGCGCGCAGGACTGATCTAAATTTAAAAGAATGCCATTGTTGAAAAAATAAGAGAAACTGGAAAATAAGAAAAAGAAAATAAGAAAACATAATTAATGTCAGCTTTAATTACCATTATGCTGCAGCTGCAGATGTTCTGATTCATCTGTTTAGAATAACCCGTGTTAAACAGTGATGTTGATTGTTATTTAATTAAATAATGAAAACTTGACCTGTCGCCTGCACACCTCATGAGAAACAATATTGACCTGATGCTGCATGTCTGCAGTCCTGTAGGCAGCACTTTTTAAAGCAGAACTCAGTAACTTCAGCTCGGGGCTCCCCCTAGTGGCGTCCTTTCACTTCCGTAAATTTGTACACCCCCACAGCACACAGACGGCTTCTCTACCTGTCTTTCCTCTATTTTGGTCCCTGGATATATTTCTAAGCGTTTACTAGCTTGTTGATGCTACTTTGCTGCGTTGATAGCAGCAGCTCGTCTCCCTCTGCTCAAAGCGGAGTCCTGTCTCTCCTGCAGCGGGACGTTTTACCCGCGATTTGCGGGTAAATATGCCATGGATTATATTTTTCTCTGATGTTGGCGGGTAGCAGGTTAGAATACAAGCTTTTATTTACTTTTTGCGGACATGACAAGTGATTATTGAGCCTAAAGCAGTGATGCTTCACCCGGCGCCCAGGCAGCGCAAGCTACGTGAATCAGTTCTTTACTGGTCCAGCAAAGAGTTGGTTATGAGAGCCAGGAGCCGGTGTTTAGGTAGTGGGAAGCTAAAGAAATGTTTTCTTTGAATTAGTGCTGGTAGTCTGGTTCAAATCAGAGCTGGAAGCAGCTCGGTAGATAGGGGACTTGAGTACCGTACAGCGGTTTTTGTTGTCACAAGTTTTGCGTTGGGTCGGCTCAGGCAGACTTGCAAATGGTGTTCACAAGCCAGAGACACTGGCGGGAGGGTGGGAAACATCAAACTGCTCTGTAAACACTTTGTTTAGCCCCACAGGGATTCCGAAAAGCATTTATTAAGGTGAAAAAGTGACTGAGTTCTCCTTTAAGCCATCAGTGCATAAAGCTGCCAGTTAATTCCTGCTTTTCAGACGTGCTGAATTACACACAATTTTTTGCGCCCGCTTTCCGTTCCACGGTTGATAAACCACATTGCGTGTGTTAAGCTGAGTTGTTGGCATAGTGCTCTCCCAACATTTTGCGCGTTCAGGCAGAAACGCACAGATTGCATAGTCATCTACAGCAGACGCACAAAATGGATTGCGGGGCTATTTTGCCCCGTTAACAGGCGCAAACCTCCTTTTTCCCTGCTTTGTAAATTAGCTCCAGCGGATCATTGCGCGTTATGAAGGGAGCGCCCGTTTTAACACACGCAAACCTTTCGTATCTCAGGGCCTTAGTGCAAGTCACTAAGAACTCAAAAAGAAGAATCTGACCTAGGTGTAGCGGATGAAAGTTTTTCACCTGTCCATGTCTTCATGCTGTTTCAGACTTGCTTTGGTTTCATTTTGTTCCAGACAAAATTTGAACATTTTAAGAACAGAGGATTGGCCCCTTTTCCCAAAAGCTTTGACTTAAGCATTTTTTTAAATTTATAACATGGCCTGCAATTTATTGCCTTTTCCTTTTTGCTGGTATAATTTGTTTTGAAAGACTGCAAAAGTCTTATGTTAAAGTCAAACACCCGTAAAAGTAACTCAGCTCAGTTTACTGGGACCAGTCTTCTGTCCAACTCCTCTGTTGGGACTGTAATTCACAGAAAGGCTCTACAGAATCTGGACATTCATGCACCCCTTCACAGAGTCCCACCCGGACCTCTGACGTCAGATCCCACCTCAGATCCCACACCTAAAGTGCTGAGGCGTCGTAACTCAAGGTCTCTGGCTGAGAACAAATCACCATGAGTTTTTGCAAATGTTGCTCCCAGAAACTCAGCACCATGGAGGAAAGCTGTGTTTGAATAACTCTGCCACGCACAAAGTGCTGTTTGTGTGTGAAGCTGCAGCCAATTAGAAGCATGACCTCTCAGCCATTCAAGCCAGATCTGTAGTGTAAAATATGAAGGTGGCATTTACAATGTCTGCAGTTTACACACGCCACTGAGTTCATCAAGTCATGTAATCATCTATTTTACAGCTTAATTTATAGCATGTTATTTTTGTGGCCTAATATAACTCATAAATTTAAAACAAAGTCGCTGTATATAATGTTGGACACTATAAATCTTTAATGAATTCTTAGCAGTGTCAAAGGAAAAACTGGTTTTTATAATTCATTAAGTATAAGAGTGAAATATGTCATTCTAAATAGACCTTTCAGGATTAGGAACATTCTGGATTTAAGCATCTTTGACAGCAAAAGCAGCCTCCAGTCCTCTCTGAGATCATCCCACATGACTTCCCCGGGTTTCTTTTCTTTTTTTTTTTTTTTACTTGTCCTGTCCAACATAATAGCAAGCAAAATGGAAATCCGATTGCTTTATTGTGATTCCCCGGGTTTCTTGAAGCTGCTCCTGTTATTTTGGTGTTATGCTTCAGGCCCTCATCCTGTAGAATGTAAACCTTAATCTCAGACTGAGATTGAGTTCCCTCCTATTTTTGCATTTTTTCTTTTTTTTCTTAACTTTTCCACAGAATGATGGCAAGGTATGCAACAAGGGCCTGGGCGGGATTCCATCCCACAGACTCCTGGGTGAGAGTTGCGCTTGCTTAGCACTCAGCCAAAGATATACCTGTGGCCGAGTAGCCAGGACATATTATCAACCAGAGGAGAGGCATAGAAACAGGACCCCACACCGTCACACTGCCATCATCATTATGGATTTGCGTTTTCATGACATGAAAGTCACACCATTTTCAGGGTTCTTTTATGTGTGATCGAAACATGTAGTCTCTCCACTATAAAGAACTGACCGAAGCAGTCCTTCATCCTCAGTTGTTAGACTGGGTTCCCATTCCTTTTTTTGTCTGTCTGTTTGTTTGTTTGTTTGTTTTTGGAGGGTCTATTGTGGGGGTGGGGGTGGGGGGTGCAGTTTTGGTTTTTTTTTTTGTCTTTTTGTTTTTTATATAAATACGATATAAATACGGTAAGAGAATTGAAAGTAAGTTGTAAAAAAAAAAACAACCTTTCTTGGGATTTTTTTTTTCTATTTTTTGGGCCTGTTTCGAGAGAAACAGCTTGCTATAACCTAACCTGATAACCAAAATTATCCAGTAACTTTGGTCTGAATTGGCAAATACAGTGTTGCTCATGACTTATCAGGAACATCTCGTCTATGACATCATGTGTTTTCCCAGAGATTTAAGTTATTCCTGTGGAAGAGCTGTCTCCACATTCCTTAGATGGCCAGCACAGTTTTGTTTTGTTTTTTTTCCTCTCCTTTGGGTTTGCTTACTGTAACCTACTGGAAACATTACACAGGCAAATTTATTATTTTTATATCACTTGATTATAAAGGATTTAATTTGCATTAATTTTTTGTGGCTTTTTGAAATATCAATTTAATTCGTTTCATTGATAAATGGAAACACGGCTTTAGAGCCCACCCATTGAGTTTTTGCTTTTTTAACCAAGACTCTGTTCTTGAATCTTTAATCTGGCTTTGAATCCAAACCTTGTAAGTTATTTGGTGACTCTTCATGTACAGTATGTCAAAATGATGGAGACTACTGTGGCTTTTATTGTAGGCAGCTCCACAATGTTAACTTTGCTTACTTTCAGGCAATTTGTTTTTGTCTTGTGGGGGGAAAAAAGGACAAAAAAAAAGATAATATGAAAAGAAATCAATTTTTTTTAGGTTTTCTGGTTTATCACTTGTAGATGACAAACACAAAGCAATATTTGCAGACAACTGATAAATAAACATCCAGTTTTTTCAGCTGTAAGATTTATTTTCCAGGCTGACTTGGCATCATCATCTTCTCCTTTACATCTCCGTGTTTTCCCCCCAGGTCTCCGAAATCTCTGCTCTGTGTCGTCCCTGACGTTTCCGTTTTCAGCGATGGCTGGCGCAGCCTGCGACGCATCGCCACTGTTCCTCTGTCTCTCGTCAGAACGGACGGCCTCATTTATCGCACATCCTTCAGTTTCACCTACACCCCGGAGCTCCACCTGCCTCCATCTGCCCGAGGAGCAGCAGCGGGAGGAGGGCGGAGAGAAGGAGGGACAGAGGAAGGTCAGGAGGATGAAGAGGACATCCTGCTAGAAACCATCCACCAGGAGTTCACCAGAGCTAATTTTCATCTCTTCATGCAGAGCTAACTTATCTGCTCCAACCTCAGGTGAATATTGGAGAGAAACTCGCCACGACAGCAGCAACGTGAGGCCAATTCTGATCAATTCTTTCGTGCAACTGTGCACACATTTTGTGGGAACTTTACAAGTCAGAGCATTTATTCTGGACTACAGTAATCAGAACCAAAAACAGCTTAATTGATTCATCCAAGCATCTTGCATATCATGGGACAAATCTAGTTCTCAACTTTTTCTCAACACATATTGAAAGATTTCAGCATGTGTTTGATGTACATCAATGTTCAAGATTAAAAAGACAACTGGACACTATTTTACCAACCAGGGGCAGATGTTTATATGAAAAAGGACTTTTTAAAAATTACTAGCAAATATACATTTCCCTGTGTTATTAAATGTAAAACAACTTGTTTACCTGGTCTTTTATTGATGACTTATAGTTAAGTATACAATATCTGCAAGCCATATTTGTATAAATGACACACTGAGAATGGCAGTAAGAACTATAAAGACATCACTGATTCACAGAGATTTTTTGTATGAATGTGTACAATTCCTAACTCATGAATTTTCCAGATCATCTTACGGGGGAGAAACATTTCCTTATTGTTTCATAGTTTTTTTGTTTTTTGTTTTTAAACACAGCATCACTTTTTCACAAATTAAATACTTTTCTTGAATAAACTCCCCTAGACTATGACTATTAAATTTTTTTTTAGAAATGAGCTCAAGTAGCCTATAAATCTATACGTCTCTGTAGTGTAGAGAAACTGTAAACTTGTCTGTGTGTCTGAGGGTGAGCAAACACTTTCCCTAATCTGTTAACTGATTTCTGTGGCCATCAGAGAGACATAAGCTACTGTATACACAATGTGGTCTGTGTCTTTGGGAGGGAAACAAAACAGTGAAGAGTAGAAAAATGAACTGTGAAGGCCTCAAAGGAAAACCAGTCATATATAGTGAGGTGTTCGGGGTGAATGCAGTGAGAGAGGATGTTTTTCTGGAGGATGGACACGCGATCTGAGGGCAGCATGTGGAGAGAGAAAGCTGCAGTTAAACGCCGCTTCCTATTTGATCCGTTGAGAGACAGCTTTCAACTTAATAGATGGAAGTTGGAACGTAATTTGAGTGCGATTCACTGTGGTGTGTAACTTATGTGTGTGAATAGCACTTTGTTTCTCAGCTGCAACTATAAAGGGTCATGTTCCTACTTATGGTATCTCTGTGTATTTGTGCTACGAGTTTACCATGAGAAGTGATGCGTGATGTTAGAGGCCCAACACAATTTCTTGTTTAGTTCAGTTCAAACGTTTAAACTTTTAAATGTTATAAAACTAATGCAACTAAGCTGGACTTGAAGCATTTGTAGGCTTTGGTTTATTAGCAGCTGGTCTTTATTGAGATTTCTTACTGTACATCCTGTTTCAGAATTTTATTCTTCTGCTTTTCAGTCAGTTATACTTCCATCATTTACTTCTGGCCAGTTTTCCATCTCTGTGGAAAGATTTTCCCTCAGTTCAGCCTCCAGATCAGCAACATATTCACTCTAACAGCCAGCATTGTTTCATCACGTGCTGTAAACTTCTTCTTGACTATTCACACATCAGCATCACAGATAAAGTCTCAGTGATACTGCAGCACTGCACTCTTGTTCATATTTAAGCATTTGATTTCCCATAACTGCACTCTGTGATGAGTTCAGTCAGCTTACTTCGGTTTTCCTCTGTGAACATCTCATGACTATTTTTGTGAGGAGTTTTGTGAACTTTCTCACTTAAATTGAATATATAGTTTTCTTTATATCCCTGGTAAAATGCCAGATGAGGAAAAAAAAAAGGAAAAAAAAACAACTGCCAAGATGTAGACAGGTATTGCTAACATTCCTTCACTGTTTTCTATGTTCACATGTTCACACCGGACACGAATAAAATTATTTGCGCGAATGAATTACATGTTAAGTTAATGTACAGATGCGATTAGACCAGTGATTCCCAACCCTGGTCCTCAAGGCACACTATCCTGAAGACCTTCCATTTTACCCTGCTAGGACACAGCTGATTCAAATTAAATGGATCTCTGACAAGTTTAATAATAGTTTTAGATTTTTAATTAGATTCAGTTTTTATTTCGTTTTGACTTTTTGTTTTTCAATTCAGTTAGTTTTAGTTAGTTTTTTGAGCAGATTTGCTAGTTTTTATTAGTTTCTATTTTTGGAAAATGTTTAGTTTTAGTTTAGTTTTTATTAGTTTCAGTGTTAGTTTTAGTTTTGGGGTTTTCTTTTCAGTAAATTATAGGTATTTGTCTGGTGTGACATTCAAAATCATCAGAAAGTCACTTGGAGTAAAACCAGAGAGCAAAGTAAAAAGATTAAATAGAAATAGATTTCAAATCAACCCAAAAGGTTGATGTATTATATTAATTTACAAAAGACTAAAACTAAGGATGTTTCTGCTATAATTTTAGTTAGTTTTAGTTAGTTTTGTAAAGACATGATACAGTTTCAGTTAGTTATCGTTTAGTTAAAAACTGTCGTTTTTATTTTTATTTCAGTTAACTGAAATATTTTTTCCATTTTAGTTTTCGTTTTTTCGTTAGTTTTAGTTATCTATAATAACCTTGATCTCTGATGAGCTCTGCACCATTCTACCACTGATCCACACACTGAGTCAGCTGTGTTTCAACAGGGCAACATGGAAAGTCTTCAGGATAGTGTGCCTTAAGGACCAGGGTTGGGAAACACTGGATTAGACGCATGTTTGCTTGGGGCGGCGCATTTGACGTTAATTTGCGGCGCAACAAGCCCCAAACGCACGTTTGAATCGCGCAAAAGTGGCGTTTTACTCGTGCGAATGAGGTGTCCCACTTGTGCGAATTGAGCGTATGCCTATTCGCTCAAGTTGAAAAAATTTAACTCGAGCGTTTTATACGCAGGAACAATACGAGCCCCGTAATTGAAAATGAATGACACGTGATGTGAATGGACCGGCGCTCTGCAGCTCGCTGCCCCCTTCAAGGGAAAAGCGCTTTTCACAAATAAAATCACAAAGAGCTGGACACAAAAGCACTGTAATAATACCTTAGATTTAGGACTAAAACCTGGTCAGACAAAACCTCATTAACCCGCAGCTGCAAATCTCTGCAGCCGGTGTTTGATGGGACGAAATGTCACAACGCCGACACTCTGCAGTGGGAACAGAGCGCCTGTAGTTCCCGAAGTTCATCAGCTGTTTAAATTTTGAGATGTGGAGGCGAGGAGACGGCAGAAACTCTTTAAAGTGAGTTACAACAGCTAGCAACAGCAACCACGTTCTTTTGCTGGAAGTGCTAACTAGCTGCGGCTAGCTTACTCACCGAAGGCAGATGGACAGACGCTCAGCAGCCGGAATACAGTGCCTGTAGTTTGTATCCTGGAGGGATATGCAGCACTGATCCTCCCCAACAAACTAGGCGCGAAATCCCCCTGGAAGCAGCCGCCATCCAGACGCAACTTCTGGATCAGGTGATGAAATTCACGGAGCTCCGCGACCTCTGGAGAATCTGGTGGACCCAAACACGGTGGTGTCTTCACTTCTCCGACTTCCAAAGCAGGTACAACGCTGCAACTCTCTCCAAGTACTCAAAATAACTGGGTTTTGCCATGTTCACCTGACTGAGGTGACTGACGTGTGACAAACCACCATCCCCCACTCCAGAAAGTTCAACCTGACGCGCGAATGAAGCGTCTGATTCGCGCGTATTATTTGCTCCATCCATGAGCGAATGCCCGCATCAAGCGAGTAAACATCCATCATTGAAATTGGCGCGTATGCGAATGGAGGCATCCGGTGTGAACACAGGGTAAGGCTAGTACAACTTCTAGATGCTTGTTTGACTAATTCATGTTTCTGAGGAGCTGTGGAAGCCATCGCTACTTGTAGAAACTGATATTTTAGTTTCCTAATGAATAAATGGACAACTATGTCAGTATAGTTCTCTAAACTGCCTTAGTTGCCTTTTAATATAGTTTGTAATGTCCTTTTGGTGTTGGAATTACGCTTCAGTCTTTTTGCAAAATGAGCATCATGCTGAGCCTCATTCATAGAACCATCATATAGCAAGTATAACAAACAAGTACAAACATTTTCACCACTGTCTTGTTAGCTTCTCTCTGAGACAACATCCAAAGCCTCCAAAATGCTGTTGAAAGAAGTGCATTGTCTTCTTTCTCTATAAATTCAAGTTTAATCCTGCAGAACTACTTGGCGAGATTTAAGTTGAATAGGAAGTGTGCCAAGTCTTTTTGTAGTTGTATTGGGCTGGGCACAACAGTCCTGAATGAATGGAAGGGCAAATTAAATTGTTTGCAGAAATGTCATAGTATTATGTGATTGACAAGGTTTCTTTGTTTGATATGTCACATGATTACTATCCAAGAAGATGCTGCTATTTAACAACTCTGCACATCTGAATATGAGGTGACCAGACATTACTCACTTAAGGCCGCAGCCTCCCAGAATTGTTTCACTCATTTCATGTTTTTCTGGTTTTGTGCTGGAAAATGTTTGAAATCCATTCAGAAGTCTTCACTTCAAACTTTGCAAAACAACAGTATCCTGCAGTTGTGCTTTGTTTTGGATTTATGGTGTTTTAGTTGAGCTTAACTTTATTTTCTTTTGTATTCAGAATCGGTTGTAATTTTTTTTTAGACTGTAATTAGAGAAAAATGTGGGCGGCAGCAGAGCAGAGCAATGATGGAAATCCTTTGACTCTCATTCTGTTCTTCCATACCTCCCAGACATCTGTCCCTTTGTCCCTTTAAGCTCCTATTCTTAGTTAATCAAGATAATTCAGGTGTCAGATTGCAGCAGAAGTCAAATAGAAACAAATTTGATTTAATTTGACTCTTGTACCTTTTATGTGATCTTTAGAAGTTGTGCATATTTAGTTGGAGATTAAAAGAAAAAAATGACCAGAAAAGCTTTTTTGTTCCAAACAAGTGAAGCAGGAGAAAACTATACAAGCGTGACAGGACCTCCCCACACAGCTGTATCGCTTTATAGCAAACCCAAACTTCCCTTTTTCATCCCCGGCATACTTCTCATTCTTACTGTGATATGGCCACTCCTTAGCAGCTCAGACTTGGGCTGAGAACATTTTGCCTTCAGCTCAGGCCTGTTTCCAGAGTTACAGTCAAAAGACAAGAAGTCACTTTATTTTAGTGTGATTGCAAGATCCGGACTAGATCTCATTCTCTATTTTTCTGCCAGCGTCTGTTTGATTTGATCAATGATACTGAAACTTTGAGCTCACTGCACCTGTACTGGAGAGCAGCTGGCCTGTGTTAATCTGATGACCCATGACCCTGTTCACATCTGGCATTAGCCTGTGTCTTGGGTGTGAGTCAGTTCACATTAGAACATGTTTTCATGTTCCCTGTCTACTGACAGATGGTGATTAGATGTGTACCTTGACTAAAGCCGTAATAGATTCTTCTGTTGTTGTTTTTTTTTGTTTTTATTTTCATGTTTTAGTCTGATCCTGTCCTTACTGATGCCATTGTTCTGTGTTTCAGTTTACTTTATTAATTTATTTACTTTATTCAGTCATTGGGACTCTGTTCAGTTTTTGCTTCCTGGTTTTAACTCTCACCAGGTCTAGTTTGCTGATTGTAACCCACTCCTCTTATATTTATTATAATCTTCCTAAACTGCTAGTTTCCTTTGTGGGGCTTTTATTGATGTTTCATAATCTTGATTTCCTGTGACATGCTGAGTGAAATTTGGCTGTTTATGGATTTCTGTCTCAAAAGTAGCCACTAAACTAGTTGATTTTTCAACCATCTGCTGCTCACTGCTTTGAGTCCTCCACTGCTACACACAAACACTGAAGAGCTATGCTAAATAAATGACTCATAATTGTCATGGAAATCCAACCCAAGCACGACTCTGACAACTGTTTTATTTCTCACCAGCAGATTCACTGTCAAATAAGGAAGAGTGGGAAAAACTTTACGACTTTATGATGCCGACAGCCATCACTGCCATCTCCATCCAAAATCGGGGTACTCCACTGGCAGTGATGGAGGGTGTGTGTGTTTTGTTGAGAAACAGATCCCCAGTTTCAGATGGGATGAAATAACCAAAGGGTTTCATCAGTTGCTCTTTTGGGGATTAAGGAAACCTGCCACTATTTGAAACCCCTACTTGACGTTTTAGACATGCGCTTGGTCATTTTGAAATGTGGCACGCATCTGCATTTTTCCAGTAAGAACGAGCAACAGCACATTCTAATTTGCTGACTGTAAAACTTTATCTTTATGCACTGAAAAGAGCCAGAAGCGAAGCATTTTAAAGTTAAGAATTACAGTGGGTATTTCATTATGCATTCTTTTTAAGTTTTTACAACTTTGATATCTTTGATCTTCTTTGTAATGTACTGTGGTAGCTCTACTACATGATTTCATTTAAATACTCTCCTATGGCGAGTTCTGCTTCCCATTGCAAACTTATCAGGGAGCTTTTTAAAGAAAACTCAAGTTAATTTTAAGACCAAAGTGATGAAACAAATAATTTGTAAACCTGTCCCCAAACTTTCAAGAAGTATTTTTAAAGTGTTTCAAGAAAAAGTCCAAAATAAAAAATCAAATATGGAGTAGGACACCTCTGCAGATCAGCCTTCCAGAATAATGACACTGCAACAAATAAGCTTTGTACTCTATAATGTACAATAAATGATCCGTAATTGAACAAGCAGGCGGGCATCAGGCAACTAGAAGAGGCCCTCACCTTTCCCTCAAACCTCACGTGTTGATATTCTAAAGGGAACAGAAAGGCATGTGTCTCTCTTCCTGAGTTCTTTCTCCCTTCCTATCCTCCTCTTCCTCATCATTAGCAAGACAAACATGTGTGAAAGAAAGGAGGAAGGAGAGGGGTAGAAACACAGGACCAGGTCGTATCTGGACTCCTAATCTCTATCATGTGGGAGAAACTTCAAACTGAGATTCACGTGCCCAAAACACTGACAGCCGCCACGTTTTAACTCCATCCTGATGAATGAGAAGCCATGAAAGAATCCATTCTTAGATTTCCATCTGAAGGAACACACCCAAATTCTTCATTCAAACTCTTAACCTCTTCCACTCTGTTGCATGACGAAGACTTCAATGACTTTAAAGCTTTTAAGATGAAGACCTTTCTGTAACCACCTTAAAAGAGGAAGGACAGACTGTCATCACAAAATCACAACAATCAACCAGGTTAGAATTGCTTTTGGTTAAATATTAAATATTAGAATGAGCGGCAGCATGTTCATCATGGTCATTATAATCTTGTAAATTTTAAATTGTGGAGTCAGGACCAACATTTCAGCCTTCATTCAAAAGCCTTCTTCTGAACAAGATATGGAAGGTTGCTTACACAGACTTAAGTAGTGACTGATACACGCCTGATAACTTCTCAGTAGCATAAAGGTGGTATAGAAGATGTTTGTGGAAATTTAGAAAGAAGAGACTGTTAGCAAGTTTTTGAATAAAGCCCATGTCCAAGACCAACCTGCTAGATTCACAGCTCCCGCCCCGGCCATACCTTTTAGATAATGTGCACAAGCCAAGTCCCAACACTGGCGTCTAAAGCTGGATTCATACTTGCACGTTGTCTGCATCGGCGTAACCGCCATAGGCTCAGCATAGGCTCAGCATAGGCTCTGTGTAGGTCTGTGGAGGCCTGATGCACACCTCTTCGAAAGCCGACTTGCATCCCAGCTATGCAAACACAGAGACGCAGAAGTACTCCCTTGTGATTGGTCAGTGTCCGGATGTTTGGGTTTTGTAGCTGAATGATTGAATAAATGAATGAATGCATGTCAGCCATTACTGTTGCTCTAAAAGAGGAAATACTTGCTGAAACTGAAGCAAACCATCAAGATGAAAAAAGCTCTACCATGTGGAGTTTCCTGGTTATAACGGCCCTACTGTTGCCTGCAGATCTGGAAAAGAAACTGCAGCACAACGACGTAACCCTACGTTCAAGTAAAAACACAAACTGACTCTGCATCAGTCACTTAGGCCCAACTTAAAGAGATTAGAAGCAGGAATTGTGAAAGAATAAACATGCATGTCCAGTTTTTTAATGTTAATGGGTGATGAAGCGTTAAAAACCAAAAAGAACAAGCCCATCCACACCTCTCTCTGTGTCCTTAAACCGGCTGTGTGCTGTATAATGTGCTGCGATTCGGTGGCCGAATGGTGATGTGAATTGATGCAGCATACGTGTCTCTGACAGTTTTGATACAGTAAGGAGATGGTCGCGTTGAATTCAAACACGGCAAGGGATAGTTATGGATTCTTTGGCATCAGCAAATGATCCAGATCAACTGAAAGACACTAAAAAGTGGAACTACGAAGAAAAAGACTATCAGTGTCGTAAATAACGTTACAGCATCAGTTTGTGCACGCTCCCATGCTGGCTTGCCTAGTAGTGCCAATTGCATCACTCATGAGTTTCATTTCTTAATCCTGCCACTAGATCTTTTAAGACAGCAGGTACAGACTCTCCCATCATGTCACAAATGCAAGTAAGTCAGAGGACATTGTTTGGATGTTGCTAACTGCTAGCAGAAAGATTGTTAGCTTCCGACTGTAAACAAAAGAAGAGAGTGTGTCGCTTCCGGCATGTAGTATCCTGCTTTCACCAACCACCCTCGCCTATTATCAGTTGTAAGTAAGAGTGATTGACAGGCAACAGACAACTAAAACACATGATGAGAGCAGAAATTGTGTTTTTTAAGTCCCATTACTTTCACAGGTAAGGTATATTATTTAATTTTTAAAGCTTTTTTTTTTAATGATACTTTATGGGGCAGTGAACCCAATTTCATAGAATATTGCAAAGAAACATGTTCCCTACCACCTTTGAATTGATGTCATGTCGCTACCAGGACATCAAATAATCTGAGAAGCAGTGCTTGGATATATTTAGGGGTTTTCATTGTGCATGGTACAGGAAATTTGTTGACTTCATACTGGATACATTTCACATATCTGGAGAAGCACTTCTTGATGTCAAATACAGTGTTTATTTCAAGTTTTTCAAAACAGACTTTTGGATAGCTGACCACCCTTAAAGTTAGAGTACTGTGGTTTAGCTGCAAAGCCACACTCTCAATAATACAACATTCATTTTAGCATCATACCTGCATCAACTTTTCAGGTTTTACAGTTTCACACACACTGAATTGTAGACCTCAACTGGAAATGAACTTGAAACCAGAAAATATGCTTTGTCTTACAGTTGCCAGTCTACTGCAGCCTGACTCCATCAGTGAATGATCAAGTTGAGCTGCTTTGCAGATGTGGTTAAAAGCACATATAGTAGTTGTTCTCTTTGGTGCAGTGGCATTGTTTTGAGAAGTTCACAAGTGGGAGCATATGTTTTCAGTACACAGTAGAGTATACAAGAACATTATATGTGGCAAAACATTCTTTGTAGATCTATCCTACCGTTCAGGAAAAGAAGCAGACAGGCCTCTGTGCTTGTTGCAGGTCAGTATCCAGAGCAGGTAATCTACTCACAGAAGAAGTTCTGTGCTCTTTCTCTTCTTTGGGACAGTTTTATGTGCCCCCTCTGAAAAAAAAAGAAAAAAAAAACTGATCCCGTCCAAGTTTAGATAGTACTAGAGTATCTGCTGTGGAAAAGAAAGTAGAACAAAAGTATCATACAGTATACTGTAACTGTGTGAAGAAGAGCTGAACTGGAACATGCTACAGAAAAGTAGCTCAGGGGTTTTCTAAAGTTAGCAAAACAATTGCCATCCTGAACTCTTTCAATGAATTTAAGATAACCCATCTTGGTTTGTGGAATATTGACTGTCAAAGCAGGACATTGGTGAAAATGTTTGATTGACAGGTCCGATCTTGTCCTAAAGAAACAACCCAATGTGCCTTTAAGACTGATTAAAGATGAAGGGCTAGCATGAATCAAGACTAGGATTAGACTAAAAAATCATACATTTAGGTTTAAGGTCACTCTTAAAGCGTTACATTTTAGGTTTAAGGTTCAGGAAAACAGAGCAGAGAAAGAGGTTTTGAATCCTTTCAGGGAAAGCACGTGTACATCTATGTGAGAGTATATAGTAGCTGTATTATGGAGGGGCCCTTAACCTTCTGCTAGCAGTTTCAGCACTCATATCCTTCACAGTGTGGTCATGGGGCCCCTGTTCTCTTTGTATATTACAGTGGGATAAAGGAGCCTACTGTCCAAGCCTCCTCTGATTTACTACAGTCCTCTTCCTGTATGTCATCACCTCAACATCACTGTGATGGACAGGCAACAGGACGAAGCCAAGAGAAAACATTTCAAATACTGAAAGGCAAAAAAAGAGGACTGAGAGAGAATATGAAAGCAAATAAAGTTAGATGAAACATCACTGCCAAGACATAAGGAGCTGAAGAGGAAGGCTTAAAAATGAGATTTAACACACAAAGAATGTCTTAAAGAAGGGAAAAAGGGGAAATTATATCCAAAGAACGGGGCATGTAAAAGATAAGTGGAGACAGGAAACAACGGTTTTCATCCAGCCATAGATGAGTCTGATATTAAGACAGTATTGATGTGTTCTCAGAGAAGAAGAGCATCAGTGGGCATCTCCTGCGGCTCCCAGCTGTTCAGCTGCAGGTGGCGACAGGAGCCGTCTGTGAGGAATCCTCCTGTCAGAGCTGCTGGAGAAGCATGAGCAGAATGCTAATTGTAAGAAGCTAACAGAGCATGGGAAATATGGGAGGAATGCTAATGATAGTTAATAGAGATTATACCAGGTGGGAGTGTTAGACATGCTCTGGAACAAAGCTGGATTCAGGGAAGTACTGTAGATAAGGAGGCCGCAAGTTTACAAACCACCTGTTTTTTCCACAAAATGATTCTATGATTGATGGATCTGTACATTCAGGTGAAAGCTGCCTCTCCTGTCTTTCTAAAATATGTGTAAAAATGTACTGTAAGTAAGGTGTTTACAGTTACATCTACTTCACTTTAATATTATGTACTGAGACTCTTTAAGGATCATCTGTCCACCTCAAAAACATCTTTTCACAAAAAGTACCCTTTTTTAAACCAACACCTGTGCTGATGCACGGTCCAGGCATGGAGTCGGTGAAAAATCTTCCAATTGAGAGGAAGATTTGCTCCTGTATCGAACATGTACTGGACCAGAGTTACTCAAACCAGTCCTTTAAAAGCTGCAGTTCTGCAGGTTTTGAGTGTTTCCCTGCTTATACACACCTGCCTCAAAATAATGAGTCATCATTGTGCAGAATTTCAGAGGCTGTTGGATCCATTCAGTTTGAGTCGGGTGTGCTGGAGAAGGGAACCACTGAAAGCCTACAGAACTGCGGTCCTCGTGTAATCGGACTGAGCACTACTGGTGTAGACAGTCGGTAAAACTGACCGATAACCAAACATACCATTTAGACAATTTTAATCTCACATACAGTACACTCTTCTTCAACCTGTTTTTGGTTGTCATTGCTTGTTTAGTTTTTTTGTTATTTTTTACAAAATATCTTTTATTTTTAACTAAATCTAAGTCAAAGTGCAGAAGCACTGTATAAAAATCTAAAAGCAACTTTTAGCAGCAAGCTAAGTGTTTTTTGGATGTTACATTGTGGGGGTTAGTTTAATTTTGGCCCCATGTGTTTAAAACATCACTCTTGTTCAGAAGTTTGTGAGTATTCCTTTAGAATACATTCATGCACGGCCCTGTCGGTCTGACAGCTGCATTTTGAACCACTTTGGGATGTGGGCTTTGACTGGATCATTGCAGCACCTTGCATCCTTTCATCCTGTCACAGATTTGCTGCCGTGTTTGGGATCATTGTCCTGTTGCATGACCCAGTTTCAGCTAAGTTTGGGTTGTCAAACTTCACATTTGACTACAAATCTTTGGTGCACAGAGGAGATCATGATAGACTCAATAATTGCAAGGTGTCCAAGTGCTGTGCACAACAAGTGTAAATCATCACTCTCCTGCTACATGTATTGTGGCTGAGAGTTAGTGGGAGGTGTTTGTGTTGAAAGCTGTGATCAGTGTCTCAGAACATCTTCATTTTGGTGTCATCTTTCCACTGGATGTTGTTTCATAGGTCTGCGGTTTTGTTCAATTGCAACTTTGCACATCTAAGTTGTGCCTGTTCTTTCAAGACAGAAGCAGCTTTCTCCTGCAGCCCTTCTAAACAAACCATGCATGATTGGTCTCTTCTGATCTTATTGTCATGAAATTTAACATCTAAACATGCTATTGGTTAAGTTTGAGATGTAGCCTTTGGGTTTTTAAAGTTTTTCTGAACAAATTTTAGTTTTTCTGAGTCTAATTTTAGGGTCAACCTGTTGGTACATCCACCTGTAAGAAGACTGGTAGCCATCTTGAATGTTTCCAGCTTGTGAAAAATCTTTCTCACTGCAAAAAGGTTTGGAATCCGAATAGTTTGGAAATGACCTTATAGGCATTCCCAGATTGATGGGCAGTAACAATTACTTCTCTAGGCTCATTTCTGATGGCTTTCCTCCTTGGCATTGTGTTAACACACCTGAATCCTCCAGACCAGCAAACTAGCAAAACGTCTACTCTCAGAAAGGTGCTCACACCTGCAGATCATCATTCAATTGAGTGTTCTCGATTGAATGATGACTCTTAACTCTTATTACGGTAGTATGTGTGTGCAGTTTTCCACACGCTGCCAAGGTATTGTTAAATCAGTCATGACACAATGAAATACATTTTTGTTCATTGTTTAAATTTAAAACCTGGTAGGACTAAATGTTTTTTTTTTTTTGTGTATTTTTATTGTCCTGAAAAAAATCTTAAAATTGAAAGAGGCTGCACTTTTTTTTCCAGATGGCTTCATGCATATTCATCACTGCTGTTGTCCTTGTGAAGAACTGTATTTGCAACACTGTGAAAGGATGCCAGCTCGTATTGTTAGAATGTAATGACCAACTGAAACAGCAGGTGTCTAAATCAGGACCAAGTGGCTGGGAGAGTGGGATCTGGATGGTAGGACATTAAGTATCTGGGCTAAGTACAGGTTAGAAGTCCCTAAATCCCAATAAGACACACCAGTGAAAGTTGCCAAGAAAAAGTGAGCCAAGATCCAGAATGACAAGCAGCTCTGGCAGTTTATGTTTTAAAGGAGTGATGACATAGCAGTTAAAACTAGTTTATGTTGTTGGCCTTACTGCATATGTAAAAGAACTCCAAAGAAAAAAACGGCGTTTTGTACAGCGGAGTATTGTTTTGAAACGCCAGACCTCACTTCCTCAGTAATACAGTTGGGTCCGGTGATGATATGGAGCTTTGACTCCAGACCACGTTGATTTCATTTTGATTGGCTACACCTTATTTGGCTATGACCTTATTCGGAGAATCTAGGTCAAGCTGCAGTCGGACTTTGCTAAAGGCTAACTGCTAGCAACATGGGCACTTCAGACAGTGAGCTACGTTTATCAGACAAGACAGCATTTAGAAAATAAATAAACTTACAGGTAATGACAAGTTTGTGGCCCCCTCCCTCAGTGTTGCTGCAGAAGTTTGCTTTTAAATCCATTTGTTTGAAAACCCAGACCTGACTGCACAGAAGTTACTACTAGCTCCATACACGCAGCTGAATCAGACAGGGGGGGGGCGCCGTTTACTTGATAGTGTGCTCTTATTGGAGCAATTAAATTACGTAGAATGATAGAACTACGTAGAATGATAGCCTGCTGTCTGATTCAACTGTTTCTGAGCAGAGAGACAAAGCTGACAGACCATAAACAGGAACTTTGATTCTCACTCTGGACATTCACATGGCCTCATCAGTGCACAGCAGATCATATTATACCCCCAAAACCCCAGAAAAGGGAAATTTGATGCCATGGCAACTTTAAGGTTTTGTGGTCTTGCTTCCCTTTATTGAAGCTGAAAGAACAATTATTAGTGGGCCCTTTTTTCACTACATGTTACTGTGTCATAAAAAAAGGAATATTTTATGCATCCTTTCATTTTGGGGAACCCTTAGTGATGTCAATCCAGCTTTTTATCTGAAACATAGTCAGTCTTACTGGAAAATCATTCTCAATTTGCAAAGGATTTTCAACTCTATGATGCATTTATATTTTTTTAAATAGTGCCAGTTCAAATACAGTAAACATTTTACTTCTATAGACATGGACAGTGATGCTTTTCTGTATTTCTAATTTTATTTGATTTAGTTTATTCATCTTAATATATTTTATATGAATTGTAATAAACAAATGTGTAATCGTATTTATGTAATAGATATTCTAGAGAAAAATAGCTGCGTCATTTGTCCTTCCTATTTATCACTGATGAAAACACATTAATTACAATGTATCTACATATTAATCATACATGATATGTTTATTTATTCTTCAGTAAGTGGCAGTATTGGGTGACCCACTAATGTTAAAGGTAGAGTCTGAAGTTTCCCCACTGAAAATAAATGTTAGACTTGTGCAACTGAAATCTGTCTCAAACTGCGCCTTTGGGCCTTTACTTGCATGCAGTGGTCAGTTTGAATGCAACTCCCTCTCCCCCTGCTTGTAATTCCCTCTTTTGCTTTGTTATGGTCTGGTAGGGATGTTTCTGGGTGGAAATTACGGCAGATGCACTTAATAAAAGGTAAGAGCTTTAGATAGTGCACATTATAAAAAAAAACAGGGTTAATATTGGTTTGGCTTTTACCCGCTTCTGAGCCCTGAAGGAGAGGCTTGAAGCTGAATAGGCTGAAGAACGAGGCAGCCATTATCCTGAGAGGGAGGGGCACTCAGTTTGAATACTGTTTGCAAACAGAAACGGTGGGGGGACTTCAGACTCTACCTTTAAATGAAGCTAATTTGCCAATATAGCATGCATGTACAAGAAAACAGCCTTTAGGTGTCCACTGGAATGGACATAATGGATCAAAGGGTTAAAACAGAGCAGATAAGGTGTATTATATGAAACAAAAAAAAAGGACTATGATTGATCTGTGGCTTCCCAGTGTACAGGATTTAATATACATTCAAAACTGAATCTGTGTTATTGCTGATAAGCTGAATCTTTCCAGTGTTTTACTCAGGTCAGTTAATGTAATTAAAAATTCTCCTTTAGAATCCCCTGAATGATCCTGTTAGTTTGGGTTGGGTTGATGCCATATGCAACTGGTTTTGGTAAATGTTTTTCTGTGCAGCATGCAGGTCTCCTCAGAAACACAGAAACAGCTAACAGGGAGCATGTGTTACTGTATGTCAGCTCTTTTCCAGACAGTTTCTGTCCATTAGGGTCAGTCTGTGCATCCAACATACAAACAAGCCTTCAGTCCAGTCATGACAAGAACAAATACAGATGTACATTCCTCCTGTTCACTGTCACACAGGGAAATATGTGTGTATGTTGTCTTAGTCATATAATAAAAAAAAAGGTTTATTTGACTTTCAAGGACTTTCAACTACTGTATTTAGCTGTGGTGTTAGTTTAACAGCTGCATCAGCGGAAGATATCCCATGAATCACTGGATGGTGAATGTGCTTTTATCACTTACTGTATGTTGTTGGGAGTGTCTTCTGACACTGTTTTACTAGATGATCCAGGGCATGTGCACATCAAGCATATCTATGTTTATGCGTTTGGGTGATTGTGCACATCAGAGGAAGTTACCTCAAATACCCAGCCCAACCAGGGTCATGTGCAGAGCACGACTGTTAGCTGGAAGAATTTACGAGCCTCTGCAGACATGAAATGCCTCGTATCATGGTGTGAAAAATGTTTTACGAGCTCACAGTGAATATCAGTCTTCATCATTCAACAGTCAAACAAGTTTTATTCAGAAAATCACCTGGTTGTGAAAAGAAAATCCACAGAAATGTGTTACCGAAGCATACAACTCGGTGGACGAGTTAGTTGAAGGTGTGAGGAAGTGCTGGCATCACGGCGCTGGTAAGCCGCAGGTTTGGTGTTGCAACAAGATACAGTACTTTACAGAAATACTGAGATTTGCGTTTTGATCAAATTGATGAAGTTACTTTAAATCTATAAATCAAATTTATTTGTTCTGTTTGAGCAACACTATGACAATTCATTGAAAATTTAAGACTCAGCCTCACACGGTGTATGTTTTTATTGCACAGACTGACAGAAGTTTCCTCTGTGGAGGCAGAAAATGTAAAATGTCATCTGGCAAGCAGATGTTTCAGGGGACCATGTTATCACACTGATATGTAAATAAGAGCTTACTTAGTTGCATTGTTTAAAACAGTTTCTGTTTCATCAGTTTATATTAAATAGTTTTGCTTATTTGGCTTTAATTTGTTAGTCTTAATCCTCTTTTACTAAGACAAACTGTGACCATAAGCAATACAAACTGATTTTAACCCTCTTAATAAACATGCTAATGCTTACTTGCCACTGTAAGATGACGTGTCTGTGTGTGTTTTAATGACTACTGACCTGCAGTAAGCCTCACTGACCTTCACATCCTCCAGTCAACTTTTGAACTGAGTGACAGGAGACATTTAGGAGGTCACACAACCCACACACACACTCAAACACAAAAGAAAGAAAAACCTGATGCAAATCTTCTGCTGGTTACCAGAAATAAAGTCTCAAGTATACAGGAGTGACTTTGTGGAGGATGAAGAGTTATTCACATTATCAAACCACAAATTCATCCATTTTATACAATTAGATATAAATAAATTGACACATTCAAAAGAATGAAAAGAAAAAATGCAAATGATAAAGATACAATCTGTGGAAAAATTAAGTTGAATGTTTTCTAGCTCTTTTTTACAAGTTTTTGGATTGATAATAGAAATATTGTGCTTCCCGGTTATTAAGGTATGCTTACATCTTTAATCATTTTGGTTCTGGCCATGAAGCCGTACTTTGTTAGAATGAGCATTTTAATGAAAATAATTTAATGACCACTTTCCAAGCTGCACTTATTGTGTTCAATAATGTTTTTTTTTTTCTTTTTCTGCACTACTTTTAAATGGAAATTACTCATGCTTTGATAGATGGAAAGGGTATGTACTTTCAGCACCAGAGGGATCGAAGCACTCTTCAGAAGATTGCATGACTTCAGTTTCATCTTTGATTATACTGTAACAGTGCAGCTGAAACAGTTTGCACCGCTGCCTTACAGCAAGAAGGCTCCTGGTTTGATTCTAAGTTTGGGTCTATTTGTGTGCCACTCGTATGTTTTCTTCAGGCACTTTTGTTCTCCCAAAGTTCAAAACAGTTGAACAGTGATCCCTAAATACTTTCTTGATGTGTTCAAGTTCAAAGTTTCAAAATTCAATTTGAACACGAGTTCCATGTTTGAGAAGGGAGTGCGTATCCTGCTGTGATGTTAGCCCTGTGATGGACGGGGAAGGTTGCCAGAGACAAACTAAACTCACACCTCAAGGTTGGACCTGAATACAAATCTGATGCTTGGAAGCCAAGTCTCTATCCCCCTTCTCCCCTTCAACCTCCTTACATAATCACTGTTACTTGTTAACAAGCCAGCACCATATAATGAGGTTTTCTCTAAGCTGTTTTGGAGCGGTGCAGTCATGGCAGCACGAAAGAAGAACTGCTGATACAAAACTGTGGCGCACTTTCCTGTTTCATCAGAAAATAATAGAGAAACAATGACTATGATAAACTACCAGTTAAAAGTTTAGTCACACTTTCCTGATGGGTTTAATGGAAAAGTGTGACCAGACTTTCAACTGATACTTCATGGCAATGAATGTGTAACAATTCAGTAATGGTTTGAAAAGAAAAATGTCCCTATGATGTAGTTTTATAGATCACTAAGTCTGCACCTTTGGGCCTCTACTTGCGTGCCGTGGTGCAACTCTCTCCCTCCCCCTGCCTGTAATTAGCTCTTTAGCTTTGTTTTGTTGTGTTCGGGACGTTTCTGGGTTTATGTTTATTTCACCAGCCAATGAGCTAAGGGCATGACGCTGTGTGGAAAAAGGCTCATGATTGGAGCAGACTCCAGTCACTCCAACTCTCGAAGGAAAAAGAAAGAAAGAAAGAAAGAAAGAAAGAAAGAAAGAAAGAAAGAAAGAAAGAAAGAAAGAAAGAAAGAAAGAAAGAAAGAAAGAAAGAAAGAAAGAAAGAAAGAAAGAAAGAAAGAAAGAAAGAAAGAAAGAAAGAAAGAAAAAACAGCGAATGCACTGAAGAAAAGGTGCTTTAGATAATGCAAGTTGGAAAACGAGGGCTAACATTAGTTTGTCTTTTACCTGCTTCTGAGCTCTGAAGGAGAGGCTTGAAGCTGAATAACAGTGGCTGCCTCATTTGAAGAACGAGGCGGCCATTAGCCTGAGAGGGAGGGGCGCTAAGTTTGAATGCTGCTGTTTGCAAACAGAAACGGTGGGGGGACTTCGGACTTTACCTTTAACAAAATAATTTCAGAGCTAGAATATCTGCAGGGAAAAAAAAACTTCAAGTTACATTATTCTAAAGAAAATGCTGTAAAACTGGAGCTGATATTGGCGCCATGATCCATGTAAGTGATAATTTATGAACTGTGTGTGCTTCTATATTAATGAATATTTAGAACAAAGAAAGAGAATATGATTCAGGTATTTATTTGCTAAACGCACAACATACTGTATAGGGGAGGTTAGAAGTGTGACAATGATCACTGTGAAGTCAAAATCCGAGTTACAGATGCAGGATTTCATGCCAGCAGTATGAGTGTACATCTGTCTGTTCATGTGTGTGCATGAAGCAGTGTTGACTCTGAAAGTGAACCCTTTTTCCTGCCAGGAAGTATTTTCCCACAGGAAGGTTGTGGACACACACAGTTATAGTCACATGTACAGTCACACACCTTTCACACACGTGGACAGTCAAACTTCCTTTGTCTCCTCCTCTTTCCTTCTGTTTCCCCTCAGTTTATGTGGAACACTAGATTGGTTTATGGCTTGTAAACACACACACACTTCAAACAGGGTCTCAGTACTACTGCTCTTGATGTTATCCAGCCAGCACCATACCGTGTTCTGCAGAAAGAACTAAATGTATTGTTCCATTCAAAATAAAAAAAATGCAAAATCACAGTTGTTCTTTCAGCAGTTACATCCGTTATATTTGGTTGTTTGGAATGTTTACGTCTAAATGTTACAACTCTCTACAGGCAGTTTATGATAGAAGTAAAGAAGAAATCTGGTGATTTTTTTGTGTTTTTTGTAATTGTACCATTCTCTGTTCCTTGACTTGAATTTCTTATTCTCGTCTCATCTTCTGTTAAAGCCAGAGTTGGTAATTCTGTTCTGAAACACTTTTTGCTGTATTGGATTAAATGGTCCTTCCATCCTGAGAGTAGTCAATACTCAACTCAAATTCAACTTTATTAATATAGCCCTTTAAAACAACTACAGCTGCAACAAAGTGCTGTACAGTACACATCAAGTAAATGGTAAAACAATTGTTTACATCATGTTTTCATAAAAAGGAACAAAAAAGTCAGACCTCTGTGAGAGCTGCACGTCTGAGCAACCCCTGCCATCCACACCACATGGCAGGGGTTGATTGTTCGCACCATATAGAAAGATCCAATCAGATGGCTTCATGTCTCGTCTCTACCCCCTCCCCACTCCCCCTCCACGTGTGCACCACTCAGTGCGCCGCTCACTGTAAATAAACATGGCTAATAGTCTGCTCACTGTTGCTGTGCCAAAAAGAAAAAAGAACAGATGTGGTTTAAGTGGTAGAGGCGTTGATGTTTGCAGCGTGGACTTTTTACACTGCAGAAGGAGCTGGAGGTGAGTGAATTAATAGTTTTAGAAACGTGGTTCATCAGGTGTTGACTAGCTAGCTAACAAGCTATCCAATTGGCTGTTTTTGGTGGTCTTTGTTAACCCACTTGTGAACCATCAGCGTGCACATTCCTGCACTCTGGAGGCATGGCTTCAGCTGGGAGTTTTACAGTGTTTTTTTCAAAATGTAGTTTGCTCAAACGGTTTTTCCAGGATCATCTACCCCAGCGATGAGAAAGAGCTGATCTTACTCAGAAAGAAGCACGGGTTGCTAACTGGGGGATCCCTGGTATCCTGCTGCCAAATGAAACTGGTTTTAATGTGGCATTACCTCCACTTTAATTCATTTGAATGGGGAGATTAGCTATTAGTTTTTCTACCAATCAGCATATTCACCCACATTTAAAATATTTCGAAGTTTATTGAGAATCAAAGCCATGCCTACATAAATGTTTTTCCAGGGGTTTACCTGGAGGATAAAACTAGCTGAGTATGTTCCTCCACTTGTCGTTCAAGTTTTCAGCTCCAGTAAGAGCAGAAAAAAATTCACCACTGCCACTTTGGAATATCCCCATTGCGGCACACACATTCTACATTTCCTTTCTGTAAGCTCCCGAAGAGACCTTGTTACCTATAAATATTTAAGACCTTGGAGGAAGCAGACGTTGGCATAATATAAAGTGCTCCTATGGTTAAATGGTTGGCATTTGGAAGATCAAGGTGGAAGACGTGAAGCAAACTCTGTACTTTTTTTTTATTAGCTCTTTTCATTTTCAGTTTCAAAATTATGTCAGTAGTTTGATTGTAATTGGAAATGGGACAAAAAGTTCCTTTTACCTATAAAAAACCAAACAAAAAAAACCCATTCATTTTAATACAAATTGTAATTTTTCTTACTCACACTCACATTGTTCTTTTTTAAAAGTCCTACCAAACCTTTTCTCTGGTAATGAAGGCTATCAGAGGTTCAAGTTACTTCCAAGCTTCCATGGCAAATGTAAAAATACTGAGAAATGTTAAAAGAAAAGCATCATAACTCACAAAATACAAAGGTTTGCTACAGTTAGCTGCATTAAGAACAAACTTCTTGGAGAAATGTATGAAATGTGTGGAATCTCTGACCTATGCATGTTAGTTGGATGATGTAGTGTGTATGTTACGTTAAAATGACACTTTGGTGACAGAGAAAATGGGCAACAACACCGGTGAACAGAAGATAAAGAAATGAACTATGAAAGACATCATTGCACCTATACATATATCACTTTACTGAAACATTTTATCATTCACATGCAAACAAGCAGTGTTTCATTTGCTTGTGGTTTTACACTCAAACCAATTCTCAGGCACTGTAAAAAGTAGAAGCCAGATAAAATATGTGGAAGTTTGCTTAAAAATTTCCTCTGAGCCATCTGAACATTTCCTTCGTGATCCAATACTAAGGAGCATGCAGGTCTGAAGAGTCAGTGATGCTCATAGTCAGTTCTGGAGAAGAATGATAAAGGATGTTGCAGATGAGAGGATTCTTGATAGTCTTTCTCGCCTTTTGACAGATAAAAAAGAAGAAAACTCATTCATGCCACTCTTGCTGAAGTTATTATCATGGTATGGTTGAAATCCAAGATAAGATCAAATAGTTTTGAAGAATTGCTGGACATGACTTCATCATAAGAGCAAATAACAATGGATTAGAACAATACTGCACTTGTCAGACAGCACTCTGAGCAGTGAATCCACTATTCATTCACACCACGTTCATACTTGGTGGAGGTAACCTAAATGTTACACAGCTCCCCTTGGGAAGACTGACAGAAATGTGCCATTCAATCTATGCCAATATCCACTCCAACTACCGCCAGACCAGTCATGCATGCTGATACCAGGGATTAAAGCAAAAAAACATTGTTAGACTGAAATTTTTCCCAGGCCATTTCATATGTCCCGGCCATCGATGTGCCCGCTGCGCCACCCTTTAACAACCCCGTCTGCCATTTGGCCACTTTCCAAAATTTCTAAGTAAAACAGTTAAATGTTGCATCAGCTCTGCAGTTCCCTTATGCAACATTCAAGTTGTAAGAGGACTTTACTTTTTACACTATATAAATACCCAGGACTAACAGAACGAGATCTGACAGTTTGTCACTTTGCTGCAAGGTAATTCAGTACTGTCCTGTGTATTCAGTGCCTGTTACTAGCAGAGTGAATAACACGTGAATTTTCTAGCCGGTATCAAGAGGGGTTTTTTTGTTTTGTTTTGTTGTTTTTTTGTTGTTTTTTTTGTGTGTGTGTGTGTGTGTGTGGGGGGGGGGGGGGGGGGGGGGGTTCCATCGATCTAAAATGTTTTTGAACTATTTACCTCATTTCTATTTTTACTCAGTTTGTAATGTATTCTTACAAATAAATTACAATAAATATTTTCAATACTGGTTTTATTCATCTTAGAACACCTAACAAATCAGAAGAAAAAAGTGTAATTGTGCCAGCTGTCCAGGAAAGAGGCCTGCCCTGGACATATCAGTACCTCTATAAATTTAGTTCTAGTTACAGTGAAAGCAAAGGGATGTAAATCTAATGGATTATCAATGTCGATCCTCATCAGTTTGTCTAGATCTTCTTTTAAATATACTTTATGGTTGGCTGCTATAAACATAGAAGAGATTGTTTTAAAGCTACAGAAAAGACAATAAAACCAATAATTTACATGATAACTGGCTATAGTGGTAATTTCATGGTTTGATGAGACTTCTGACTAGTAAATCAAATGACTTTGTCATAGTAACAGATACTATCCGTTATATAATAAAGCATTTTAACTTCGAGCATAAATGATGAAACCAGAGAGAGCACCAGATCAGAAACTGAACATCAGATCTGATGACATCTTAGTCAGAATAACTTTATTTGACATTTAGGCTGTGGCTCTGATAAAAGTTTATAAAGAATCCGTTTTTACAGGTGGGTTATTCATCTATACTCACTTCAGCTTTAGTAATGTTGAAACGAAACATTACATGTTAAATCTCATTCAGCTTGGGAGAACGCGCTAATAGCAGCTTTAGTATCTACCGACTATTTAAACCAACTACAACCTCACTTACAAAATAGAAATAAAAAGAGTACATTTAACAAGTTTAATCTGGGTTTATTTAATTTTTTCTCGGTCTTTAGTCACGCAGCTGGTTCATTTGAGTAATTGTAATTAATATATAATGTACACAAACTAAAACATAAATTAGCTGCTAGTGGCTCCACAGTCAGTATCTGAGTGTTTCATGAGATGTTTTATGTCCGTGACACTGAGGCCATCAGCATAACTGATGATATGTTTAAACTGAGAGAGAAAACTTAAAACCGTGAAAACAGATAGATGAAGGTTCATCGTCTTATGATGCAGCCAAGATTTGATCTCACCAACAAGCCAGGTTTTGGTCTCATGAATAGCAGATAAGATGTAGGTTTATACCGCTCCACTACGCTGTAATGTCAGTACTTGCTTCTCTACCCCGCTGCTGAAGCCAGGAGAAACACGCACGGCGGTGACCACGGACGATGACGCTGAACTGTCATTACATTCAGATTAACTCTAAACTCAACAGAATGTCATTTAATGGCAACGTCAATAAGCAGCAAACAGACACACACCAAAGCTGCAGTCTGACGACGTTACCAGCGATCTGTTTAGAGTTGGAAAAGTTCATCCACAGATAAAATCAGGCCTGTAGTTTCATTAATTCCACCCATGCTACCATTCCTCCGTCTTGGGTGTTTTAGCCAAACTTGGACAGGTCTCGCAGTCCAACGTTTCAAGACCTCTGATTAACGGTCAATGATCAAGACGCGCCATTCTGGAGGATGTGCTGACCCGCCCTCCTCTGTTTCTGATTGGCTAACATCGCAGCTTTACCAGGTTTCATTGGTTGAGAGTTTCTGTCGGTCATAACTTGATTAAAAAAGTCTAAATGGAACCGCAGCAAAAAAAGCAAGTGGATCTATTTCATTCATCTCATTGTCCAATTGACGGAAATTCGTTCATAGACATTAAACTTTAATCACTGTGATAATGATATTTGTTTTCAGGTAGTGGGTACATTACATTAAATTGAGCCCCCTTCTCTGAGTGTATTATCCTCCTCTCTTTTGCATACTGTACACTTCCTTACCTTTATCTATTTACCATATGTATGAAAATCTTCTTACAAAAGGAGCAGATAGATTATTTGCATCAGTCAATTATATGCTGAAGACAAGGGCTTTGGTTAACTTGGTTGAGCCTCATGAGCACCAAATAATACCAAATGAGTAAGAGGCAATGAGACACTAAAGGAAGAAGCAAGAGTGGGTGAATGACTGAAGTGAACTTTTCTGGTGACAACAACTAAAAACCTACTGGTGTAGGATAGGAGGGGAGGAGCTGAAGTCTGGATGGGTTTGGCTGAGGAGAAGAGGAGGAGCTGGTGCTGAGGAGGGTGGGAGGGAGAGACCTTCAAAGGCCTCAGATGAGTGAGAGAGGACTGCCAGGAGGTGCCTGTGTGGAGGGTACAACCTCACAGCAGTCTGTTACTGAGGAACCAGCAGGGCCTGACAACATATATTCATCACTATTGCTGTTTTTCACAGATTATTATGCACTGAACCTATTAACCATCCCACTGTGCTGAGGTAACAAATCTGTTCTAAAATTGAATGTTATAAATTTCACATTAATGATGTGTGCTGACTGGAGGTGCAAACAAGCTGAGTTAGTGATGACTGATTTTCAACTAGTCATGTGCTGTATGGCATTTTGTTGGCATTTTCTTAGTTTTAATTGCAAATACTGTGTGTTTACAGGGGCTTGTACAACAAAATGCTTGCTTACATTAAGAGCATCTACCATCCTTATTCAGCATAAAAAAGGGGAGTTTTTTCAAAACTATTTCCTATTAAGTGTATTCTGTTTGGATGAACTACTACTGTAGACAACTACAGTGATTCCGGAGGAAGAGTGGTAAAAGTCTTATGCTAATTTTCTATTGGGCAAGATACTGGTACCACGGTAGCCACTTTTACATGGAGACTTTTTTCCCTTTTGGAATGAAATCATTCTGATTGAGGATTTCAGGGCAGCTGTTTACATGGGAAGTAAGTCATTCTGATCTGGTGTGTACATGCACCAACATCTAAGCAGAATAATCCTGTCTGTCATGCACAGAAAGATGTAGCATCACGTTATTTATTAAAGACAGAGGTCTCAAATCTGATCACCGTTGTTATGGTTTCTGCAGTACTTTAGCAGCTGATATTCATGCACTCCTACTGAAAACAACTAGAGAAAACAGTTTTAATTAAAAACAAATGTTCTGCTGCTGTCCAGGGCATATTGTTGTTCACAGTCATCGTCAAAGTGAGAAAATGACATTCATTGCACATTTACGTGTAATCAGAGCATGCACTGTAAGAACTCAACATCACAACTTTACGATTCAACGTTTACATGCCACAATTGGTTTGGGAAAAGGAATATTCTACCCCCTGTGAAACCGAATGATGGATCATTTTCATTCTGATAGAGCTTTTAAACTGAATGCAATTTGTATATTTAGGTCCATGTAAACGCAGCTAATTACCCTGACCATTTGTAAGCTGATTTGGATTAAAGCACCCTTCGAGGTGTCCATTACCAGAAATTAATGGATTCATTTCTGATAATGGACACCTCGTCTGGCATTATTCCTTACATAATTCCTGATTATTCTTTTCTGTAAACTTATCTAAAGTTCAGGACAAACTAGTCATCGGTAATGACAACATTCAGCTAATCCCCACTAGCTATTTGTGCTTTAGCTTTGAAGTTGAACCTCACTTACCTCTGAGTAAATCGTTGCTGTTCGGAGGTTTACATACCTGCAGTTGCTGCACTCATCTGCTGGTAAATTCTGTGCTTCATGGGATTTGTAATTCTGAAATTGGTCACCACAAAGCAGATAGGAAAAAATATCAGAAAACACAGGGGTGGGAGTGAGTCCATATGGCTGCTTTGCTGGATTAAATGTTCAGAAACTCTGCCCTTTCACAAACCTTGCACTCCAATCTAACTACTGACATTTCACCAAGCATTACTCTTTCTATCAAGATCATGATATGCCTTTAAGGTGGTTTTAATGTAGTTTTTCATGTAGTTTCTCATCCTCCTCTGTATGTAGGGTTTCTGGCCATGTCCCAATACCCACACTTCCACGTGCTCCTGTTGAGGGGTTGAAGTGAAGTGTGTCCCAATTCTCCAGGGCTCCTCCGGGGCGGAAGTCAACCATGCCCCCTTGCCGCACCCTCAATTCACACTTGGGTGACGTCCGCACCGAAGCATATTGCCCATAAGTCATTGCTGCGTGTGACATTTTGAACCATAAAAGCAGAACATGTCCATGTTTGGTGAATGAGCTCCTGCCTGTGGTAAAAAATACCATTTCAGATGTAATTGTTGAAATATTTCATCTTTTACCACTGTAGGTGAAATAATTACTGAAGTTTATCCTGTTACTTCAAAATATGCATTAAATATTTAAATTAAAAAAAATTTAATTATGAAGGTTTGCTGATAAAAGATCAGTTAGCTGATAAAAGTAGCTATATTTAATTTTCATTTAAGCTTTATTCATTACTTAGGTAAGTCATGGAGTTTCAGCGTCTGGGAGACCTGTTTACCTGACATACATGTTTTTATGGTCATGTGGACATTTATGGACATTCAATGCTAACAATAACAGTCACAGAGCAGAAAATGTAATCATTATTATACATTTAGTTTACAGTGTAACAGTTATTTAACCATGTACTGGTGAAATTATACAGCCACCTACATAAATTAGTTCAGTAATTCATTTATTCACTAAGTAAACATGTATGGATTTCATAACATATATTTTACAAGAACAGATGAAATGAATTTTATTCTGTTCAGGTCTGAAAATGACGTCTCTTCACCAGGAACAGAGATGAGGCTGAGTTTAGAAGCAATGACATAAAATGACGTTACGGTGCAAGATGATGGAGGAACAATCACTGTCCCAATTCTGCCTTTTTCCCGCACTGGCAACCTGATCACTCCAACCCCTAATGTGCACTTCTGCCAAGTGCACACTTTATACAGGACCGTAGGGCTTAGGGTGGGTATTGGGACAGGGCCTCTGACTGCGTTACATAGAACTGTTATGTCATTTGCTGCACTCTGAAAGGTCAGAGGCACATGAGGTCAAAGTTCAAATAATTTTCATTAAAAGTTGTGGAAAAGTTGTCAAGTTGACATGGCGCCGAAGTGCATTGTTTAACTAAAAGTGACATTTGTATTTGATATAACTTTTGTTTGAAAAAAAAAATCTTCTTGGTGTTTTTTTTTTCTTTTTTGTACTTTAATATTGATTAGATAATGTGTACTACCTCAAAAATCCATTGAAGTCACTAGACTGGTGCTACCTTGTTAATGTAACATTTTTGCTCAGCTAAATAAAAAAGTGCTTGAACGTATCTTAACAGATCTTTTGTCCTTTTCTTCTGAGGAGGAAGGGGTATTATTATAAATAAGTAAATTTGTTTGTGTTATTAGTAAATAACTTGTAAATAGTATAAATAATCTAAATGAAAAACATTGTGATGGAATCGAGATTGTGAATTTAAAAAAAAAAAGTATATATATCTTGTGATACAATTTTTTTCCCATATCGCCCACCCCTACTTGAAAGATAACACAGAGTAGCCACCAAGACTAGCCATAATAGTAGTCTATTTGATGTGTTTACAGACAGTACTTTTTCCCCATTCTATTTATATTCTCTTCATACATTATGTAAAGGAATTGCTGTGTTCACTACACTGATGGCTACATGTCTAAGTACTCAGTAAATAAAGTTGAGTGCAAGTCATTAAGCCCAAATATTTGAGGGAGTTCTAACATTCAGTCTTGACTCTAATAGTGTCCAAGGTGGTCTCTGTGGTGGTGGGTACCACATGAAACCAGGCTGTATTTGTAAATGGATTCAAATATTTAAAAAAGCTGAGGTGGTCCTGATTTATTACATGGAAACACACACTTTTACTGAAAAGTAAAATTTCACTTGCAAGATGATGATGATGACCAGAAAATGTTAGGAACTGTACAGCACTCCTGTTCCTGTAGAGCTTGTCGTAGCATGCACTGTTGTTTTCATTGACACATTCAGCGCGTAGCTTCTGTAACAGATACATTGTAATGAACTCAGAGATTATGCAGAACAAGAATCATGATTTTCTATTTAAAAACAGAAGAGATGCTGTGTGATGAACCATGTTCCTGAACACACCTCTATCTTTAGACTTTCCCATGACTCATTCATTACACCATAAACACACTCTCTTGCTCTCTGTTGGAGATTTAGCCCACATGACATGTCTGATGCTGCTCTACCTGACCGAACTAAAGGGCCAAACAAATTTATGAGACCGAGCTGAACGGCCAACAGATCAGATGTCTTGCTGAATGTGAGTTTGAACATGAGAGTACATGTGTTTTAGATTATTTCCTGTCTTCTCTTCATCCCCTTATCATTCTCTTCAATCATCATTTACTGCTTACAGTTTGTCACACTTCCTCTTTTGACTTGTGAATTTCAGTACATTGCATTGTACCTCCGACTCTATCTGCATTTCTAAAGAAAAACATGTAGTCAACGTATATACAAGTCTGAGTAATTAACCCATTCAAATTTCAAATGCCAGGTGCAGGGCCGTAGCACCAGATTATGGGGCCTGTACACTCTCAAAGTCCCCTATACATGAGGTGCATGACCAAAGAAAAGAAAAATAAGCATAAATAGGGCTTAAAGCTACAATCAGATTATATTGATGCATTTGGCTTACATGTTCTTTAAAAGTCAAACATCAAGTAAACATCAGATGCTTTTCAACAACAGATGCTTAGACAATCCTAATAATTTGCTATAACTCACAGCAAGTTGCAAACAAAAATGTTTTTAGCCATTTTTCAGCCAGATGGAGTTGTTAGGAATAGCTAGTTGTTTTTCTATGTTCTCACCATCTACATAAATTGATAAGATCTTATCAATTTCAATTCAATATCAATTTGGCTCTTTATCAATTCCCTTTGTGGCCCAGTTTTCTGTAAGGAAACAAGCATACAACACTATTACAATTAAAAAAAAAAACTAACATCCTAAAAAGAGTCAGCTAAGTTTAAAATCTTTGGCAATCCCAAACAAATGGTGTAAAGAAAAAGATTCAGATTTATAAAATCCTCTGAAACTGATGTAGACAACGAAAATACACGGGAAATGGAAAATTAGTAAAAAATTAGTCGGAGTGAGCGCTCTGTCCAAGGTGTGTTTGTGAAATCTGACGCCCCCCGCAACTGCAGCTGCAAGACGGAGTTGTGGATAGTTCTCTCGCTCTCTCTCTCTCTCTTTCTCTCTCGCGCGAACCAACAAAGCAACTTAACGGGGCGTCACAAGGGGGAGCTCACCCTTAAATACATGAACAACAATCTCACCTTATCTTTGCTCATCTTTAAACTCAGCCTCATCTTCAGAAGAACCGCCAGGACTCACCACTTTGTTTTTCAAACTGGTCAATGTTGACCAATAACGTTAGCTGGCCCACAAGCAGCCTGGTTGGCAACTAGCTAAGCTACAGACTCAACGTGAGCATACAAACACAAGTAGCAGCTGTCTGGAGTGGACTGTTAACTTTAATTGGACTTTGCAGAATAAGCAAACTCGGTTCACCTTTGGAGAAAAAAAAAGTCAACAGCTGCCCCCCCTCATTGTTTCCTTTTTTCTCTCTCACTTTCTTCTTTTGAAACAGCGATTTATGCTTTTTGGGCATCATGATGTCTAGCCTCCAGGTCATTCAAAAGTGGGCTGACGTTGCTCTTCGCCAGCTGCTGTCAGGTGGACTAAACCATTTTGCATCTATGAAATGGGGGCCCCCAGAATGTTTAAAATTTTGGGAAGACTGTGACATAATGTTAATTCTCTCAGTTGATGGCATCTATATGTTTGAAATAAATGATGACCCCATTTAACTGGAGGGTCGAGTCAATACAAAATAAAACATCACAAAAAAAAAAGTCTTTTCATGGGCCCCTCTCCGTGCTTGGGCTGTGGGTAGTCAGGTCCACTTTCCCCCCACTACGATGCCCATGGCCAGGTGGTTAGAGAAAACTCAAGTCCTTGACCCTCAAGAAAAGTAAACAGGAGAATAACTTTAATCTCAAAAGGGCAATGTGCTTAAAAATCAAGTTTGAGTTGGATGTTATTTCTGTGGTGGAAGGTCCAGCTGTTCCACTTCCTGTAACGGTCTAACTACCTCCACCTATGCCTCCCTCTGTGACAGCAGTAGGGAGTCTAAGAGCTGACGAAATATTTCCACTTCCACCAGAAAACACTCCAACTGTGAATGCCTCAATTAAAATAAGAGTTCACATAAAGTTCAGACAAGTTATCTTTGGTTAAGCAGGAGTGCTGTTGTAGCTACAGTAAATAATAGTATAAATCCAAAAGGTTGCATTGTTCCTTCCCAGTCTTTGTCCTGTTGAAGTAAATCAGGAAATTGCTGAAACGAGTCATTAGCTTCTGGAAGTTGAGGTTTGAGGAATCAGAGTATAAAGTTTAGAAATGTGCATCACTCACTCTTTCAAGCCATGTCTGCTAACAAGCCAGAGTTTTAACAAACTAATTCAGCTCTGTGCATCATTAAAAGTTAAATAAGAGCTGTGATTTTCTGTGATGTTCAAACATTTTCATGATGCTTCTTTCCCTTGTGGCTATGTGTCTCTATTCTACTGTATGATGGTAGCTAGCAAAGGCTCCAGCCCACCTGCAACCACAAATTGGAATTTGGGTATAGAAAAAGATGAATGGAGTCACTTGACGTGATGTGAAAAGAAGCCACGGATTAGGGAGCTACAGATGCAATGCTACCTTTATCCTTTAAAACATTTCTACCAGAGATATTGTTACCCAATATACTTGTTCTTAATTTAAACAAGTATAAAAATGTCTAAATCTTCGAAGTCCTGTGGAGAAATTAAAAGGCATCGACAGTCAAACGTGGCCAACGCCATGGTGTATGATCAAGATGGCGCTAACGAGTCAGAACAGCTACAAGCTAACGACATCACTCAGGAGCTCAGTAACATCTACTCAACATTAACTAAGATCTCTGGTGACTTAGGTGAGCTGGCAGAAATATGTCGCACTACTACGTCGGTAGACCAAACTCTCATCCTTAATTACAAGAATGAACGACGTAGAGAAGCGAGTGGAATACCTGGAAACGACCAAACTGGAAAGGCAAGCTAACCCGCCAGCTAGCAAGACAGACATCGGTCAGATATGGGACAAATTAGAAGACTTGGAGAACCATTCGAGATGCAACAACGCTCGTTTCGTCGCCTTCCTGGTGGGCAAGGAAGGAGGGAACGTGGCGAGATTTCTGAAGCAGCTGCTGCCAGATCTGCTGAACTTAGAGGGGAGACGAAAGATTGAACGGGCACATTGGATCGCTGGCCAGCGACCCGTGCCACGAGACAGACCCAGACCAGGATGCGGTGTTGCGAGCAGCAAGAAACAAGGGCAAGGTCACCTGGGGAAACACCACTGTTATGCTTTTTCCCGACTACTCCAGAGACACCCAGATGAAGTGCGACAAATTCAAGGAGTGCAGGAAAATACTGCATGAACGAGGGGAGAGCTTCAAGATGTTGCTCCCAGCTAAGCTGAGAATTGAGACCGGCAAAGGTGAGATGGCTTTGATTGCCCAAGAAGAGCCTTGGCTTTCATAGACACTCTGCAGTGAGAAAGTGCTGATGGACTGATTTGTTGTCATTTTCATTCGAGCACCCAAACGCCACTGTGGTGCACACACCTTTTTTTAATGGTAGCGGTGCCAAGGAAGCACAAACGCCCTCATTTATCAAATGAGCGTAGAAACGAACGCACATCTGATAGTAAAAAGAATCGTACAATTGGACCCACGTGTGATTTATTAAAACGTTTGTACTGGTCCAATCTCATCATACGAACAAAAGAGTCTTGATAAATACCATGGCTGAAATCCATCGTCATTTAAATGTCACGCCCACGGTTACGCCCTTAAACCTGCATAATTATGAGGCTTCTCCCAGAAGGTTGAACCATGGAGAGGAGAGATTCTGCCAAAAAATAAACTTTTGGGGGGATCAAGACAGAATTCCTCATTTGTGAGGTGGGAAAGAATAAAGAGGTGCTGTTTGGCAGCTTAAAAACGGAGTCAGAGATGTGGACAAAACACTGCACAGAACAGGATCAGTCAGCCCCACCAGTGTTGAATGACTCCGGCTGAGATATTAATGAAAGTCTCAATCTAGGCCTGGCTGATATGTTTTTTTTTGTTTGTTTTTTTTTTGTTATACTAGTATGATCCCTGAGGGGAAATTAGGACTCTGCTTTTCACCCATCTCTGTACTGCAAGTATCAGAGAGCAGTGGGCTGCTGGTGAAGGCGCCCGGGGAGCAGTTGGGGGGTTAAGGACCTTGCTCAGGGGTCGACAGTGGTTCACCTAGGAGTCGTGTCGGGGACTCAAGCCCAGGTCCTCTGCGCCAAAGCCCACGACGCTACCACTCGGCCACCCACTCCCCAATTTTATCAGTTCTTAAATTTAATAATAGCTCACATCCGATAGCAACATCACAATTCGTTAGCCACTTGCCACCTAAAGATTTTTCACCAGCCCCCACCTGTCATGAGTCCGACCGCGGCGCACTAACGGGTGTATGCCGGTCGGATCCGAGCCTGACTCAGAAAGAAACAGAAAAAAAGATAACTAGCATTAGCAAAAGCTAAGGGACAGTCTACTGATTGAGCACTTATACAACTTTGAGGTATAGATTAGAAATGATGGATCAGCTCTTGCCTCCTCCAGTGGGGGCTGCAGAGCGGCTCCAGGCGCATCTGCTCCTCTGACTGCGCATCAAAACTCCTTCCTCCGCCTTCCATCTGCCCTCCTGCACCCCGAAGCAGCGCTCCACCTTGGCACGTGCCCGTGTGTGCGTACTGATGCCTACCTGCGCTCCTGCTCTGCTGCAGGTTTACGGGGTGAGGAGATGCATAAGAGTGAAAAGCACTTGTCTCCTAGAAATATATGTTAATGATTTTAATAATTTGTTGAGATAAATGGAGGAATAAAATTCAGTTACAGATGTTTCTGTAATTTGGGGAATACATTCTACATTTTATTTTTCTTTGCAAATGGGTTCATTCTTAGTGCTGGATACGTGAACAGCCTACTTATTAAATGACGGTTTGCGGTTTGATCAATAAATATTTTCATGTTCTGTTGTGTTGCCCTGCAAACCCTCACTGACTCAAACTTGCGTACATGAACTCAGAGCTGTCGTGAGATTTGATCGTAATCTACGATCACGTCCAAATTGATAAATGCTGAGTCTTGCGTGGAAATGGTTGTACGCACAGATTTTCGTCGTACGATCATTTGATAAATGAAGGCCAATGATTGGAGCCTCACCGTGGGACCTCTGTTGGAGGGACATCTGTGTGGGGGTTCAAATGTGCAAAGTTCATTTTCAACTGCACATTCTTTGATTTGTTAGTTTTATGGGGAGGTTTGTGTTCAGTCACCACCACTGTATAATGGTATTAGTTTTGATAGAGGGTTGTGTGTTATTAATGTGCAGGCAGGCATGTCCTCACAAATAGGTTTAATACATCTCTCCACTTGGAATGTAAACAGACTGGGGAATCCCAGAGGAAAAAGGTCATGACCATACTTAAGAATAAAAACTATGACGTGATTTTTCTTCAAGAAACATACATGTTTTTTACAGCATAGGCTCTATCAAAAGCAAAGGTGTCATAATCTTAGTAAACAATTACAGTTTAAATGTATCAAGCAAATTAAGGATAATTCAGGAAGGATGATTATTGTGCTGGCTGAAATACAGTCACAAAAGATCATTTTGGCCAAAATATAGGCACCTAATTAGGATGGTCAAATTTTTTTTGTTGATCTTGAAAGGAAATTATAAACTGCTGGGAATCACGCAGTTGTTCTGGGAGGAAATTTTAATTTCTTAATGGACCCCAATTTCTCTTGACCACTGTGGGCCAGTGTTGCGTAAGGTGCGTAAGGCCGCAGTGACATTGCATAGAATTTATAAGTGCTTGGGATCAATAGATATCTGGAGGATGTGTGGTCACATTGGGGGATATGTATTGTGATGGTTCCTTAAAATCTTTTGGGTGATCTGGGGTGGCGGTTCAATATCCCCACGTCTCAATTTTTTAGGTACCTGCAACTTCAACATATGCTGGTGGGGATTTTTGGGTCCATGGCGGCAGTTCCCCAAAATGCAGAATTCCTACATAAAATTATAAAGATTTATGGAAAGGGTCAGTCACTGACTCGTATTTTTGTTATTTCAGTAAATTGAACAACAAATAAATGCTCCATGAACTGGTGCCATTACTTTTGTTTTTCACTGTGTTAGGGCTGGAATATACTTGCTGTTGGCTCCGCGTCCGCATCATGGCGCCCACACATTCCTAGCGTACCTACGGCACGTATGTCGCTCGCGTTGACGCGAGGTAATGTGCCACGTGCGCGTGGTCCAATTTCGACTTGAACATTAGAAGTGATCGTGTGATCTGTTCAACACAACAAAGCAGCCAGATCTTCATTCTGCTTGCTATGATGCTGGACAGGACAAGTTCTTTAAAAAAGAAAAGAAAACTGCATTCTTGTCCTCTTTTACACTCACACTTACCCTAGGGACACACTGCAAGTGGAAGCGCTCCCAAGCGCAGCAGTTTCATTTCGGCGCCCTTGTTAACAGATGGTGTCGACCATATCAGGCGCTGCGCACAATGCCAAAATCAGTGCGCAACGTGGAGCAATCGTTTCGGCTCCTGTTCTATTTTCTGCACCAGCCGTGGCCAAATTTGTCAAGCCAGGCAGGAAAATAAGCAGAAACACGAGATAATTCTATCAAAATAAACCCATTTTCAAAGTAAAAACACCCAGATAAGCTTTAAACCCGATCTCTTTTTAATATATCTAATAATACGTCAGTTATATCTTATCTGTATTGAAAATGCAAGTGGAAGGATACACACAGAAATGTCAGCTATCTGCTTGTAAATAGTATAAAAGCAGGACAGGAGATGCACCCTTTGTGGAATTATCAGCTGTTGAAGTACAGCAGAGAAGCAGGACTGCTGCCGACTGTGCGCGTCCGATGTGGACAGAAAGAGGAGTGGTGTGGACGAGAAAATCGTTACGCTGCGCCTCTGCGCTTCCGCATGCAGTGTGTCCCTAGCGTTATGTGCCCCCAATTTACCCCTTCCACACCCACAGAACAACCAGCTCTTATACATCAGGACATTGGAACAGTTACAGTATTAAAGAAGGCCAACACTTCAGCCCTGAAGCAGAGTGTGAGACAGAATACAGATAATGTTGCAAAAACCTGGACTTTATTTTTTGGACTGTTCAGCTCAGGTAAATGAAAATTCATTGTGTGACAGTGTGGGGTCCTTTCACTATACCTCCAATTGATCATGCACCCTGGCTTGGCCACAGGGATATATCTTTGGCTGATTGGTGTGACTCTCACCCGGGAGTCTGGGGACTGAATCCTCTCTTGGCCTCCTTGCGTACCTTGCCACAATAGCAACTGAAACAGAAGTGAAAGTTGTTGTTAACATGGCATTTCTTACTCAAGTCAGTACTTGTTTCATCAGCTGCATACTGTAAGAGTCTAATAAGTCTCCCCATAATATCCAAATCATTTTCATCTCTGGGTCATTGGAGGATAAATATGCTTTGAATTTTTAACCCCACTCTGTCAATCCCAACTTTGTCTCTGGATATAAAGAGGGGTTTTGAATTTCGAAATGTTTGCAAGAAAGAAAGCATAAATGATCCTCAGTCCAGCATTTTTACCAACCATAATACTGATCTGGGGTCAAACTAATAAGGGCGTCATGAGTTGCACCAAAATCAGTGCAGTCAGAATGATGAAGGGAATTAAAGCTAAGTCCTGGAGGGCTGCAAAGAGGTGGAGTTTACATTAAATGAATGAAAGCAGAGACAGATGTGAACACACTTTTTTACAGGCTGAAAAAAGACATTTTTGCCCATACTGTAAAAAAAGTAAATATATTCATTGACTATGGTTGTTAACAGTATCAGCACATGTACTGTAGGGTATTTTCCTTTGAACTGCAGAAAGGTAAAAGCAAAGCAGCATGAAAAGAATATTAAAAGTTGAAGTGATGTGCTTTTACTTTACTAAATCACCAGCTCTAATGGAAGACGTTTTATTGCTCAGTTGATTTAGAAACTTTAAAAATAAAATACTCTTGACATTTGAGGGCTTTGCAGAAGATGTGTCCAGGTGTTCTAAAGTTTTGCAAATGTGTTTTCTTTTCCGTAACACAGTGTCTTGCTTTCACTCATCGGGGTCCTTTCCATCAGAAACAAGATACCCTGGTTAAAGTATTGTGTTCAAATCGTGTAAATCTCTAAAATAAAAGTGTCAGACTTGGTTAATGGTATATACGACTTAGTTATTAGCTTCAGAGTTGACTACAAATCACTCCGCACCTTCGCATGAATTCCAAAATCTGCTCTCGACAGAGCATAAATTACAGTTCAAACGCAAGAAAAGTAGATGGTTTTTGGAGTCAATTTGCTTGCTGAGAACAATCAGCAAGTCAGTATCCCAAAGCTGAATTGATTTTTTAGGTGAGGCAGGGAAGAAGGAGGACCAGCAGTCCTCTAGCCTTAAAAAATTTAGAAAACCTATACATCTCTGGAGCTCCAGTTTGTTTTCTTTGGCTTTCCAGCTGCTCTCCCAGCAGATATGGGTGAAACTGGGAGACCAAGCGAGCTAACAATGCAGTAAGTGTCCCTGATGTTATGTAAGATACTCAAACCGCACATTTAGAAGTACATCACTACCCATGAGCAGAACATACACACATGACCTTGTCAGCATTTAATTCAATTGGCTTACAGCCTGTTTAGCTAACAGTGTCCTCCAGTGGCTCTGGAGGTATCAAGTCCTTCACCATGTTTTTAAAACTGAACAAACTACATCAGACTTGGTATCATGTTCAGTCCAATGAAGTTGTTTCTCCTAATTTAATGTGTAATCTCACTTTTAGATTAACACATACTCTACTTTTTCATGAGTTACCTAAATTGTTTGGGAAAAGACGCCCTAAACATTGGCAGTGTCTGGCCAAATGAGTGGGAAACACAGTGTTCACAAATGTGGGTTGAGCTCTTTGACACATTCCCAGCAGACAGCAAAATGGGATTTGATGGACGCTGACACCAAAGCTCTATTTGTGCAACAATTTCGGTATTATACCCTGATTTAAGTACTCAGCTTACACTAAGAGGACCGACTGCATACATCATTGCTTTCTTTATCATTGGTTATTTCTGAATGAAATCATGTTAAATACCACTGATTTTTTTTAAAAAGTGTTGAAGATACTTTAGAAGTTAAGGTTTTTTTTTTTTTTTGGAATAAATTAAATGGAGACATTTCGACAGAAGTGGTGAACATCGGCTTTGGAAAGATCTAAAATCGTCACATGAACTGCACCTGGAGGAGAATGCCATGAACTTCTAAGCAGTTTCTGCCCAGTTTCACATGAAAACATGTGACAGGTATGCTTAATGTCCACATGCCCAAACTGTAGGGTCACAACAAAGGTGCAGAAACGGTCGTGCTGGTATTGTATAGGGGAGGGGTCTGCAACCTTTAACATACAGAGAGCAATTCTTGCATTCAAACCAGCTAAACAAAACTCATTTGGAGCCGCAAATGTTACAAGATCTTTTGGAAAAAAGAACACCTATGATTTTTATATGGATATATAATTTGCCATAATTGTTGAAGGGCCGCAATTTAATTTCTATTTTAGGTTGGATTTATTTATCTATTCTTTTGTTTATTTATTCACTGAATCTATCAACTCATTTGTTCATTTATTATTTTTTTAAGCCCACAATTTCCAAATTAATGACAGGAAAGAATCTATCTATCTATTTGTCTATCTATCTATCTATCTATCTATCTATCTATCTATCTATCTATCTATCTATCTATCTATCTATCTATCTATCTATCTATCTATCTATCTATCTATCTATCTATCTATCTATCTATCTATCTATCTATCTATATATTACTGGTAGCTTCAATGTAATTAGTCTATATTATGAAAATTCAGTGCAATTATTCTATGAACAAAATACTCCATTTGATACTGTATCTACTGTGGGTACAAAAAGTATTCCGACCTCTTTAAACTTTTCACATTTTTTTTCATTGCAGCCATCTGTCAAAATAAAAAAAAAAAAGTTCATTTTACTTCCCATTATTGTACACTCAATACCCATCTTGACAGAAAAAAAAAACAGAAATGTGGGAAGTTTTGCAAATTTATTAAAAAAAAAAAAAAAACTGAAATATCACATGGTCATAGTATACCGAACCTTTGCTCAATACTGAGTAGAAGTACCCTTTTGAGCTAGTACAGCCATGAGTCTTCTTGGAAATGATGCAACAAGTGTTTCACATCTGGATTTTGGGATCCTCTGCCATTCTTTGTCACGGACAGTCATTTTCAGGTCCCTCCAGTTCAGAGATGCTCAGTTGGTTTTAAGCCAGAGCTCTGGCTGGACCAGTCAAGAATGATCACAGAGTTCTGAAGCCACTCCTTTGTTATTTTAGCTGTGTGCTGAGGGTCATTGTCTTGTTGGAAGGTGAACATTCAGCCCAGTCTGGGGTCCTGAGCACTCTGGAAGAGGTTTTCTTCCAGGATATCTCTGTACTTGGCCGCATTCATCTTTCCTTCAATTGCAACCAGTCATTCTGTCCCTACAGGACGACCCATATGATAATGCTCCCACCCCATGATTCACTGTTGGAATCGTATTGGGCAGGTGATGAGCAGTGCCTGGTTTTCTCCACACATACCGCTTAGAATTAACTCCAAAAAGTTCAATCTTGGTCTCATCAAACCCGAGATTCTTATTTCTCACAGTCTGGGAGTCCTTCATGTGTTTTTTTGGCAAACTCTATGCAGTCTTTCATATGTTTTGCACTGAGGAGAGGCTTCCGTCAGGCCATCTGCCATAAAGCCCCGACTGGTGGAGGGCTGCAGTGATAGTTGACTTTGTGGAACTTTCTTTCATCTCCCTAATGCATCTCTGGAGCTCAGCCACAGTGATCTTTGGGTTCTTTACCTCTCTCACCAAGGCTCTTCTTCCACGATTGCTCAATTTGGCTGGACGGCCAGGTCCATGAAGATTTCTGGTCGTCCCAAACTTCTTTCATTTAAGGACTACGGAGGCCACCGTGCTCTTAGGAACCTTTAGTGCTGCAGAAATTCTTTTGCAACCTTGTCCACATCTGTGCCTCGCCCCAATTCCGTCTCGGAGCTCCATAGGGGATTATCACGCTTACCGGAAGTTCCCGGTATTTGGGCACTTCCTCTTCCGGGCCATTTTAACGACAGCCGTTCCTGCTCTGTTATACTGTTTAAATCGGATAAACTCCAAACATACTTAAGTTTTCATTCTAGACTGAAGTGATACTAAGGAAGAAGTGGATCAAGTGGTACAGACCCGATTTTCAGATGTATGTGTGTTTTAAGACGCAAAAAGTTAAAAGTGGGCCGTCGAACTGTTTCAAACCGGAAGTTCGGAACACGGAAGTGTGATAATCCCCTATTGGACATTTCCTTTGACCTCATGATTCTCATTTGCTCTGACATGCCTGAGCTGTAAGGTCTTATAGAAACAGGTGTGTGCCTTTCCTAATCAAGTCCAATCAGCTTAATTAAACACAGCTGGACTCCAATGAAGGAGTAGAACATCAAGGAGGATCAGAAGAAACTGACAGCCTTTGAGTTAAATATGAGAGTCACTGCAAAGGGTCTGAATAGTTTTGACCATGTGATATATCAGTTTTTCTTTTTTAAAGGTTGTAACTAGGTTGTGTCTAGGTTGTAGTTGCAACGGCAGAAAAACAACTCCAGCCGCTGGGATGCCAGGCTCACTGCCATTATGCAAGTGACCAACAGCCTGCAGCATGTCCAACAAGTAACGCACAGGAGTTTATAACTGACAGCTAACGTTAGCCACGTTAGCAAACAAGTTAGCTTTGACGCTGTGGAAAATGTTTTTGTGGGTCCATTTAGTGAAGTCTTCACCTAAATTTACTCCAGGTTTTGCTCTTCTCAGGTCACTCCTCCTCAGAAACAAGATAACAATATCTTCAGGGCTCTGAAGCAGCTGCTTCACTCGTCTTACAATTTAAAATTGTATTTTTAGGCTAAATACAATTTTTCTAGGAAATGTACTTTCATTCTGTACGCCCCCCCACCCCCCACCCCAAACAACCTGTGGAGGTATCTTTTTTAAAAATATAGGCCTATAGGCTATATAGCTTTTAATAAAAATGTTCGATATTCAACCTTTAATAAACTTGAAAAAAATTCTACATTATTGTTTTCTATGTCAAGATGGGGTGCTGAGTGTACATTAATGAGAAATAAAATGAACGGGTTTTTTTTGTTTAACAAATGGCTGCAATGAAACAAATCGTAAAAAGTTTAAAAGGGTCTGAACACTTTCTGTACAAACTATATTCAACAGTAGCAATTGGTTCTTAATCATATTTAGCCAAAGTTATTGAGAGCCATTAAAGAGCCACTTGCTTCATGCAGACCCCTGATCGGGACATATTCAGGTGTGAACTGTGGTTGGTTATGTCAGTGTCTTCGACAGTAACAGAAGCAAGACAAAGCCTGATGTGTTAGTTTCAGGGCAGCAGAGGGCGCCACATCCCTGAGAACGGTCATACCATCATTTACAGACTAGACTACTATTTAAAAGAAAAACTACCGTTTTGTTAGCAGGTGTAACCTGGAGTAAAAAGCTCTTCCTTGGAAAAAAAAAAGCCAACAGTCAGAGTGCAGAAAAAGGTCAGTACAGATCTTCTTTTTGTACTTCTTTCATCTTAATACAATCATGAAAACTCCATTTTAAAATGCCAAAAAAGACAATCACACTTGCTCATAACAGTCCCTCTGATAACTGAGTTTGATACTCTTCACAGTGATTGGGGTTATCTGGTGTTTAACTTTAACTGGAAAATCCCAACAGACTCAGTTATTTTGGTCATTTGGTACCCCTCCCCTCACTATAGAAGCACTGTTACTATCTGTTAGCTATAGCTTGACCCAGGTGTGATATAGTTTTTTACACAGAATGTGGATGGACATTAATCTTTAAGCAAGAAATTACTGTTGATATTTGTGCATCAGAGCAAATTCAAGAAGAAATCTTTGTATCTCTTTGCTTCCTAGAGAATTACTACACTTCAATTTTATTAACCCATATTTTCTTCATTCTCCATTAGCATAATAGTTCCTTAAAATCTGGATATTTTGTTGCATATAGTTACCACCTTAAGTCCAATTTTGAAATCAAATATTATTTTAAAGAAGTAATTTCATTATTGTACCCCAAAAATTGAAATATTTGTGGAATTAACTATGTATTCTACATTAAAACCTTAATGTCCTTTGAACCTTATTTAAGAGCATCAGATACAATCCCTCATTAATGAAAGTCTGTTACATGACTGACTAATGACGTCTAAGTGTGCTTGTTTATCTTACAGTATATTAATCATATTTTCCAACATAGTGGACTTAACTGCCCATTCAGTTGTGCCCAACATCACTGTTTTGTTTTGTGACTAAAAAATTGGCACCATCTTGGATTAAAACAAACTTTTCTCCTTACACTGCCAAAACCTAAATATAGACTAATTTTTCAAAATCAGCTTAAAGGTAATTTCTCATTTCATATTCATAGTTGAATTGTTGTCTTTTCCGTAAACAAAAAGACTGAGTCTTTGAGAGTAAATAACAGTAACTATAATTTTCATAACAAAAGTAATGTTCGAGTTAAGATGCCCGTTTAACAATCTGGGTTTTTTTTTTTGTTGTTGTTTTATTATTATTATTTTCCTTTTTTGTGAATTTGGATAATTTCATTTCAATTTAACTTCATATGCAGCAGAAAATGAAGTAAAAGTGAGAAAAATGTTGAATTATGTCCTCTGTTTGTCCTGCTGCTAGCCTCTGTCAGAAGAATGTGAATGACTCGGCATAACCTCTGTCTGTTTGCCTCGCTGACATTTTTTTTTTTTTTTTTTTTTTGTATATGTAAGGTTCCATGGGGAAAATTGGGTTCTGGATTTTTTCCCTATCTGTATCCTTGGAATAGAGAGAAAAGGGAGGGCCCTAAAGGCGCGGGGGGGGGGGAGGGGGGGGGGGGGAGGTTCTCAGGGGGGTCCCCAGGGGGTCGCGAGGGGAGTGGGGGGGGGTCTCCGCGCCCCCCCCCGCCACACCGGAACTCCCCCACACCCCCATTTAAGCGTCCAGTTCGTATTTGACTTGTTCATAAAATTGTCAGCTATGTTTGGAAATACTGTTCATGCCATCTGTTTTACAGTGAGCTGATTTTTATTCCATTACATCCATAGTGTTAAATCATAAGGTGCCTTCTATCATCTCATAGCTTTACCACACCCATCATTGCAACACACCTGCTACCTTATAGACACCCAGGAAGTTATACAACACCACCTCCAGGCATAACTGAACAGAAGAGGGTGACTTTGGTTCTGTGAATTCCTGAATGACTGCCACTGGCAATCTGGAGGGAATTCAACAGAATTGTTTTTCCCTCCACGACTACTCCCACGTGAACGAAGCAAAACTCTCCACTGAAGACAGCTCAATGGACTCTGATGATTTACATTGCCACATGTAATCATTTCACTTTTATCAGTGCAGACATTTGGTTTGTCTATTTTTAGTGACATCTAGTACATTTAGATGTATTTATCTTGTTTTTATGCATCCCGTTATTTCTTTTATACAGACAAAATCATCCACCAAGCTATCCATTCCTCCCAGTGTGAATTTATATGCTGGTGCAACTCATCCTGGAATACCATGTTTAAACGTGCACCAAAGATGATGATCTATGAGCCAGCCCTAGAAAAATGCCAAGTAGTTATTTCAAACAGACATTCCATCACACAAAAAAAGTATTCCTAACAAAGCTCATACCTCTATGACAAACTTGTAATAGTTTACTCTGTACACTGCATTTTAGTGATAGACCTTGGACTGTGAAGCTATTTCAAACAAATGACAACAGGCAAAAAACCAAAAGGGCTGTAAACTGATCCAAGACGATGAAGTGAGAACACTGAGATAATCTGAAACTGAAAGAAAAAGTTTTGAAACCTTGAAAATCAGTATTTGAACATTTAAAACCTGAAATAAAGTTTTGAAAATCTGAAAATAAGTTTGATTCTCTGCAAGCATACTTTTGCATCAGCATTTTTATTTTCATAAATTCAACATGCAAGGTACAGAGTTTCAGCCTCACCTTTTCAGAGATTCAAACAGCTTGTTTCACCTTTGCTGTTTTTCCAGTGTACACTTTCAGAGTTTCAGATATTCTCCCACTACATGAAGTTTGCAAAAAACGTTTGAAACCTTGTAAAAAGAGATCTGAAAAAATGTCAACTTTGCAACATCCACCTTTCGTCCACACTGCTGCGAGTTTGCAATGACGGGATTTTTGGCAACGTTCTCTCGCTGCTATCCGTTTTGAAAGAATGACAGAATTACATCTTTGTCCGACGTTGAGCATTGACATGCTCAGGACCTCTAGAGGCTTATTATCGTCCAGGATGTTTTTTCCACATAAAATTTTGACTTAATTTAGCCATTGATTTTATGCTGCTTATTGGCTTTGTGCAGATAATCCCAATCGTGTAAATTCATATTGTTCAGCAGCTCATCTATGCATATTTACAATATGGTAAAAAAAGAGGTCATCAAGACACAACAGATTTAAGAATAATAGTTCCCCCCATTATAAGGTCAACTGTACACACTACTGGCTGTAGGGATAACGGGTTACCTGAACCTCTCAAACCTGGAGGAGCTGTTCAGCATTGTCCAAAAAGTCCTGCAGTACCCCCTTCCTCTAACCCCAACTGAAAAGACATACATGTGCAATGAATTTCTAGTTTAAACCTGCTGCTGAGCTAAATGAAAAAAGAAGCTACAGGAAAAATGACTGCTTCTGGCACTCCACCATCCTTTGGAAACATTGAACTTAGTTGCACACAAAGATTTTTACAATTTCCAATTTCTGCAATTCATTTCCATCTTTATTTTCATTCACATAAAAACAGTGAAACAGGTAGACTGGTGGTAAAACACGTAAAAAACAAACAAACAAACAAAATCAATTGCATAACAAACCATCAACAAACTCAACCAAAAAATGTAATATAGCCTAAATTTTAAGAGCTCAACTGAATTTCAACTCATAACAACTGTACTGGGGGAAAAAAGAACTGATTTAGAGGACACAGCAGTCTTCAGCAGATGGAGTGATGGCTGGGCCTCCCCCACTTCTTTGGGGCCCATGCTTGAGATGCTCTGCAGCATGCATCCTTTTATGAAATCCGCTGTTGCTGCCTGTTCAATCTGCATCAACGACGTGCTCAGGGCCGGGCTCAGGTTGCCCAGGTAGCTGCCCGTTTGCCCTTCTTAATTTCCCCTCACAGGAAAAAATGAATTAAAGAAAATAATTTTAACTAATAATTAATAGTGCCCTATGCGACAGACTGGCGACCTGTCCAGGGTGTACCCTGCCTCTCGCCTGATAGTAGCTGGGATGGGCTCCAGCAACCCCCGCGACCCTGAACTGGGGTAGATGCCCTGGGGTAGTCAGGCCACGGGCCACAGAGAGGAGTCTTAAAATGAATGAAAGCACAGGCCAGAGATGCAGAGAAGTTCTGTAAGATAACCGACATGTTTGCCAGGAAAGGAGCAGGTGAGACAACAGAGCATCCAGCACGACGAGCTTAATAAGGAGGAGCTGATGGCTAAAACTAACTTGATAAAACAAAAGTTTAAAGTTGTAACAAAAGATAGGCTATTGCAAATTTTAGAAGATTTTAGAAGAAATTTTAGAATTTTAGAAGATATATATATATTTGTTGCTATATGAACATAGCCAATGCATAAAAATAGTTATTGAATCTGAATAGCAGGAAATTATTGGTGACTTTTGGATCTCTTCACAAAGATGGAGAAGGCAGCACTAGTGCAGCAGTGAGGAATCACAGCAGGAACCTTCAGGTACAAAGTACAACCCTTGCCAAAAAGAAGTATTCCTTATGTACAGTACATCATTAGTATACTTAAAGGTTGAATATGGAATACGGACAGAACAGCGACATCACGTGTGTCTAGGTTGTAGTTGCAACGGCAGAAAAACAACTCCAGCCGCTGGGATGCCAGGCTCACTGCCGATACGCAAGTGAGTAACAGTCTGCAGCATGTCCAACAAGTAACACAGAGGAGTTTATAACCGACAGCTAACGTTAGCCATGTTAGCAAACAAGCTAGCTTACCGATCCAGGAGGAAAGTCGCCTTCTCTGTGTTTTACTCCGTGGAAAATGTTTATGTGGGTCCATTTAGTGAAGTCTTCACCTAAATTTACTCCAGGTTTTGCTCTTCTCAGGTCACTCCTCCTCAGAAACAGATAACAATATCTCCAGGGCTCTGAAGCAGCTGCTTCACTCGTCGTCTCCACGGTTTTTCCCTGCACAGGCCTGACTATGACCGAAATATTGTTTCCACACAGAGATCGCATTTGGCAACCTGCAATGGCGGCGTGTATTGGCTTATAGACGTAAATAAAATGCCATTATCGAACCCGTCAAAATTTATTTTATAATGATTTTTAGGCTAAATATAATTTTTCTGGGAAATGTTGTACTTTCATTCTGTACACCCCCAAACGACCCGTGGAGGTATTATTTTTTTAAAAATATAGCTTTTAATAAAAATGTTCCATATTCAACCTTTAAGTATAGTAAAGTATATCCCCAAAGTTTACTTTTATGTACTCAGTACATTGATACCAATGTACTATACTAACAAGTATACTTTTGGGACTAAATTGGCCCACTTCAAGTATTTCAAAGTACACTTTCACGTATACTGAAAGTAATCTTCTCAGTATACTGTTAGTTTACTCATACTTAAAATTCAAGCTTATTCTTACTTTTAGAAAGTATACTTTTAAGTATACTAAAGTACACTTTTAAGTAGACTAAAATTAATATGTATGATACTGGGGATTTTCAAAGTGTGAGAGCAATAGCCCCTAACAAGATAGTATTTACTGTACCTCCACCAAGGAGTTGATGTTTTTGGTAGCATTGGTTTGTTTATCCATTTGTCTGTCAGCAACTTTACGGAAAAAGTTCAGAACGGATTGACCTGAAATTTTCACCAGCCGTGTGTCTCAGCCCAAAGACGTACCCATTATATTTTGTTGGTGATCTGGATTACCTTCTGGATCCAGGAATTTTTGAAGGATTCTTTATCATTGCAAGAGCTGCTTGGTGGAGGTCGGCGCTCTCTGAGTGCTTTTCTTGTTCTTTATGTTATGAGTTTGCTGTGTTGAGACATGATGCATTTGGCCTGATGTAAATAAAAAAGAAAAACATTTAGACAGCATGATGTTCTGAGAACTTTGTTTTCCTTTTTTCCTTCTAGTGTTTCCTGATTGCTCTGTGGTGTTCTACATTTTGCTGTGCTTGGGGCATGATTTGACAATAGTGTCGCTTTTTGAGGCCAGGTGATGCTGTTTTGAATCAATAACTTCCTTTTGCAGCAAGAAGCAGAGATTTGGGGAAAGTAGTTTGAGTTATTGGATTAGTGTTTAAAGTTGTGAAAAACTGAGGGGACATTTCAAAGATAGTGTTTTAGCAATTGAGAAAAACTGTAACAACATGATAGAATGTACATCTTGCAGTATGCCACAAAGAATCTCCAAACCTCCATGGCCCTGTGAAAAGGTAATCAGTGTTTTAAATAAATAATCCGTCATGCTGGCTGTCCCATTGAAGCTCATGAAACTCACAGATGCAGGCATAAACGTCGAGCGCGTTTCTCACTCTCTTTTTGTGAAGCTGCAAGTGGCTCCTGCAGATATGCAGCTGTTACCATGGTGACTAAGAGTTTCAGTACCCCTCTTTTTGGAACCGGTGTTTCCAAAAGAGTTTCCCTCACCTCAGGGTTAACACACTCAGAGTTCATCACATGACCCGCGACCTGAAATACCCCCTTCCCTGGTTACCTCTGAATCTTGACTTATAGTAATAAATATTTATATCAATAAAACTTATATTAAATTGAGGGAAATACTGTGTAATATGAAAATAGTAAACACAAATCTGAAATGCACCTAATGTGTCTGATTCAATTTTTGTTATTTATTTTTAAGACTATTTTATTTTTTAAAGGCCTATAATCTCTCCAAGTTTATATTGCAGTGGTTCCTGTGGGTGTTTCCTGGTAGACAAGCTCATTTACATATTTCCCACCATGCTTTGCAGCACCTTCTGTTGCACCATGAGTCAAACATCCATGTGCAAACATAACAAGCTCCCCCATCTTCGGGATTCATGGCGTATTATTGCAGGGTATGAAAGTGTACCATAAACAAGAATATAAAAAGGGGGGGAAAATAAGGGGGGGGGGGGGGGGGATGGAGGGGGGGGAGGGGGAAGAGGGGGGGAGGGCCACGGCAAAAGGACAGAAGCTTATCCCACGCGGGCACCCCCGAGGGGACGGGCCGGGCCTCCCGCATATCACAAGAGGGTTTACAGGGGTTCCCCCTCTTCCTCCCAACCCGGCGCCCGGATAGTCTTTTGGTGGAAAGTCATCTTAAGAACTTTTGTCAATTGACATTTTAATTTGAAAGTTACCCTGCTTTGAACATAACATTGTCTAATTAGTCACAAAATAGAGTAGAAAAGATGGTGTTACAACAGGGTGTTTCCGAGAAAAATAGTGAAGAAGTGAACAATTAGTATTACATTATCTAGAGGGGATGATATAATGAGGCATCACGGATAAAATAATGGTATTACATGATTGGCGGCCAAACCGCAAGATGGCCACAGGCCATGTTTGGTCCATGGGCCCCACTTTGGGCACCCCTGTTTCAGGTCATTGTGTTCTCCTTTTGAGAAGAAAAAATAAGTTTTAAACAAGTCCATAGAAAATCTGTACAAAAGGCGTCTATCCTGATGATAGTCTATTTTAGAGTCTGGATGACCTCATGTGTGACAAAGGAGTGGATCATCTTTGAAGGCCTGAGGCAGAAACAACTCTTTTATCATCAGATATCAAATTACAAACCCACCAAGTTGAATATGAGAAAGTTAGTCAGACCGAAAGTGTTTGTGACTGAGTTTATTGCAGAGACACTGAGCACTTTGGCTGAAACTGTGTTCAAGTAAATAATGTTAAAGAAGGCATTTAACATTCTCCAGTGACTGTCAGAACAAGTAAGACCATGTTCTTACTTGTTCTTGCTTGTAGGTGGAACCCAACATTCCACCTACAAGCCCATCGTTCAGCAGCAACCAGTCATTAGGAGGATGATTAAAACCTGGTCTACTGAGGCTGAAGATGCTCTGAGAGGGTGCTTTGAGGCCACAGACTGGAATGTCCTCTGTGAACCTCATGGAGATGACATCAACACCATGACTGAGTGTGTGACAGATTACATAAACTTCTGTGTGGACAGCATCGTTCCAACAAGAACAGTGAGGTGCTTCCCCAATAACAAACCCTGGATCACCAGTGACCTGAAAAAGCTGCTGAACATCAAAAAGAAAGCTTTCAGGGATGGAGACAGGGAGTTACTGAAGACCACACAAAAACAACTGAAAACACAGACTAAGAAGTGCAAGGAGGACTACAGGAAGAAGTTGGAGAGCCAGCTCCAGCAGAACAACGTGAGGGATGTGTGGTCGGGAATGAAGAAAATCACTGGCTTCAAGCTAAAGGGGGGACCAGACTGACGGAGGTCTGGACAGAGCTAACGAACTGAACATGTTCTTCAATAGGTTCAGTTCCCCCCTGCCGACAACCCAACATTCCACACACCCTCCATGAGCTCACAGCTTTCCTGTCCCACCTCCACTCTGTCACCCTGCACCTCAGTCATGGACCTGAACACAGCCTCATCTCCCTCCACATCAGGACATCCTGAGACCTCTTTTGCCTCCACCTCCAGCCTGACTGTCTCCTGTGATCAGGTCAAGAAACAACTAGAAAAACTGAACCGGAACAAGGCTGCAGGTCCAGATGGTGTCAGTCCCAGAGTTCTCAAGACCTGCTCAGAACAACTATGTCCGGTTCTCCAGCACCTTTTTAACACCAGCCTGAGACAGAACAGAGTTCCTGTGCTGTGGAAGACATCCTGTCTTGTTCCAGTCCCTAAAAAACCACAACCAGCTGAACCAAATGACTACAGACCAGTTGCTTTGACATCTCACATCATGAAAGTCCTGGAGAGACTCTTACTGGCTCACCTCAACAAGCAAGTGAACACCTTTCAGGACCCATTACAGTTCGCATATCGTAATGGGCTTGGGGTTGAAGACGCCATCATCTTCTTGCTTCAGAGAGCCCACTCTCATCTGGACCAGTCAGGCAGCACTTTGAGGGTCATGTTCTTTGATTTTTCAAGTGCCTTTAATACTATTCAGCCTGCTTTGCTATGTGAGAAGCTCCATAACTTCCAGGTGGATCCCTCCACAACCACCTGGATTTACGACTACCTCACAAACAGACCACAGTTTGTGAGACTAAAAAGGTTCTATGTTTGAGATGGTGGTCAGCAGCACTGGAACACCACAAGGGACTGTACTCTCACCATTCCTCTTTACACTGTACACCTCAGACTTCCAGTATAACTCTGAGTCCTGTCATCTGCAGAAATATTCTGATGACTCTGCTGTTGTGGGGTGTATTAGTGATGGACAAGAAGCCGAATACAGGGAACTTGTCAATCAGTTTGTGAAATGGTGCAGTAACAATCAGCTCATCTTAAATACCAGCAAGACTAAAGAGATGATTGTTGACTTCAGGAGGAGCAAGAATAAGCAGCATAGTCCTGTCTACATCCTGGAAGAGGAGGTGGAGGTGGTAGAGAACTACAAATACCTTGGAGTTCAGCTGGACAACAGACTTGATTGGAAATGCAACTGTGACTACATCTACAAGAAAGGTCTGAGCAGACTCTTCTTCTTAAGGAAGCTAAAATCATTTAATGTCTGCAAAAAGATGTTACAGATCTTCTATAAGTCTGTGGTAGAAAGTGCAATTAGCTTTGCAGCCATCTGCTGGGGCAGCAGCATCAGAACCAGAGACTTGAAGAAACTAAACAAGCTGATCAAGAAAGCTGGTTCTGTGCTGGGGATAACTCTGGAGCCGCTGGAGCTGATCGTTCAAAAAGAATGCTTCACAAGCTTATGAAGATGATGGAGGACACTTCCCATCCTCTCCACAACACGGTGAAGAATCAACAGAGTGTGTTCAGTGGGAGGCTGCGTCAAGTTCGCTGTAGGACGGAGAGATACAGGAATTCATTCCTGCCAGCAACCATCACCCTAAAGAACAAGACTAACTGACTTTTTGTTTATTTATAAAAAAAATTTATATTTATAAAAAAAAAAAAAAAAAAAGTGAGCTTTTACAATACTGAATTTCCCTTCGGGGATGAATAAAGTATTTTTCATTTCATTTCATTTCATTTCATTTCGTTCCATTTAGTCACTGTTATAATTGCTTCCCAGGAATCTGGTAATGTTTTCTGTCTGTATGTTGTCCTCTGCTCTGTCTTGAAGAGGTCCGTGGTTACTTTTGAGCTAAATGAAAGAGGGAAGCTGACATATTCACTATTTCACTTTATTCAGAAGAACAACGCAATTCTCTCATAGTCAAAAGCAATCAATCATGCAATCATCAAACTCATCAAATTTTAGATATTGTACAGTATTCATACTTTTGTGCTGTTACAAATATTTTTAGTTGTAAAAATCATGAAATAAATAATTTTTGAAATATAAAATTTTAACTCTTGTCATTTTTTCTGCCAACTTACTTTTCCGTTTGATCCTCTCTAAGTATTTTGATTATTTTGAACCTGTCACATGTACAGTACAGGTGTTCTGTTCTCCTGGTTTTCATGGCTTCAGATAAGTTTTCTGATTTTGTTATTGGCAGCAACTGATAAATGCTCATCTCTTTCTAAGGTACAGTAACATTCTTGATTCAAACATGGCTTTTAATTTTCTGTTTTACCCTGTGGATCTTTACTTCCAGTGCTTACAATTTTATTATTTGTCCTTGCAGTTTTTCCTAATGATTGAACAGGAAAAATGATGCACTTCATTGCTCATTGTTTTAATAAAGTGACATCTTTTCTGGAATTTATTGGACATCTGCTTTAACCCCCAGTGACTGCACTTATTTCTGATCTCAGAAGTTTGGTGGCATAACTTCTAACTGCTAGCAATGGTTTACTACAACTTAATTACACTTCACTTGCAAAACAAAATCCAGCAAAGTTGGGACATTGTGGAAAATGTAAAAGAAGTAAAACTTTAAAACACACCTTGAGCTTCATCTAATTGCAGACAAGATGAACCCAAAACATTTCATGTTCCTTCTCGTCAGCTGTATTTCTTTGCATTTCTTTTTATTGAAGTCTGCAACACATTTTTAAAAAGAGAGCTGTGATGAGGAAACTAGTCACACATGGAGGTTGGTGTGAACTTCAGGGTTTATCGCTGCTGCAGAAGCAAGTGTCTTATTTAAATTCCTTTGTGGCAAAATCTACACACTTCAGTGAGAACAAACAAAAGAGTGTTGCAACACAGGGGAAGTTCTCAGCCCGTGAAAACTGTTCTGTTTGTGTATCTGGTGTTTTTCAGGGGAACGGTTAAATGAAAGGTATGCCAATTGCCTCAAGGCACTACAAGGTACATCGTGTGGTGATATCCATTCCAGTAAGTGTGGCTTTTACACATCTGCAGTGCCTGTAGAAAAGAAGATGCAATATTTGCTATAAACTTTCTGATTTAACTGTCTTGTCCACAATTACAGTAAAATGCATGTGATTTATAAAACTCCTGTTGTGTCTCCCAGATATAGTGTTTGATGGAACTGGAAGCCAGAGAACCACACAACAACGTCCTCTACATGGATGAGGCTGGCTTCTATCTACAAAACGCAGAAGGCAGCTGAACATGAGAGAAGATAGACTGGAAATGACTTGCCTAAGTATGTAATAGTCTGGGCCAATGTTACTTTCCATTGCTCTGACATCATCAGGCAATGGTTTGCAACCCACAGGATGGTGATGGAGTTCCTCTAATGCTACTCACCATTCCTCAACCCCATTGAGGAATATTTTTCAGCTTGGAGATGGAAGGTAAACAATCGCCAACCACACACAGATGACCGTTCTAGCTGCCATGGATGCAGTGTGTGATGACGTCACAGAGCCTGTAGAGACCAGATAAGACACTCCAGGAGGTTCTTTCCACGCTGCATTGCAAGAGAGGACATTCATTATGATGTGGATGAAAATGTATGGCCCGAGAGACTGGAACGGTGGGAGGTGTGAGAGTACTGCACCTGTAGCCCCTACAACATGAATTCAGTTTTCATTCAGGAGATTGTCCTGCGCTCATATTTGTCTGTTTTTTCTTTGTGCTGTGCAGTGCTGTCTTTTCCTTTCTGCATCATAACATAGTCTGTCAACAAATTACACTGCAAACAATGAAACCATAAGCATAAATCTTTTCCAGCCTCTTCCAGTCAATCTGCCACATACACTAAGATAACTTACAGTTTACAACAGTGATCAAAACTTTGGCCTCAGTTTACACCAGGACATCCCTCCAGGTCACTGTTATTCTGACATGACTAAGAAATTTGACTGTCTTACAATGACACAAGGACATGTTAGTGACAGACATTTACTTTTGAGTGATTAACCAAGAGACTGGCTTTTTCAGGTAATTCATTGTGTTTTGCCACTTTTATGAGTTCTGAGAAATGCACTTCCTGTTGTGCAAAGTTCAAGGATAATTTGAGGAATGCACCAAAGAAACTGGAAAAAACTGAAATGAAAATAAATAAGCGCACCCAATTCTCTCACAGGGAAAAAAGAAGAAAAAAATTAGATCATTTAAAGAGCCAAAACTAATTTGTAAGGAAGTCAAGAGAAGAAGAAATCAGGAAAGAGGTGCTTGGAATTTAAAGTGAAACTTACTACAGATGCACTGGTTGTAGATATCCTCTCAGAGATAAGAAAGCTTTCACCGCCGAACAGATTTCTTGTAACAAGAAGTTGTATAACAAGAATTTCTCGTCCTGGTTAGATGTAATTAAAGTAATCTGAACCTACAATAAAGAAAAACACAGATGACAGTTGGAAGATAAAACCGAGGATAAGGCTTGATTTGATGTGCACTGAAAGTGGGATGAGTTCTCTGCCTTTTAGAAAGTATCAGAAGTTAGGAAAAAGGAAAAAAATGGGGGAAAAAAAAGAAAAATTAGGAAAAAAAATAAAAGATGTGGGGGAGGATCGTGGTAAGTAAATAGTGCCGACGTGCTTCTAAAGGGAGTGGCGCTGCAAGAATCACAATCTTTTTTTTTTTATTTTTATTTTTAGGAAAGAAAATATATAAGGTTTAACTGTTGACATGAATGTCTGCAAGCAATACAAGATTATTCCTAAATACAATGTTTTTTACTTGGTCATTATGATGCATCTTAATAAACCTTATAGTGGTACATGTTGCTAGTATTGGGTTATACCCCGTTGTGCCTTCCAAACTGCCTTATTTCTTCATGTCAAGAGAGTCAACAAGGCTCAACACAATACAGGTAAAATCTGAGCAGGAGTTTGAGATCAAGTCTTGATAAAATTTGCTGTTACCCTCAAAAGTAATACATCCCTTTCCCACAGTTTTCACTGGGGTCCTCCTGCTGGATGAAACTGGTGATGTTAAAAAAAACCACACACATAGAAGTGGTCTGATAAAGCCAGGTCAACGACAGAAGTCACACCAGTGGACACCTTTGGACAGGCCATAGGTTATGACCAGGTCTAGGGTGGATCCTCTGTTGTTAGTGGGCTGTGTTACACGCTGTTTTACATTCAGACAGTTTCAAAGGATTTAAAACATGTTTGCTTAGGGCTCAGAGATAATATTGATGTGTAAGGTAGAATCACCAGTTATTAAATAAAGAATTTATTTGAAATTAACCCAACATGTAAAAGAGCCATCAAAGAGACTCTGTTAGAGTCTTATCTAGTGGTGGTTTGATCTTGTCGATGGAATGAACAAGATTGCACTTCTTAGTCTGTGTTTTCAGTTGTTTTTGTGTGGTCTTCAGTAACTCCCTGTCTCCATCCCTGAAATCTTTCTTTTTGATGTTCAGCAGCTTTTTCAGGTCACTGGTGATCCAGGGTTTGTTATTGGGGAAGCACCTCACTGTTCTTGTTGGAACGATGCTGTCCACACAGAAGTTTATGTAATCTGTCACACACTCAGTCATGGCGTTGATGTCATCTTCATGAGGTTCACAGAGGACATTCCAGTCTGTGACCTCAAAGCACCTTCTCAGGCCATCTTCAGCCTCAGTAGACCAGGTTTTAATAGTCCTCCTAATGACTGGTTGCTGCTGAACAATGGGCTTGTAGGTGGAGGTGAGAAGAACCAGATTATGATCTGATCTTCCTAAAGGAGGCAGGGCAGAGGAGCTGTATGCATTCTTAGTATTTGCATAAAAAAGTCCAACATCTTATTTTCTCTGGTGGAGTGGCTGAATGGTCAGCCTGCATGACTTTCACCTGGGAGTCAAGGGTTCAAATCCCGCCTGGGCCCTCTGTTGCGTACCTTGCCACTGTTGGTAACGTAGCAGAGAGGGAGACGTTGAAGTCTCCAGAGATCGCCATGAATGAGTTTGGATGCTGTGCTTGTAGTTGAGCCACGACGGAGCTGATGACATCACAGGCTGTCTCTGGTGCGGTACCTGGTATTATATAAACCGCTACCAGAATAACACAGGCAAACTCTCTGGGCAAGTAATATGAACGGAAACTCACAGCTAACAGTTCGATGTCTCTTGTGCAGATCTTCTCCTTGACAGTGATGTGTCCTGGATGGCACCAACACTGATTGAACAGCACTGCAATTCCGCCTCCCTTTAGCTTCCCGCTGAGCTGTATATTTCGGTCTGCACGGACCGTCTTGAAGCCGTGTACAGACGCATTACAGTCCGGGATGTGTTCATACAGCCATGTCTCAGTGAAGCACATAATACTGCACTCTCTGTACTCTTTCTGAGACCTAGTTGGCACTTCAAGCTCGTCCATCTTGTTAGCTAGCGATCTCACGTTACCCATCACAACAGTTGGAAAAAACAGTTTAAAGGGATATTGTGTAAGTTTTCCTGTTATTTATTCACAAAAACTGATTATTTGGTTCAAAAGTGTTTTTTCATTAATCAGTAATCACTCCCATCAACAAACTGAAGTGCTCCTCTAAGTTCTAAATTTGCCGTTCGTATCATTCATTTACACATCGAGCGGGGCGGCTCGATGAAGGCTGCCATGTCGTATCGCCATGTTTTTGCGTTCGGGAGAAGCGTGACGGTAGGAAAACACAGAAACTCACCGGACACACCGGAGTTTTCAGCTCAGTTCGAGGTAATGCCTTTGAAAAGTCACCGGCTGCTGAAGGGAGAGACCAGCGTCTCACTGACGCTGGGTTCACGTGCAGTCGGGCAGACGGCCGTTGGTAACAAACCAGATGTCATTTTAATCAATGAAGCTGAGCGAAAGACGGTAAAACATGGGTCAGGGAAAACAATACGACATCGCCATGACAACCGAACAGATGTGGACTGATGTCACTGTAACTGACGGACCACGTCTTCACATAGAGGCCGATGATAACTTTACATGCAGCGGATGTCGTCGGTCTGCCCGGTTTCACGCGAATGCAGCATGAAAAGTACGAGGGAGCTGCTCCCGATTACACAATGTCCCTTTAAATCTCAACCGTTTTTCTCTCTGCCTTACCCCTACCCTGCATCCTCTTGTCTTTTTTCTTATCTCCACTGGGATTTGACATGTTATTTCACTGAAAATCTTGATTTGGGAGAGTTTTAACAGTTGATCCCTGTGGTAAACAATTTTTCCGTTGCCATGGATACACATCATAACAAGTAGTGAAAAAAGCCAAATATATGAAGAAAAATCTCCTGAATTGCACAGCCTTCAGACCAGCATAAAAAATCCTCCCAGAAAAGCCTAATCTGACAATAATGTCAATAAAAAAGACAACTATATCTGAAAAAAAAACACAATAGCTAAGAGAGAACTGTTACAAACTGCAGCCACCTAGCAGCGCATTCCAGAACAATATTTATAAGAAATTATATTTGTGCTGTTCAGATAGGAAAAAGCAGATGTAGGAAACGTGGGAGAAAAAAGTTAGATTTATCTGAAGTGTGAATGTAGTTCGTCTTCTCAGAATCTAATGTTGTTTATTTTGAGTTACACCATAAAAATCCTGCAATGAAACTACAGTCATTTGACAGAATCGAACAATCAGAATATGAAAATCAGACGAGGTTTCATCTATGAACAGCATCACAGACATCCATAGAAACCAGTGTTGCTGCTGCACATGAATCACACCAAGTTAGTTCTAAAGGATCTCTGATTGTTGTTTCACTGCAGGGTGCACATTTATTTCAGTTGTAGTACAGCTGATGCCTCAAATCCTCGTAATTACGTTTTTTTAAAAAAAGAAAAAAAAAAGATTTAATCCAGTCATCTTTATAGACCAGGTGATGTACAGCTAAAAGTCATTTTGTGCTATTTGCATGAGTGGCCGTTTGATAACCACCAGACGGGGGTTGTGACGTTGTCACACCGAACTTGAAGTTGAACTGTTTTTTTTTTTGTTTGTTTGTTTGTTTACTTTCTTGTCCTGTCCAGGATCGTGGCAGCGGAATGATGATGTCTTGCTGCTTTGTTGTGTTGAACAGATTTGCTTTGCCAAGAGGAGCTTTATGACTGTAAGGCTCCTCGTTATAATCGAAATCTCATAATTTTTTTTTTTTTTTAAGGATTATTTATGACTGAATTTAGACTGTTAAAATTGATAAAATTCATAACATTGCTGAACCTGACAAGAGGAAGGAAAAGGTTAAGAAAAGAAAGGATAAGAAGTCATTTGAATGGAAAAGAAGACAAAGATGCACCAAAAGTGCTATAACTGGAAATAGATGTATCCTATCAAAGCAGGCACTAAATCAGGAAATTGAAATAGGCCTACTGCTTTTTTCCCCTTTTTTTTTTCCTTAGATTCCCCCCAGATTTCTGAGGACCCCCAAGTGCCACCTAGAGACCCCCTGGGGGGTCAAGGCCCCCACTTTTAAAACCACTGGCTTAGAGCACTGGTGCAAACATGAAGCTAACAACATGAACTGAAGAAACTCACGTCCACTGAGCGTCAGCAGAAGAACAAGCACAAATAAAACCACAAAAACATTTTTCTAAAAATCATGAAAGCTGTCTTACCTTTTCTGTTGTGGTTAAAACTGGTACTCCAGGTGGAAACGCTGCTATGATCCTCTGACTAGTTGCAAACAAGTGATCTTATTAAATGCTGAACTTAATCCACTAAAAAACACCTTATCTTCTGTAGTTGTGAAGTTTATGACATCTTCAAAGAACTTACGGGTGATTCACATCATCAGGTTCATGTTTTCTCTCCGTCCTCCATGCGCATTATATTATGATGCGTTCATGTACATAGCAAATATCTGACAACAGAATATCCTACAGCTAGCGCTTCTGGGGCCTTATTAGTGTTTCTAGCGTGAATTTGGGAAATAGCCCTCTTTTCTCCTGATTCTTATTGGCTGATATAAGTGTCAATAATAAAAATCAAATCAATGGATCACCAATGCCCCCTTAGAACACCTTAATGCCCCCCTTTTAAGAATAAAACCTCCAGCGCCCCCCACTGCCTCTGAACGCCCCCAGGGGGCGTTCAGAGGCGTTATCGAGCTGGCTAATGCTAACCTGCTAACACGACTGCGCAGTCTGCCGGCCACAAACAAACGTGTGTCATTTTATTATAAAGTTCGGTCCTTCACCGCAGCGAATCGGTCGTTTTGATCCACTTCTTCCTCAGCATCACTTCAGTCTGGAATGAAAACTTGGCATTGGCGTTTATCCGATTTACAAAGTTTAACAGAGTAGTAGCTGGCGGACTACTGTTAGCAGGTTAGCATTAGCCAGCTCGATAACGTGCCTAACTTTGTGCGGCTGAAAACACACAAGCATCTGAAAGCATCTCCTTTCTTGGCAGTCCCCAGTTGTTCCACTGGAAACGGGGGGGTACAGACCCGATTTTCAGATGTTTGTGTGTTTTAAGACGCACAATGTTAAGCACGTCAGTAAACACTAGCTGGCTAACGCTAGCATGCTGTGAAGTGCCGGTGGTGTGCCCCACCGGCGACAAACAAACGTGTGTTCTATTATAAAGTTCGGCCCTTCACCGCGGCGAATCGATCGCTTTGATCCACTTCTTCCTTAGTATCACTTCAGTCTGGAATCTGTGAAAATTTCAGTAGGGTTGGCGTTTATTCACGTTATCTACTAAGTAAAGCAGGGACATTGAACTGGGCCGGAAGAGGGCCCTCTAACTGTTTCAAACCGGAAGTTCGGAACACGGAAGCGTGATAATCCCCTATTGCGTTCAAACGCACCACAGCACGGGGAGTAGAGGCCCAAAGGCTGGGTTTGAAACGGATTTCACTCGCTCAAGTCTAACGTTTATTTTTTACGGGGGGAACTTCGGACTCTACCTTGTGTTATCATGTGAAGCACTTACTTTGTGACTCCTGTCTGTGAAAAGTGCTATACAAATAAAGTTTACTTACTTACTTACCTTTAATGAAACAATAAATAACTAAATAAACAAATCTTGTGCCAGACAGTTTGGAAAAGGGTCGTGCCGAACCAAGAATAGTGTGCCAGTTCGACACAAATACACGTACCATTGCAGCCCTAATATATATATACATATATATATATATATATATATATATATATATATACGTATACACTCGATTCAATCTTTATTTTTAGGCTCAGAACTGATCTACAAAAAGTGATGTTAATAAAAAGAAAGACAATAAAATGGAGAGAAGGTAACGATTCAATCCAATAATCCAGACAACCACTTTCTCTAGTGCTTCCAGAGTCCAGAGTTATATCATGCACTACTCCTCTAAGGCATTGTTATGGCCAAAACAATATCATTTTTAGGATCCTACGATTGCATAATAAAGTCCTATAGAAAATTTCTAATGAAAGCATGTCCTGTTGTTATTTTTTTTTACCAACATTTTAATACTTTGTCTTTTAACTGTAGCACTTTGAGATTGCTTTAAATGTAAAGTGGAATACAAGTAAAATGTATTATCATTATTATTATTCAGTCATTTTCTATACTGCTTATTCAGTTCATGGTTGCGGGGTTGCTGGAGCCTATACCAGCTATTATCAGGTGAGAGGCGTACATCCTGGACAGGTCGCCAGTCTGTAACAGGGCCAACACAGAGAGGCAGACACAGACATTCACACTCCCATTCATACCTTGGGACAATATAGAGTGATCAGTTCACCTAAGTTAGGTGTGGATTTCGCCAAACTCCACACTGGAAAAGGCCACTGTTGGAATTGTTCGAACCCCCTCCCCAGCTGGTACTCAAATTAGCGAGGCTGCGGTGCTAACCACCGTGCAGCCCCATTGTTATTGTTATTATTATCATTGTTATTATTCTTAGTAGTAGTATTCATGTAATTTGGGGACAGCATTCTGCACAAACAGCTGTCTGGTATTCGTCCATCAAGGGACCTTCAGAAGGATTCAAAGTGCATCATTAGATCCAACTTCCAACTATTAAATTTATCTTTACTGTAACTGCACTGCAGGTGGGTTGTATAAAGTGGTGAACAGTTTAAACAAAACAATTTTGACATCATAGGAACACATGCTAAATTTATGTACCAGTGTATTTGCTTGTGCGTACAATACAGAGTACTGTCTCTGAATATCATCATCACAAAATACATTCCTAAAATAATGACCTAGATATTTCACTTTACCCACAACATTTTATTCATTTCCATCCAGAATAAAAAAAGGGAAATGTTGTCTTCCTGTCCTCTTTTGTCCTCACTATCATACCAACAGACTTATTAGTATTAAACTTCAGATCAAATTGCTGTCCATAATCTGAACAAACTGAGGAGCTATTGCAGGCTGGCAGAATATGGAGACATTATTACTAAGCCATTAACACACAACAGATGGTTAATAAGTCTCTCTTCCACCACACAGTCAGTTTTATAGTTTTTAAGTGTACACGAGAGAATGTTGATATACAGATATGAGACAGAGACAGAATGCCACCTATCAAGAAAAAGTCACCAAAAAGGGTTCCAGGGTTAAGTTTCTCCATCTAACTTGCACTGCTTTGTAGCATTGTAGCATTTGTTTATTGATAAGGATCACACTGCAACTTCTCTGTATTAAATGATTTAATATACAATGTCAAAGAAATCAAAGTTCTTTACAGAGCCCCGGGTCATACCAGAACCCTGAACTAACCAATAACAGTTCTGTGTGTCAGGGCGCAAGTCTGACAACCTACTCTTGCTTCCTCTGGGTTTTTATACTCTATTACAATGTTCTAGAAATGTGCAAGACATGGCTCCTGCGGATTGGCTCGTTCATCTGACTCCATCTTCTTCCAGGTCGGCGTGACCATGTCCGGCTATTTGGAACCACTCAGTCCATTCACACCCACACACACTCTTATCCTGCATTCTCATACTGACAAGTTTTATTTCTGTGCCCCAGATTCATACACAGACAATCCAGTAAACACTTTTGATACAGTAGGAAGCAGATGTTAATGTCTCCACCAAGATAAAAGGATATGACAAAGGATATGTGGGTCACTACAGCTTGGTGAGTATAACCAAAAATAAAAATCCAGATAAGATATGAAGGAGCCCCTCGTAGTTGTACAAGCAGTTTGCCAGGGCTGGTGCAATCATAGGCTCTGATTGCATTCATAAGAAACAAACATTGTGGGATTTTGTCTTCTGTACTTACAACCTCTTTCAGTGCATAAATACACATATCTGTGCCGTGCCTTCTTTTAAAACTGAACTGCTGATCAGTGATGTACATATATTCCTTAAATCTTTTAAAAGAGTCATTTCAACTACCTTACATAAAACACTGGCAAGAGCATATAGCTCTGTAGTTTTCGATACTGTAAATCTTCTCTGTTTTATCTTTAATTGCAGGTGACAGTAAGACAACCACATAGAGTTGGGCAGTGTACCATGTATTAATATTCCAGAAAAACATGAAGCAAGCAATATTACCACTTTGTGACAAGCAAACTTGAGATGTTCTGCTGTGATCTGGTCAGAACCACATGATTTATTTACAGCCAATTTCTTGATTGTAAAACCTCATCAAACAATAACCACATTTTCAGGAGAAACACTACCATTAATATATAACCTATTATATACAGACACATATAACTGTGATAAACTTGAAATGTTAAAAAGTGCAAGTCTTGACTGTTAATCTGTGAGTGGCCTGGGTTGAACAGACTAAAGCGCATATCTAGTGAATCACATCTACTCGCTACGCTTCCTTTCCTTTACTCCTTACCAGCCTGCGGTTTTTTTGTTTTGTTTTTGTTTTTTGTTTTACAAGCGTTATAGTTTTTGTGCTCTGACTTTGGACTTTGTACCGGAAGTGTTGCTGCTGTTGCAGCGCACGGAAGTTAAAAGCGAAAATATCGAGGCATGCGTCAGAGCTGCAGAGAGGAGGAGTGCAGGCTTCCTTATAAGCTGCGATGTTTCATCCTTCCTGAATGACTTCACAATGGAGCGTTTGCTTGTGTGTCTTTGCGTCCTAATCTGGTCTGCAAGAAGTGATGAAACCGGTAAGAGATTTTGTTTATTTTATATTTGTGTTTGCAGCTTTACTTTTTAGGCTGTCTGTTTAGTGGAGACATAACGGAAGCATCTGCACCTGCCACACCATCATTTAATCATGTTAAAATAGGCTACACTTGCTTCAGCGACATGAATCATCCTCTTCAATGAAGGGATGCATTTATGTCATCTTCACGTTTCTCAACATATGAGCTGTTTATTTATTTGTTTTGTTTTTGTTTTACTTTGGGTGTGGCGTCAAGAGGTTTCGAGAGGACATCTGAGGACACGATGGACACGCTCTCCTATTACCGACAATCTGTAACCTGTCATCCGTCTCACAGCTCCTATTTCTAATGATTTATGTAGTTAGTTTATTCATCTTATGATTAACTCTTTATTCTACCATGAAGAATAAAGAAAGAAATCCGTACGATAGGTTTAATTAGAGAGTAAAATTAAACTATTGGGTGTGTCGTCGTCCCCACCGCGCCTTTACCTAGTTGATTTTTCACTTTTTCCATTTTTGTAAACTTGGGGCTGCTGTTAAGGAGGAAGAGGCCACATAGTGCTACAGTATCATGACTAAATCAGAAGCAGGACTGATGTGCCTCATATCTCGATCATCAGTTGATAATCTTTAGAAGGGGTTCAGAAACACTGGTTTCACAGTTGGTTCCTGTTATGAGAATGTTGTTTTACTGAAGTGTGTCTGATCTCATTCTAGCCAAGAAGACACATTTAAAAAAAGAATCCATTTATTTAGGAGTTTCTTAGGATCCATTAAATTAAGGCCAATGTTCTTGTCTTGGTCTTGAAACTGACTAAATCTGTAAATGTTATTTTCAGGGATTTCTTTTCCTCAGATAAATGAACAGTAAACTTTTTTCTTTAACATATATGTATGTAAGCCTATATATATATATATATATATATATATATATATAGAGAGAGAGAGAGAGAGAGAGAGAGAGAGAGAGAAATAGATAGATGTGTGTATATATTTCCAACTCACAGGACTACAATGAGCTAGCCAAAGATGGTATCGTTTTTGTCTGATCATATTCTAGCCATGAAGACCCATTTTTATATTTTCTGATTTATTTTGAGCATCTCAGATCCGTTAAGGTGAAGGTTCTTGTCTTGGCCTTGAAACTGACTAAATCTGCAAATGTTCTTCTTCAGGGATTTGTTTTCCATAGAAAAAATAGACAGTGAATTTATTCTTTTACATGTTTCCAATTCACAGGACTATGATAAGCTGCAGCCAAAGCTCTCAATGAGTCCTGCACCTAAAAGATTATTTTGTAGTTTGCTAACAAATTTTGCTGAACTCACCTGGGGATATTTGTTCTTTAGTTTTGGCGATTGTTTCCCTTTTACTGTAAACAGAAAAAATGTTGTTTTTGTTCATGTACCCAAAAGTGTTTTGCAGTAGGACACCCAGTGTGTGGCTGGTTAAGATGTTATTTGCTGTTTTATGTGTTTCTTTATGAAAATATTTCAAATTGAGCCAAAGTCAACTTTCAATTACTGTAATACACTTCCCCCCATTTCCCCCTTTGTCATCCACTCATCCTGTTTGTTTTGTCTCACAAAGCAGCAAAACCTGTTTCTGTGTTTCTGCTTGTGTATGGGGCAACAGAGATAATCTGATGAGAGTTCAGAGTCGTCTCAGTTGCCGCTGCTCCTGAAACGGCATTTGAAGTTTAGCATCCAGAATCTACAAGTGAAATGTGGATGTAAACAAAATTATACAAAACTGCACCAGATTTTAATGAATCCTTTCTTTTTCCATATTTGATCATTAATCTCTATTTTCTAATATAGTTGTTTTATCATTTTCTTAAAACAAACTGAACAAGTTTCACATGGTTATTGTTTCTGCAAATGTCACATGTTTGTCCAAAGGTCTGTAAAGATTGATGCTCCATTTTTCTTTAGTTTATTCTTCTGTTATTTCTGTCACAGGTTACACAGCATCAGACACTTATTGAAATGGGCAATGTAGTGGAAATGTGCATCAACTTTTTATACACTCTGAGAAGCCTGCTGTTTTATTTCTTCCTATTCAAGTCTGCCTGCTCAGTTCAGAGGCAGAGCAAGATTCAGAGTTTCACTGCAGATACTTGCACTGATTGAACAATGTTTCTATTTACTAATTAGTCACTACTGACTTGTCATAATTAATTTTTCAACCACAATTTACGAGGAATATAGTTGAGGAATTATTTGATAATCAATCAGATATGTACAAAACTGTGTTTCATTAAAATGTGTTTTTGTCTTTCAGTTCCACACTTCAAGATTGCTGCAACAGAAGATGATGGTGTAGTTTTACCTTGTTCCTTTGGTGATATAGATATTACAAACAAGGCTTTTGACTGGAAGAAAATCGAGTCAGAAGGTAAAAAGGAGGTGTTTCTTTATAAAGGTGGAAATTCAGGTCATGGAGATCAAGGTGACCACTTCAAAGATCGAGTCTTTCATTTTTCTGACCAACTCACATCTGGCAACGCCTCCATACAAATCATACCTACAAAGCTGTCCGACACTGGAAACTACATCTGTTTTGAGGCAATTAGTCCCCCCAAAACACTGTCCAACATTGAGCTTACTGTTGGTGAGTATTTTCATTGATCAGTTAAAGATTATTTACAGAAGAGACTCGTTCTGAAGTCCCAGATGTGCTTAAGTAGCATAAAAAGGACATCTTGCATGAATGAAGTTCTGCCTTTTCGCAGGCTTCAGAGAAACTACAGCAAGAAACCACTTTTCTGTAGCATGGGGTCCACTACAGCAACCTTTATCCCAGCAATTCAACCGAGCATTTCACATCTATTATTATTATTAAAAGTAGCAAGAGTTTCTAAACCAGCATCAGAAACAATTCAGGACTCAGTGCCTTTGGACATTTTGGTGCAGGAGACAGACCAGAAGCCTTGCAGGAAGTCAGCAGCCCACTCCTACATCTGAGCCTAAGCTGATTGATTTTAAAAACTCTTTCACAATTAAATTACATTTTACTTCACTGAATTATATTGTGTTGTTGAATAACTTGTGTTTAATATTCAGTTTTGGATGTGCCTCAGTAATGGCTTTTAGTCATAAGTCTTGTTTATGCTGACATGAACCATCATGATCCAAAGCTCCACTGATTCGTCTTCTGTTTCATTTAAGTCTCTGGTGATGTCTTCTCCCCCGTATTTCCTGTTCACTTCTCTGTCTGTTTGTAATGTTCATGTCTGCATTTGAAACTAAAAACTACTGCTGAATACAGCCTGTACCACAGACTGTGATATGCAGTCTTTTTATCTGGCTAATTCTGCAGTATGTTTAAGCATGCTTTTCCAGGAGTAACGTATAGGATCAATCCTGTGTTTTATTGCAACGACTCATTTTGTCTGCTTACTTTGTTTTCACATCCTGCCATTCACACTCCTTCACCAACGTACACGGCTTGCTTTGTCTCAGCCTGAAAAAGAATTACTTTTATATGCTCTATTTAGCATTATATATGATGATCTATGTGTCAATGTTAATTCACATATAGCTAGGTTAAAGTCTAGAAAAGCTTGCCTCTGAACACAAATAAATCATCTACAGCACCAGAAAGATTTTAAACACATTGTACCTTATTAGTTTTGTTTCACAACAAAGAAAAACAAAAATCAATTCACAGTTTAAAAAATAATTATGTTACAATTATTGTCTGAGCTGAATTATTGCCGAGGTATCAGCTTTATATAATTTCTCTGTCTTTTTTTTTCATCATTATTATTAAATCGCATCACGGTTTTTTCCACTCCTTTGTTGTAGATCTATTTGTTTATTACTTGCAAGGAAGTGAATGAAAGAATATACTGTAGGACCTGTGGATCTGTTTTCCTCTGAGTTTCTCACTCAAAAGCTATAAATATTACCAGCAACATTCAGTGAGACAACCTCCACACCAGCTCTGAATTTTCTTGTCCAAGTGACATGAAGATGATAAGAAAATTCACTGAGACATTTATTCCAGCTTTGTACAGTAACTCATCCAGGACTTACCAAGCTAGTCTCTTCTGTAACACAGCTGCAGTATTTATAAAACTGAAGACTTTATTTTTTAATTTTAATGTTTAGGAGGGAAAAGAAAATAAAAAGGACAGGATGATATTATTAATTTTCATTACCATGTTTTTGTCAGCCCTGTTAATGATTTCACACAAACCACTATAACATATTTTTGCCTTCTCTTTTAGGTTGCATCTTAACCTCTTAGGGATTATTATAGTCGAACATTTGTCTGCAGCTTAATACCAACCAGTTTGTTGTTCTTCCCAGTTTCAAAAACCATTAAAACAAATATAAACATGCTACATCACCGTGAAGTTAACTCCATGGAGGTTTCATGTAATGTGTCAGACTTGCTTCTTTCCTTAGAATCAGTCATTTGTTTTAGTTTTCAACAGAAACAAGATGAAGCGATGATTCATTTTAAAAATTTTACTGCCTGTTTCAAATATCGTAATTTAGTTATAATATGAACTATCAGGCTAATATTTACAGGATATACTTGTTATTCCGTCTATTATATTTTGATGAAAAATTTGAATCAGTTAAGTTGCAGTAGTTTGAATACATATAACAAAATGCAAGATATACCATGTCCAGCAGATGGCCACAGAGTTCCACAAAACTAGATTAAACATTAACAAAGTGATAGCGATTCTTGGATATAATATTCCAAATTATACATCAATGTTTCATTTAACCATAAAATAATAATAAAATAATTAATGTCAGATTTTAAATGTCTATGGTTCCTGAATTGTACGTCTTTTGATGAGTAATATAAGTTTTTCTGATTTGTTGATGTCCTGTTGACATATAAGGACCAAACAGATCATCTTTGATGGACAACTAGACAGGTAATTTCATTGGCGATAAACTTGGAGCATCTTCAGGGTGCTGAATTTCTATTGGGTAAAAGTAGTTGTGAATTATGCACCGATGGCGCTTGTGTGGGAATACTCTGCTCTGATTGGCTGATTAAGTTCAGTGTCCTGTAAGTTCGTTATTTCAGTTCAAGAATGGTATTGATTGTTCTGTTTTGCACCTGGGTGTCTACTGATGTCAGAGTTTCTGAACATCATAGTCAAACTTCTTAGTACATTTTAATTGATCGAAATATTGTTGCTTCGGAAGTTAAAAAAAAAACTAATTTAAATGAAGCAAGGACTGTAATCCATATTATTTAGTTAAATTTGATTGTTGCTTGACTTTGAATACGCTGAATTTAATTGTCGGGTTTCACGTCTCCAAACGAGACCCAGTTTGTGTTGTTTGTGCTTCAACACGTTAATACTGTTGAAATACAGCAACACAGATAAGCTTACATATTGCTCACTATTTGATAATGTAAAGAAAAGTTATTTTATTATTTTTTATTTATAGAACCTATGTACTGAAAGCCACGAAGCTATTAAAAATACGAGCTTGTACTTTCAAACGATGTAAGGCATGGCCGTATTGATGTTTCTGATAGACATGACAGATACAGTTAATTTACTTATTAGTTTTTATGGGTCGCATATAACCTCCGCGTTTTAATAGGTTAAAAGACCGAACAAAGGAGAAAAAAAACGGTGAGTTGATATTATGATGACGTTACCAAGTTCACTAATATGTCTTGTCATTAGTGATATGTTTAACAGAAATTCAGCCCCCGCCACTCATTCCAGTGGGCTTGATTAAATTTTTTTTTAAAGCTACATTTAGATTTGCCCTTATTTTCAGATCTAGTAAATAAATCTTTCTCCACATAGGCTCTAACATATAGGGTCCAGCAGTCTAGTTGTGTTGCTTTAGTTGTAGTGAAGTGAAACTGAAGCAGGGCTTAATATAGTTATGCTTATAGACATTATCGACATGTAATATAGATATGATGTAGATTGATGATACTGATGAAGACACAGAAAACTTGATAACATTTTGAGTTCTGAAGTTATTACTTATACACACATATACAAAAGGATCTTATATGTAATGATTTAGTTTTGAGGCATCTGCACAAAGATTATGGTGGTATACAGTTTTCATTATTTTCCTTTAAACCATCTAAAAAATTTGTGCACTTGTAATGGTCCACTGTTGCTAAGGTTTTGTATATGATTTTAGCTGTAAGATGACAACCGATGACATTACAAACTACGGACACTTTTTGTGAAGTTTTCAGTTATACAGAGCTACACATTAAATTTTGATGAGAGCTTAAATGTTTGCTTTGCATGAATTCAGTATTTCTTTTTAAAACTGATTCTATTGATCTGTATTTAGGATCCTTTATAATTTTGCCCTTTCTTACATCAAAAATGTTCTTATTTGGGCAATGAATAAGTAAACAAGTAGTAACTACACACATGCACAACTTTTCCCTACATATAGCTGGAAAATAAGTTTAAATAAGTGATTTTAGGATTCATTTAGGATTAATTTTTCTTGTTTGTTTATTGTTGTTATTCTATCTGAAGACTATTGGACTAATTGGGTATATTCGTACAAACATCTTTCAGTATCAATGTTTTCCAACTGTAAACCTAACCTGAACAAAGAAGCTACATAAATTAATCAATACTAAGACAATATCAACAGTAATACTGGATTACAGCTGTTAGTGTTCATGTCCTGTAGGCGAGTTAAGTGAAGTGTGAGATGTTCATGTTGGCCTTGATAAGGAAGAATCTTTATCTTATGAAAACTCTGTGTCTCATTGAGTGATGTTTGCTACTGTTATTTCACAATATTTTGAGTTTGAACTTTGCTTTGTGCCTGTGTGGCTTTTATCTTGGTAGTCGGGTATATACCGCGGCTTGGAAAGTTTGCAACCATTGCAACTCTTAGCGGTACAACTGGGAGGGATGGATGGATGGCCTATTTTCTGTGTCATAACATTCCTTTAATTTCAGCAAAAAAAAAAAAAAAAAAAAAAACACATAACAATTATTTTCAATAGAAATAGAAACAAAGATGAAATCCTAGTATCCCATATCTATTTGTAATATTTTTATGCACTTCATATTGTGTCTATAGGTGCCTGTCAGAAGCCAACCATCACAGTATATGAAGAGATGGTGAGGTGCTGCTGAAGTGTGTTACTCAGGGAGCTTCTCCCCAACCTGACGTAGAGATTTGGGGACAATGCAGGCAAGTGTTGTTCCTGCTGATGAACTTCGAGTCTCTCAAACCGGAGACTACTACAACATTTCCCTCTTTGCAGCTGTGACCAAAAGAGACTTCTTTCACTGTGTTGTTAACAGAAAAAAATCTGTCATAAGATTTTTTTCTGAAAGAACCTGGGCTGCCCCCCCATGGTGAGTTTCCACAACACTTTAAAAATAAGTAACTGTGTATGTGTACATTTTTCCAATGAACATTTTAATTCCTGCTCATAGTGAATGCCAAGCAAGTTTTGTTTAAAGTAGAACAAACATTTTAAAAGAAAAGTGTATAAAGTGATGACACTTTTGCTTTCCAAGTCAATTTTTAATACCACAATCACAATCATACGGAAGCATATTGCATTCACCTGAAAAAATAAAATTGGTCTGTTTTTCTGAATTAACGAGATCATTTTTACAAAAATAAACAAAAACGTTCTGTTTTTCTGAATTAAAGAGATAATTCTTTACAAAAATAAACAAAAACGTTCTGTTTTTCTGAATGAACAAGATAATTTTTTACAAAAATAAATAAAAACGTTCTGTTTTTCTGAATTAACGAGATAATTTTTTACAAAAATAAAAACTTTCTGTTTTTCTGAATTAACGAGATAATTTTTTACAAAAAAATAAATAAAAACTTTCTGTTTTTCTGAATTAACGAGATAATTTTTTACAAAAATAAATAAAAACTTTCTGTTTTTCTGAATTACCGAGATAATTTTTTACAAAAATAAATAAAAATGTTCTGTTTTTCTGAATCGGTCTCCGCCGAGTGATGTAACATTTGTTGCTTAACCAGCAGTAACCAGCGCTTGACGCCATTTCAGGCGTAGAACTGTCAGTGGTCAAACCGGCGTGGAAATGAGTGCACATCTGATCATAAAAATGATCTTATGACTGAATCCATGTGTGATTTATCAAATGTTCGTGTCTGACCAAACAACAGAATATTCGTCAGAAATGCACCGTCATCCAGTTTCTCCTAAAATAGCAGCAGCGCTGACAGGTGGGGGCTGGTCGGATCCGGGCCTGACCCGGACAGGAACATAAGAAACGATAACTTTCATTAGTTAAACTAAGAAACAGTCTACCGAATGAACACTTTCTACAACGTTAATGTATAGATTAATTTATAGAAACGGATCTCCTCCATTCAGCTCCGTGTCTGGGAGCTGCAGTTACCAGCGCGTCTGCCCTTCTGGCTGATCATAATGTTTATAAACTAGTATTTCTGTTATTTAACTTGTCAATAAAGTCTTGACAAGTGACAGCATCGCTGTACAGCTCCACACAGATCAGGGTTGTGTTGCAAACTTTCTCTGAGTCTAAAGCAGCGTTTCCCGCTGGTCCGATGCATCTGCGCCTTTCTGCAGCCCGACTGTCCGTCTTCTTGCAAGGAAGTGAATGTCGTCTTCTTACAAGCAGCCGAGTTTTCTTTTCTTTATTCAGACATCAACAGTGAGATATTAGGTTTGATTTATCTCGACATTTTTGGCAATCAGTTGTCGCCTTCATCAGAAGTTATAACACTCTGCTGTTAGGATCATCTGGCTGGTATGACACCTGCAGCTCCTGGAGACAGAAGACAGGAGGCGATCCGTCGTTAAGGAATCTGTACCCTAAAGTTACAGTCTATAAGTGCTCAGTCAGCAGACTGTTTCTTAGCTTAGCTAATGAAAGTTATTTTTTCTTCTGTCTCTGTGCGGGTCAGGCTCAGATCCCACAGTCCGGGTCAGGCTCAGATCTGACAGTCCGGGTCAGGCTTGGACCAGCCTCCACCTGACTGCGCTGCTGCTTCAGGGTAGAAGCAGCTGGATGAGGAGGGATTTCTGACGGAGATTCTGTTGTTTGGTCAGACAGGAACATTTATGAATCACACGTGGATACAATAATAAGATCATTTATATGATCAGATGTGCGCTCATTTAGTGCGCCTGTTATTTACGAAGTAAAGCAGGGACATAGAACTGGGCCAAAAGTGGGCCGTCCAAGTGTTTCAAACCGGAAGTTCGGAACATGGAAGCGTGATAATCCCCCATTGGCTTTTATTTTGTCGATTCCTCTGGCTTGCACGCGCCAGTGTTGCTCCTCATGAAACGGAAACGGTTGTTCTTTCTCTCCTCCTCCTCCTCTTCACTTTTATCTCGTTAATTCAGAAAAACAGAAAGTTTTTATTTATTTTTGTAAAAAATTATCTCGTTAATTCAGAAAAACAGAAAGTTCTTATTTATATTTGTAAAAAATTATCTCGTTAATTCAGAAAAACAGAACTTTTTTATTTATTTTTGTAAAAAATTATCTCGTTAATTCAGAAAAACAGAAAGTTTTTATTTATTTTTGTAAAAAATTATCTCGTTAATTCAGAAAAACAGAAAGTTCTTATTTATATTTGTAAAAAATTATCTCGTTAATTCAGAAAAAACAGAACTTTTTTATTTATTTTTGTAAAAAATTATCTCGTTAATTCAGAAAAACAGAACGTTTTTATTTATTTTTGTAAAAATTATCTCGTTAATTCAGAAAAACAGAACGTTTTTGTTTATTTTTGTAAAAATTATCTCGTTATTTCAGAAAAACAGACCAATTGTATTTTTTTCAGGTGAATGCAATACGCTTCCGTACAATCAAGAAGTCATGAAATATATAATAAAAAACTGGATTGTTGATTAAGTGTTGTCACACAGACATACTTAGGCAAATTAGTACAAATATATTTTAGTATCAGTTTTTCAACACTAAACCTATTCTGACCCTTAAGATTACAGCATAATTTGATTAATTTATTTAAGACAGTGTCAAAAGTTATGTTGGATCAAGGCTAGGGCTGTGTTAAACGATTATTTTTTAAACGATTAATCTATCGATTATTTTTTCAATGCACCGATTAATCTAACGATTCACCTTTTTAGGTCAATTCGACTCGATTCGATTCGATTATCGATTATCTCCTCATAAATTGACAGACAGCAATTTATATGTGCTGATAGAGATATCTAAAATGTAAAAAAGAGCATGAATAAAAAGGCAGTGGGAGCCAGCAGCCTGTCATAGACTTTTTCATGAACCAACAGAATGTAAAATTTATGTTGAAAACACAGCGGACTGAAAAACAGGCTTTTTATTCTTTCATTTACATGAAAATAATAATTTAAAAAAAGTCATTATTGAAATAATATGATCATGTAAACTTGGAGGATTTAAGCTAAGACAGATAGGCTATTATTTTCTAACAAAAGATAATGAAGATAAGTAAACATTCAGAGTTGAACATTATATTGAACATGGGTCTAGCTTCCAGAAAAAGTGCATCTTCATCTTTATTCTGTTAATACTTAAAGGCCTCCTTCCACTGAAAACCCGTTTAACTTGCTCCTTCTGAAATACGGAGGGTTTCCCCTTGTTACACATGCTGACTTGCTAGCTTTGCGTTCCCCCAGTCGGCTCTGCTTCCTCATCACAGAAACAATACGAAGAGAAGAGCGAATCGGGAACAGCCTTGCCCTTCTACGTAACATTGCAAATAGCGTATCCCACGTGGGGTTTCTATCTGTCCATTGGAAGGCAGGTAACCCCTCCGCTACACACTAGAAGTAAAGACGGCACGACTGTAGTTTCGGAGTTGAGAAGCTAATTAGCTAACTGTTTGTTAGCATGATGGAACAAACTTGTTTGTCGGCTCTATTTCCTGTCTGTAGCGAAATAAGAGCGGAGGGCGGAGCTTCCTTCATACACTGATGGCAGGCAGCCAATCAGACGGAAATTCATGAGAAGGACCTGGAAAAGCCTGCCGTTGGACCACAAGCCTCTCTTCTAGTATACAAATACAGCTGGATACAAAGATACCAGAAGGTTTTTTTAAACAGAAACGATGCAGAATGCATTCAATAATAATGGAGAACACAGAAATATTAATGAAATGACCACGGAAGTACAACTTTAATACAGGTGCCAATCACTTGGAAATGAAATTAAAAATTCTTTATTTATCCCAGAAGTGACGACACAATACTATTACCAACAGATAAAACACTAATATGAGGTTGAGAACGTGACTTTAATTATATTCAGTCAGAGACAAGACAGCTCCCGGCATCAGCTGCAGTTCCACCCACGGCCAGCAGATGGAGCTCGTGCTTCATGCTGACCGTCTCAAACAGGCCTGACGTGTCTGAAGACATGGCGTCGATCTCACGGAAGTTGTCTCATGTCTCATTAAGCTTCAGATTCGCCATCCCTAATATATAGTTATACCTTCGATAAACGAGTGTGGGCCTTCACTGCCTTACACTTTGGAAACTTGGAAGAGCCACTCGCGGAGATCGCGCCACCATCTTTGTTTTCGTCTGAAGTCGCATGGCGCCGCCGTCTTTGTTTTGGTCTGACGACGCATCGGTACGCATATTTTGCGTCGACGTAATCGGTTACATCGACGAATCGTCCCGGCCCTAATCAAGGCTCATTGTATTTATACAAGTGAGTCAAGTGAAGTGAGAGATGTTGACATGTTACTGAAGAAAATATCCAAATCTGAAAGGAACAAAATGTAATAGTGACACCAAGTGTTTCAAATCAGTACTGCAGCCCAAAGTCAAAAAGTGGAACGTAATTGAGGTATTCCAGAAAGCGAGTTATGTGGTGAACTCTGAGTATGTTAACCCTGAGATGAAGGAAAATCAGAATCACCAGTTCCAGAAAGAGGGATATTTGAAACTCTGTGTCAATCACCGTGGTAACAGACTCTGTGAACATAATCTGCTATCTGGCAGGTTATCTTAAAGGAGTCATCACCCGGAAATCCCACTTTTTCACGTTAAAACATGTTTAATGGAACGGGACCTCAGTTATAACGTACCAGAAACTCCGGAAAGGAAAGTAACTTCGTCTTTGAGTGCGTGCTCTCTCTTCTCACCAGAATTGGCCACAAGCACGCCACTCCACAGTACGCGATTTGGATTTCTTTCTCTGAATGACGTGAACTACAGAGGCTGCTAGCTGCTAAGCTAGCCTCTTTAACGCCACCTAAAAGCAGCTTATTACCTGCCCAGGAAGTAGACCAGCTTTGTCAGAAAGGACGCTGGCGACAAGGAGGAGGAGGAGGGGGGAGATTGCCATGCTGAGTTGCCCCGGCAGAAATTTAGCAGTTTTCAGTGCTTTAACATAGAGGACAGCACTGCAGGGACCAGTGGATTGTATTTATCAGTGAGGATGTGCAGTCGGTAAGTGTTTCTGCTGTGTAATCCTATTATCTTTTGTGTCAAAAGACCAGTAAACGGTGGTAGACGAACGGACAAGCTGCTAATGTAGCTACAGAAGCTAACAGATCAGGTTAACTTCACGTCAGACGTCCGCTCCTTATTTTCATCAGAGTCCAGCCCTTTTACTCCACGGATCCTCTCTATCAACTGCACCATTACGTTTATCACGTTTTTTTCTGTTGGGACATCATTTTCCTTCACCTGTTCTGTCCTGATAAAACTTTGTTTTGGCTTTGACGTTTGCCTCGGTGAAGGGCTTACAGACAGGTCTAACTCTCAAACGTATTCTCGCGACAAACAATAGTTGGGGATAAAAAGAGGTTCAAATGAGCTCATTAAATTTTCGTCCCACCCAACTACGATTAAAAATTCATTTGAAGATAATTTAAGACAGATTGTGTATGTAAAACAGAATGTTATGACACCTTTAAAGAAACCCTGAGCTCTTCTGCCGTCTTCCCCCACCTGAAGCAGCTGTCAAACATGGATTGTCCACACTAACGTGATTCCAGAGATGAATTAACACACAAAGTAATAAAGCTAGTTAGAGGACTTTTCATAATCTCACATTTATGATAGAATTTCTTCATCAATATGTCATCAAACAGCACCGTTTTGCAGTTACTCAAACCCTCCAGCCGTATATATCTGCCGTGTCATGGCGTAAGATGACATCCCTGCAAGATACATGGTGCTGCAATACTTTCAAATTTTCTTTTGTAAATTTACTTAATGTGTATAAATACGTATTTTGTTAGGAATTCTTTTTTCTAACATTGGCATGCAGTACATTTTAGAAAAGAGCAGTTGTCATCAGAAAAGTCCTCACACATGTCTGAGATTAGATGGGATTCCATCAAGGGCGTAGAATTGGGTAAGGACGGTAGGGACGGTAGGGACAGTAGGGACGTGTCCCTACCAATATTCCGCCGCTACTGTGTCGTCACTATCAATACAACCCGCTGTCCATAGTGTTGTCAATGATTGTGGCATACAATGGGTTAAATGTCGGTCTCCGCTAAAAGTCCCGCCTCTAACCTAAATACCGCTCTCTGATTGGCTGCTGGGTTCTCGCTAACTTACATGCGATTGGCTGTCCCCGCTGTCACTCCACCTGCTCTAAAAGCCGAAGCGCTAAAAACAGCTTAGCGTCCCTGACTGTTAACGTCTCGCTCGCTACCTTTGCGCACTTCATGCAGCTGCGATTTGAGAAGGAAGAGAGGCATGTGGAAGCTGACAACACGTTTGGCATTTGTTCTGCCTGGGTCACGTCAGCTAGATGATTTTAGTGTCATTTACATTTTATGTCTGCGTGTGTGTATGTGCGCAGTATAGTACGGAGCCCCTCTGGTGACATGGACAGAAAAAAAGTTGGCAAGATGTCCAGTCGTGGCCACGCACTAATAACTCGTGGCCACGAATTATTAATGCGTGGGAACGAGATAGGCGGTCGTGGCCACGAGATAGCATAAGTCGTGGCCACGAGTTATTAATGCGTGGGAACGAGATAGCATGAGTCGTATAAGTAGAGAATATAGACTTGATTTTATTATTATTTTAAGCTTGGAATGAACTATAATGATATCCTGCGATCTCTTGCAGTCAAACACAGGGTGGTAATTAGTAAGAGACGCTTAACTCGGGTGCTGAAAGCATACGTATTGAGACGTGAACAGTATGCGGACATTGGTCAAGCAGCTGACTCCATCCAGAAGGAGCTGCAAGGACTCCGGGAGACTGCATGGTTAAGATAAAGATACTTTATTGATTCCCGAGGGAAATTCATGTTTCAGTACAACCCGTCCAAGACACACAAACACAAGAACATTACAAGACAGGATCAGGCAGACCGTGGTCACGCAGCCCCTCACAGGGCGCACCTTGCAGAAAGAAAACGGTAACATGAGAAAAGATGGTTGTAGAAAAGAGGTCTCCCAACTCTCCACATATGGAGGTGGAGACCTTGGAGACAAAAAAACACACACCAGTACAGAGAAGCACGAACTCGACAGTCACAACATAGACACATGGTGGGCAGGAAGGGCGGGATTTCCCCCCCAAACAGCAGAGCGAGGGCGCGGCAGGCACCCGTCAGCTCAGTCTGTCCAGAAGGGCGGGTAAGAAGAAGGACCAGCAGTGCAGTGGGATGTGCGCATCAGTGTCGTGAAAATGTGTGTGCGTAAGCGAGAGACAGCGGCTTACACACAGTCCGTAGATGATAGAGACGGCCTTCAGAGAGTCCCAACTCGTGGAGGGGGGGGGGTTGCAGAGCCTCACTTCTGCAGTTTCTCAAAGGACATGTGGGAGTTAAGGAGCAGCTGCAAGGCCGCTCCCGGGGACCAGATTGAGATACTGTAAGGAGATAGTTTGGGTCCAGGCAGAGGCATGTTTCCGTCTGCCTGTAAAGTCTTCAGCAGGTCTCAGAGGCGACCAAATCAGCCAAATTTGTGTTAATTACCCCCAATCCAAGTCTCCAACTGCTCCAGGTGGAACCCAACATCCTTTATGCTGTCAGACATCGTCCCCAGTTTGCCCCAAAGGGCATCCACGTGAGTCAACGTGCACAAAGTTTGAGTCTGAGTGTTGGTAGCTCGGAGAAACAGCTCGGACGGCAGCCTGCCCACAAGCTGCCGTCAGCTTCAGAATTTCCCGATGAACCAGGTACCCGACAGCTCCAATCAGCAGGAACCCAGTTCTCATAAATCCAAACATGTACAGGTCTTCAGTGTGACCTGCTGGGACCGTCCCGTCCGGACAAGATGCCGCCCACGCACCTTGTCTCTGGGTAAAAAAATATTATCCGTTGTGATGAGAGACCCGCCGTCCAGATCCATGGTTGAAGTTTTAGGATTTAGGAGAAAAATGCAGAGAGAGGCTCAGAGGAGTGACAGGACAAAGATTGCAGGGAAAACAGGGAGGAAGGGAGCAGAGCAGAGGAAAGCACGTCTGCACTCGCTGACAGCCGGAAGAGAGTGTTCATAAAGGTTGTTAATTGTATGTATGCCCTTATCGAGCCACTTTCTCCTGAAAACTGTTAGCTTCTGTATGTGCACCTCTGGATTTACATACCCTTACTAAAAAGTAGTATATGTAAGTATGCTTTAAGTATACTAATTTTAAACTTTAAATAAGACAGTTTACTTTCAGTTTATAATTTATGTACTTATCAGAAATATACTTAAAGTTTACTTGGCATTTACTAATAAATGTACTAGAAGTTTAACATATGTAGCCTATACTTATATTTAAACTTTTGAACAATATACTTTAGTAGTAGTACATTTATAGTACATTTTCAAACATACTGGTTTCTTTGATACTAGAGTTTAAATGTTACTGGGCCATTTGGTGGAGTCAAATAAAACACCTGAATCTGTTTTTGACATAAATTTGGAGAGAAGGAGAAGTAGAAGAATAATAAGGCAATTTTCAGTATATTTGAAAATGTATTTTTAAACACTAAAACTATACGTGTATTATCAGTAAACTCATAGCAAACCTATAAGGTCACTTTCTGTATACTTTAAAGTCTACTTCGTTGTTGCTAACTTAATGACTTTGTCGCTATATTTAGCAACTTTTCAGACAAATCTAGCGACTTTTCCTGGTGATCATGCAGACAGATAAAGTTTATATCGCTCCGCCCGTTCATCGGGTGCTGCATGCTGTTCCTGCTGTCCCTTTGCAGACAGCTGTCCTCCTGAGCTGCTGTGAGATGACCCGCCTCCTCATTCAGATCATTTCCCATGATGCCTTGTGGCACAACTGGGTCTTCTTTGCACCATGACTCAAATGTGTATGTCACCACTTCAGTACCCTTGTTAATGAACAATATAGCATGTCAGTGAGTATATGTTGCAACCAAATGGTACTGCGCATGCATGAAAATGACTGTTTGGTTTAGTGACGTTAATTAGCGTCTTCTGGTGACTATTTGGTTTAGCAATAGTAACTTCTCTAGCTAAAAAGTTGGCCACAGTGGTCTACTTTCTTAAACTAAAAGAGTATTGAGAAGTTTGCCACTAGAAAACTAACAGTATGCATAGACGAATACTTTTAGTAGACTTAAAAGTGTACTTTGTAGGAGTAAAAGTAAGCATAAAGTTTTAGTACGAGTAAACTAACAATCTACCTAGAGGTATACTTTCAGTATACTTTAAAATGCTGCCGAAAAAATAAGTAAGCTTGAAGTTTTAGTACGAGTACACTCACAGTATACCAGAAGATTACTTTAAGTATACTTAGAAGTATACTTTTAGATACTTAAATTGGGCCAATTTAGTCTCAAGAAGTACACTTGTTTGTATACTGGTAGTACACTGAGAGCAGTGTACTTGGTAAATAAAAGTACACTTTGGGGATATACTTTAG
>JALJCO010002498.1:0-24044 GCA_023101725.1 Atherinomorus stipes
CAGCATCAGAACCTTTAATCCCAGTCAGCATCTAGAACCTTTAATCCCAGTCAGCATCAGAACCTTTAATCCCAGTCACCATCAGAACCTTTAATCCCAGTCACCATCTAGAACCTTTAATCCCAGTCAGCATCTAGAACCTTTAATCCCAGTCAGCATCAGAACGTTTAATCCCAGTCAGCATCTAGAACCTTTAATCCCAGTCAGCATCAGAACCTTTAATCCCAGTCAGCATCCAGAACCTTTAATCCCAGTCAGCATCAGAACCTTTAATCCCAGTCAGCATTCAGAACCTTTCATTCCAGTTAGCATCAGAACCTTTAATCCCAGTCACCATCAGAACCTTTAATCCCAGTCACCATCAGAACCTTTAATCCCAGTCAGCATCAGAACCTTTAATCCCAGTCAGCATCAGAACCTTTAATCCCAGTCAGCATCAGAACCTTTAATTCCAGTCAGCATCAGAATCTTTAATCCCAGTCAGCATCAGAACCTTTAATCCCAGTCAGTATCAGAACCTTTAATCCCAGTCAGCATCAGAACCTTTAATTCCAGTCAGCATCAGAACCTTTAATCCCAGTCACCATCAGAACCTTTAATCCCAGTCACCATCAGAGCCTTTAATCCCAGTCAGCATCAGAACCTTTAATCCCAATCAGCATCAGAACCTTTAATTCCAGTCAGCATCAGAACCTTTAATCCCAGTCAGCATCAGAACCTTTAATCCCAGTCAGCATCAGAACCTTTAATCCCAGTCACCATCAGAACCTTTAATCCCAGTCAGCATCTAGAACCTTTAATCCCAGTCAGCATCAGAACCTTTAATCCCAGTCAGCATCAGAACCTTTAATCCCAGTCACCATCAGAACCTTTAATCCCAGTCAGCATCAGAACCTTTAATCCCAGTCAGCATCTAGAACCTTTAATCCCAGTCAGCATCAGAACCTTTAATCCCAGTCAGCATCTAGAACCTTTAATCCCAGTCAGCATCAGAACCTTTAATCCCAGTCAGCATCAGAACCTTTAATCCCAGTCAGCATCAGAACCTTTAATTCCAGTCAGCATCAGACCCTTTAATCCCAGTCGGCATCAGAACCTTTAATCCCAGTCAGCATGTAGAATCTTTAATCCCAGTCAGCATCAGAACCTTTAATCCCAGTCAGTATCAGAACCTTTAATCCCAGTCAGCATCAGAACCTTTAATCCCAGTCAGCATCAGAACATTTAATCCCAGTCACCATCAGAACCTTTAATCCCAGTCAGCATCTAGAACCTTTAATCCCAGTCAGCATGTAGAATCTTTAATCCCAGTCAGCATCAGAACCTTTAATCCCAGTCAGCATCAGAACCTTTAATTCCAGTCAGCATCAGAATCTTTAATCCCAGTCAGCATCAGAACCTTTAATCCCAGTCAGTATCAGAACCTTTAATCCCAGTCAGCATCAGAACCTTTAATTCCAGTCAGCATCAGAACCTTTAATCCCAGTCACCATCAGAACCTTTAATCCCAGTCACCATCAGAGCCTTTAATCCCAGTCAGCATCAGAACCTTTAATCCCAGTCACCATCAGAACCTTTAATCCCAGTCAGCATCAGAACCTTTAATCCCAATCAGCATCAGAACCTTTAATTCCAGTCAGCATCAGAACCTTTAATCCCAGTCAGCATCTAGAACCTTTAATCCCAGTCAGCATCAGAACCTTTAATCCCAGTCAGCATCAGAACCTTTAATCCCAGACAGCATCTAGAACCTTTAATCCCAGTCAGCATCAGAACCTTTAATCCCAGTCAGCATCAGAACCTTTAATCCCATTCACCATCAGAACCTTTAATCCCAGTCAGCATCAGAACCTTTAATCCCAGTCAGCATCTAGAACCTTTAATCCCAGTCGGCATCTAGAACCTTTAATCCCAGTCAGCATGTAGAATCTTTAATCCCAGTCAGCATCAGAACCTTTAATCCCAGTCAGCATCAGAACCTTTAATCCCAGTCAGCATCAGAACCTTTAATTCCAGTCAGCATCTAGAACCTTTAATCCCAGTCGGCATCAGAACCTTTAATCCCAGTCAGCATGTAGAATCTTTAATCCCAGTCAGCATCAGAACCTTTAATCCCAGTCAGCATCTAGAACCTTTAATCCCAGTCACCATCAGAACCTTTAATCCCAGTCAGCATCTAGAACCTTTAATCCCAGTCAGCATCAGAACGTTTAATCCCAGTCAGCATCCAGAACCTTTAATCCCAGTCAGCATCAGAACCTTTAATCCCAGTCAGCATCTAGAACCTTTAATCCCAGTCAGCATCAGAACCTTTAATCCCAGTCAGCATCCAGAACCTTTAATCCCAGTCAGCATCAGAACCTTTAATCCCAGTCAGCATTCAGAACCTTTCATTCCAGTCACCATCAGAACCTTTAATCCCATTCACCATCAGAACCTTTAATCCCAGTCAGCATCAGAACCTTTAATCCCATTCACCATCAGAACCTTTAATCCCAGTCAGCATCAGAACCTTTAATCCCAGTCAGCATCTAGAACCTTTAATCCCAGTCGGCATCTAGAACCTTTAATCCCAGTCAGCATGTAGAATCTTTAATCCCAGTCAGCATCAGAACCTTTAATCCCAGTCAGCATCAGAACCTTTAATCCCAGTCAGCATCAGAACCTTTAATTCCAGTCAGCATCTAGAACCTTTAATCCCAGTCGGCATCAGAACCTTTAATCCCAGTCAGCATGTAGAATCTTTAATCCCAGTCAGCATCAGAACCTTTAATCCCAGTCAGCATCTAGAACCTTTAATCCCAGTCACCATCAGAACCTTTAATCCCAGTCAGCATCTAGAACCTTTAATCCCAGTCAGCATCAGAACGTTTAATCCCAGTCAGCATCCAGAACCTTTAATCCCAGTCAGCATCAGAACCTTTAATCCCAGTCAGCATCTAGAACCTTTAATCCCAGTCAGCATCAGAACCTTTAATCCCAGTCAGCATCCAGAACCTTTAATCCCAGTCAGCATCAGAACCTTTAATCCCAGTCACCATCAGAACCTTTAATCCCAGTCACCATCAGAACCTTTAATCCCAGTCAGCATCAGAACCTTTAATCCCAGTCAGCATCAGAACCTTTAATCCCAGTCAGCATCAGAACCTTTAATTCCAGTCAGCATCAGAATCTTTAATCCCAGTCAGCATCAGAACCTTTAATCCCAGTCAGTATCAGAACCTTTAATCCCAGTCAGCATCAGAACCTTTAATTCCAGTCAGCATCAGAACCTTTAATCCCAGTCACCATCAGAACCTTTAATCCCAGTCACCATCAGAGCCTTTAATCCCAGTCAGCATCAGAACCTTTAATCCCAATCAGCATCAGAACCTTTAATCCCAGTCATCATCAGAACCTTTAATCCCAGTCAGCATCAGAACCTTTAATCCCAGTCAGCATCTAGAACCTTTAATCCCAGTCAGCATCTAGAACCTTTAATCCCAGTCAGCATCAGAATCTTTAATCCCAGTCAGCATCCAGAACCTTTAATCCCAGTCAGCATCAGAACCTTTAATCCCAGTCAACATCTAGAACCTTTAATCCCAGTCAGCATCAGAACCTTTAATCCCAGTCAGCATCAGAACCTTTAATCCCAGTCAGCATCAGAACCTTTAATCCCAGTCAGCATCAGAACCTTTAATCCCAGTCAGTATCAGAACCTTTAATCCCAGTCAGCATCTAGAACCTTTAATCCCAGTCACCATCAGAACCTTTAATCCCAGTCAGCATCTAGAACCTTTAATCCCAGTCACCATCAGAACCTTTAATCCCAGTCAGCATCTAGAACCTTTAATCCCAGTCAGCATCAGAACCTTTAATCCCAGTCAGCATCAGAACCTTTAATCCCAGTCAGCATCAGAACCTTTAATCCCAGTCAGCATCAGAACCTTTAATCCCAGTCAGCATCAGAACCTTTAATCCCAGTCAGCATCAGAACCTTTAATCCCAGTCAGCATCAGAACCTTTAATCCCAGTCAGCATTCAGAACCTTTCATCCCAGTCAGCATCAGAACCTTTAATCCCAGTCACCATCAGAACCTTTAATCCCAGTCACCATCAGAACCTTTAATCCCAGTCAGCATCAGAACCTTTAATCCCAGTCAGCATCAGAACCTTTAATCCCAGTCAGCATCAGAACCTTTAATCCCAGTCAGCATCAGAACCTTTAATCCCAGTCAGCATCAGAACCTTTAATCCCAGTCAGCATCTAGAACCTTTAATCCCAGTCAGCATCAGAACCTTTAATCCCAGTCAGCATCAGAACCTTTAATCCCAGTCACCATCAGAACCTTTAATCCCAGTCACCATCAGAGCCTTTAATCCCAGTCAGCATCAGAACCTTTAATCCCAGTCAGCATCAGAACCTTTAATCCCAGTCAGCATCAGAACCTTTAATCCCAGTCAGCATCAGAACCTTTAATCCCAGTCAGCATCAGAACCTTTAATCCCAGTCAGCATCTAGAACCTTTAATCCCAGTCAGCATCAGAACCTTTAATCCCAGTCAGCATCCAGAACCTTTAATCCCAGTCAGCATCAGAACCTTTAATCCCAGTCAGCATCTAGAACCTTTAATCCCAGTCAGCATCAGAACCTTTAATCCCAGTCAGCATCAGAACCTTTAATCCCAGTCAGCATCAGAACCTTTAATCCCAGTCAGCATCAGAACCTTTAATCCCAGTCAGTATCAGAACCTTTAATCCCAGTCAGCATCTAGAACCTTTAATCCCAGTCACCATCAGAACCTTTAATCCCAGTCAGCATCTAGAACCTTTAATCCCAGTCAGCATCAGAACCTTTAATCCCAGTCAGCATCTAGAACCTTTAATCCCAGTCAGCATCAGAACCTTTAATCCCAGTCAGCATCCAGAACCTTTAATCCCAGTCAGCATCAGAACCTTTAATCCCAGTCAGCATCAGAACCTTTAATCCCAGTCAGCATCAGAACCTTTAATCCCAGTCAGCATCAGAACCTTTAATCCCAGTCAGCATCAGAACCTTTAATCCCAGTCAGCATCAGAACCTTTCATTCCAGTTAGCATCAGAACCTTTAATCCCAGTCACCATCAGAACCTTTAATCCCAGTCACCATCAGAACCTTTAAACCAAGTCAGCATCAGAACCTTTAATCCCAGTCAGCATCAGAACCTTTAATCTCAGTCAGCATCAGAACCTTTAATCCCAGTCAGCATCAGAACCTTTAATCCCAGTCAGCATCAGAACCTTTAATCCCAGTCAGCATCTAGAACCTTTAATCCCAGTCACCATCAGAACCTTTAATCCCAGTCAGCATCTAGAACCTTTAATCCCAGTCAGCATCCAGAACCTTTAATCCCAGTCAGCATCAGAACCTTTAATCCCAGTCAGCATCTAGAACCTTTAATCCCAGTCAGCATCAGAACCTTTAATCCCAATCAGCATCAGAACCTTTAATCCCAGTCAGCATCAGAACCTTTAATCCCAGTCAGCATCTAGAACCTTTAATCCCAGTCAGCATCAGAACCTTTAATCCCAGTCAGCATCTAGAACCTTTAATCCCAGTCAGCATCAGAACCTTTAATCCCAGTCAGCATCAGAACCTTTAATCCCAGTCAGCATCAGAACCATTAATCCCAGTCAGCTTCAGAACCTTTAATCCCAATCAGCATCAGAACCTTTAATCCCAGTCAGCATCAGAACATTTAATCCCAGTCACCATCAGAACCTTTAATCCCAGTCAGCATCTAGAACCTTTAATCCCAGTCAGCATCAGAACCTTTAATCCCAGTCAGCATCAGAACCTTTAATCCCAGTCAGCATCAGAACCTTTAATCCCAGTCAGCATCAGAACCTTTAATCCCAGTCAGCATCAGAACCTTTAATCCCAGTCAGCATCAGAACCTTTAATCCCAGTCAGCATCAGAACCTTTAATTCCAGTCAGCATCAGAACCTTTAATCCCAGTCACCATCAGAACCTTTAATCCCAGTCAGCATCAGAACCTTTAATCCCAGTCAGCATCAGAACCTTTAATCCCAATCAGCATCAGAACCTTTAATTCCAGTCAGCATCAGAACCTTTAATCCCAGTCAGCATCTAGAACCTTTAATCCCAGTCAGCATCAGAACCTTTAATCCCAGTCAGCATCAGAACCTTTAATCCCAGTCAGCATCTAGAACCTTTAATCCCAGTCAGCATCAGAACCTTTAATCCCAGTCAGCATCAGAACCTTTAATCCCAGTCACCATCAGAACCTTTAATCCCAGTCAGCATCTAGAACCTTTAATCCCAGTCAGCATCAGAACCTTTAATCCCAGTCAGCATCTAGAACCTTTAATCCCAGTCAGCATCAGAACCTTTAATCCCAGTCAGCATCAGAACCTTTAATCCCAGTCAGCATCAGAACCTTTAATCCCAGTCAGCATCAGAACCTTTCATTCCAGTCAGCATCAGAACCTTTAATCCCAGTCAGCATCAGAACCTTTAATCCCAGTCACCATCAGAACCTTTAATCCCAGTCAGCATCAGAACCTTTAATCCCAGTCAGCATCAGAACCTTTAATCCCAGTCAGCATCAGAACCTTTAATCCCAGTCAGCATCAGAACCTTTAATCCCAGTCAGCATCAGAACCTTTAATCCCAGTCAGTATCAGAACCTTTAATCCCAGTCAGCATCAGAACCTTTAATCCCAGTCAGCATCAGAACCTTTAATCCCAGTCACCATCAGAACCTTTAATCCCAGTCACCATCAGAACCTTTAATCCCAGTCAGCATCAGAACCTTTAATCCCAATCAGCATCAGAACCTTTAATCCCAGTCAGCATCAGAACCTTTAATCCCAGTCAGCATCTAGAACCTTTAATCCCAGTCAGCATCAGAACCTTTAATCCCAGTCACCATCAGAACCTTTAATCCCAGTCAGCATCTAGAACCTTTAATCCCAGTCAGCATCAGAACCTTTAATCCCAGTCAGCATCAGAACCTTTAATCCCAGTCAGCATCAGAACCTTTAATCCCAGTCAGCATCAGAACCTTTAATCCCAGTCAGCATCAGAACCTTTAATCCCAGTCAGCATCAGAATCTTTAATCCCAGTCAGCATCAGAACCTTTAATCCCAGTCAGCATCAGAACCTTTAATCCCAGTCAGCATCAGAACCTTTAATCCCAGTCAGCATCAGAACCTTTAATCCCAGTCAGCATCAGAACCTTTAATCCCAGTCAGCATCTAGAACCTTTAATCCCAGTCAGCATCAGAATCTTTAATCCCAGTCAGCATCAGAACCTTTAATCCCAGTCAGCATCAGAACCTTTAATTCCAGTCAGCATCAGAACCTTTAATCCCAGTCAGCATCAGAACCTTTAATCCCAGTCAGCATCAGAACCTTTAATCCCAGTCAGCATCAGAACCTTTAATCCCAGTCAGCATCAGAACCTTTAATCCCAGTCAGCATCAGAACCTTTAATCCCAGTCACCATCAGAACCTTTAATCCCAGTCAGCATCAGAACCTTTAATCCCAGTCACCATCAGAACCTTTAATCCCAGTCAGCATCAGAACCTTTAATCCCAGTCAGCATCAGAACCTTTAATCCCAGTCAGCATCAGAACCTTTAATCCCAGTCAGCATCAGAACCTTTAATCCCAGTCAGCATCTAGAACCTTTAATCCCAGTCAGCATCAGAACCTTTAATCCCAGTCAGCATCAGAACCTTTAATCCCAGCCAGCATCTAGAACCTTTAATCCCAGTCAGCATCAGAACTTTTAATCCCAGTCAGCATCAGAACCTTTAATCCCAGTCACCATCAGAACCTTTAATCCCAGTCAGCATCAGAACCTTTCAGCCCAGTCAGCATCAGAACCTTTAATCCCACTCAGCATCAGAACCTTTAATCCCAGTCAGCATAAGAACCTTTAATCCCAGTCAGCATCTGAACCTTTAATCCCAGTCAGCATCAGAACCTTTAATCCCAGTCAGCATCAGAACCTTTAATCCCAGTCAGCATCAGAATCTTTAATCCCAGTCAGCATCAGAACCTTTAATCCCAGTCAGCATCAGAACCTTTAATCCCAGTCAGCATCAGAACCTTTAATCCCAGTCAGCATCAGAACCTTTAATTCCAGTCACCATCAGAACCTTTAATCCCAGTCAGCATCTAGAACCTTTAATCCCAGTCAGCATCAGAACCTTTAATCCCAGTCAGCATCCAGAACCTTTAATCCCAGTCAGCATCAGAACCTTTAATCCCAGTCAGCATCTAGAACCTTTAATCCCAGTCAGCATCAGAACCTTTAATCCCAGTCAGCATCCAGAACCTTTAATCCCAGTCAGCATCAGAACCTTTAATCCCAGTCAGCATTCAGAACCTTTCATTCCAGTCACCATCAGAACCTTTAATCCCAGTCACCATCAGAACCTTTAATCCCAGTCAGCATCAGAACCTTTAATCCCAGTCACCATCTAGAACCTTTAATCCCAGTCAGCATCAGAACCTTTAATCCCAGTCAGCATCTAGAACCTTTAATCCCAGTCAGTATCAGAACCTTTCATCCCAGTCAGCATGTAGAATCTTTAATCCCAGTCAGCATCTAGAACCTTTAATCCCAGTCAGCATCAGAACCTTTCATCCCAGTCAGCATCAGAACCTTTAATCCCAGTCAGCATCAGAACCTTTAATCCCAGTCAGCATCTAAAACCTTTAATCCCAGTCAGCGTCAGAACCTTTAATCCAAATCGGCATCAGAACCTTTAATCCAAGTCAGCATCTAGAACCTTTAATCCAAGTCAGCATCAGAACCTTTCATCCCAGTCAGCATCTAGAACCTTTAATCCCAGTCAGCATCAGAACCTTTAATCCAAGTCAGCATCCAGAACCTTTAATCCCAGTCAGTATCAGAACCTTTAATCCCTGTCAGCATCTAGAACCTTTAATCCCAGTCAGCATCAGAACCTTTAATCCAAGTCAGCATCAGAACCTTTAATCCAAGTCAGCATCAGAACCTTTCATCCCAGTCACCATCTAGAACCTTTAATCCCAGTCAGCATCAAAACCTTTCATCCCAGTCAGCATCAGAACCTTTAATCCCAGTCAGCATCAGAACCTTTAATCCCAGTCAGCATCAGAACCTTTAATCCCAGTCAGCATCAGAAACTTTAATCCCAGTCAGCATCAGAACCTTTAATCCCAGTCAGTATCAGAACCTTTAATCCCAGTCAGCATCAGAAACTTTAATCCCAGTCAGCATCAGAACCTTTAATCCCAGTCAGCATCAGAACCTTTTATCCCAGTCACCATCAGAACCTTTAATCCCAGTCAGCATCAGAACCTTTAATCCCAGTCAGCATCAGAACCTTTAATCCCAGTCAGCATCTAGAACCTTTAATCCCAGTCAGCATCAGAACCTTTCATCCCAGTCAGCATCAGAACCTTTAATCCCAGTCAGCATCTAGAACCTTTAATCCCAGTCAGCGTCAGAACCTTTAATCCAAGTCAGCATCAGAACCTTTAATCCAAGTCAGCATCAGATCCTTAAATCCCAGTCAGCATCTAGAACCTTTAATCCCAGTCAGCATCTAAAACCTTTAATCCCAGCCAGCATCTAGAACCTTTAATCCCAGTCAGCATCTAAAACCTTTAATCCCAGTCAGCATCAGAACCTTTAATCCAAATCAGCATCAGAACCTTTAATCCCAGTCAGCATCAGAACCTTTAATCCCAGTCAGCATCAGAACCTTTCATCCCAGTCAACATCTAGAACCTTTAATCCCAGTCCGCATCAGAACCTTTCATCCAAGTCAGCATCAGTACCTTTAATCCCAGTCAGCATCAGAACCTTTAATCCCAGTCAGCATCAGAACCTTTAATCCCAGTCAGCATCAGAACCTTTAATCCCAGTCAGCATCAGAACCTTTAATCCCAGTCAGCATCAGAACCTTTAATCCAAGTCAGCATCAGAACCTTTAATCCCAGTCAGCATCAGAACCTTTAATCCCAGTCAGCATCAGAACCTTTAATCCCAGTCAGCATCAGAACCTTTAATCCCAATCAGCATCAGAACCTTTAATCCCAGTCAGCATCAGAACCTTTAATCCAAGTCAGCATCAGAACCTTTAATCCCAGTCAGCATAAAAACCTTTAATCCCAGTCAGCATCAGAACCTTTAATCCCAGTCAGCATCAGAACCTTTAATCCCAGTCAGCATCAGAACCTTTAATCCCAGTCAGCATCAGAACCTTTAATCCCAGTCAGCGTCAAAACCTTTAATCCCAGTCAGCATCAGAACCTTAATCCCAGTCAGCATCAGAACCTTTAATCACAGTCAGCATCTAAAACCTTCAATCCCAGTCAGCATCAAAACCTTTAATCCCAGTCAGCATCAGAACCTTTAATCCCAGTCAGCATCAGAACCTTTAATCCAAATCAGCATCTAGAACCTTTAATCCCAGTCAGCATCTGAAACCTTCAATCCCAGTCAGCATCAGAACCTTTAATCCCAGTCAGCATCTGAAACCTTCAATCCCAGTCAGCGTCAAAACCTTTAATCCCAGTCAGCATCAGAACCTTTAATCCCAGTCAGCATCAGAACCTTTAATCCAAATCAGCATCTAGAACCTTTAATCCCAGTCAGCATCTAGAACCTTTAATCCCAGTCAGCATCTAGAACCTTTAATCCTAGTCAGCATCAAAACTTTTAATCCCAGTCAGCATCAGAACCTTTAATCCCAGTCAGCATCAGAATTGGTGACTGGACGTCACGATCAGCTAAACTCTCTGATTGGTGGAAAGTTGGACAGGAATCATCCTCATCATCATGTCCAGGTCTAAATAGAGCTCTCTTAGCAACATAGTTGTGATGATGATGTCTTCATGATGAAGATGGAATAAATAATGGTGTCATCATGGATCTATGTGGGTTCACCAAAAAGTGTCTCTGAATAAACGTTTTATGGTGGATTGTAAACCTGCTGGACGGGATAAATGCTGGAAGGAGCTCCGTCACAATAAGTGAATGTGGGAGGGAGGAACTTGGGCTGGAAGAGGGAGGAGATGTGGGTAAGTGGTTGGAGGAAAGGGGGGATGGAGGAAGGAGGGGCATGCTTGTGAGTAGGGGTGTGCCAAAATATCGATACACTGAAATATCGCGATATTTTGTGTTGCGATATCATATCGATATTTAAAAAAGCTGTATCGATATTTTTACGAAATCTCGCGAGATTTTGTAAGAGACCAGTGAGATCTCGCGAGATTTCGTTGTTCTTTCTGCAGCGGTTCAGCTTGTAGAAAAGTCCCTGCATTAGCACTGATATCTATGTGCAGGCTGCAGGTTCAGGTTAAACTTTAAACATGGTGTAAGGTACAAATTAAAATGTGTGTCCAGGTTGTCATAGACCACCCAGTTGTTTGAGATCATGAAGAAATAATGAATGAAATGTTTATTTTTTATATGCTTTCCTAAGAAGAACCACTGTGCACTTTGTTTTACTGTTTTGCTCATTTCATGTGAACTGATGTCACTTATGTGCTACTGACTGATAATATTTTGTAATTCATTTCACATGGATTCACTTTGGTCGATAAATTTGGAACGTCTTCAGGGACAAATACTGTGGTCTATCATGGATAAACCTAATGCAATATATTGATTTTTGCAGAATTACTGTATCGTGATATTATCGTTATCGTAGGCAAAATATCGTGATAGTATCGTATCGCAAGGTACCTAGTGATTCCCAGCCCTACTTGTGAGTGTCTAGTAGGGATGGTCGTGAGGGGCTGAAGGAAGGAAGGGCGGGAGTGTGATAGGTCAGAGGGAAGGGTGGGGCTGGACATTTAAGGGAGGAGTGTATGGGGTATTGGGGGTATAGGGAGGTGGGGTGGAGGGAGGGGTCGGTGCAGGTGTGTGGGGGGGAGTGCATGTGGGTGTTAGAGGGTATCAGGAGGTGGGGGTACAGTGGTGTGAAAAGGTTTTGCCCCCTTCCTAATTTCTTACTTTTTTGCATATTAATCACACTTAAATGCTTCGGATCATCAAACAAATTTAAATGTGAGACAAAGATAATACAAGTAAATAGAAAATGCAGTTTTTAAATGAAGATTTTTATTTTTAAGGGGGGGGGGGGGGATCCAAACTTAAACAGCCCTGTGTGAAAAAGTGATCTTCCCCTAAACCTAATAACTGGTTGTTCCACCTTAGCAGCAACAACTGCATCAAGCGTTTGTGATAACTGGCAGTGAGTCTTCTACAGCGCTGTGGAGGAATTTTGTTCCACTCATCTTTGCAGAATTGTTGTAATTCAGCCACATTGGAGGCTTTTCCAGCATGAACCGCCTTTTTAAGGTCATGCCACAGCATCTCAATGGGATTCAGGTGGGGACTTTGACTAGGCCACTCCAAAGTCTTCATGTTGTTGTTCTTAAGCCATTCAGAGGTGGACTTGCTGGTATGTTCTGGATCATTGTTCTGCTGCAGAACCCAAGTGCGCTTCAGCTTGAGGTCACCAACACATGGTCGGACGTTCTCCTTCAGGATTTTTTGGTAGAAGCAGAATTCATGGTTCCATTTACCACAGCAAGTCTTCCAGGTCCTGAAGCAGCAAAACAGCCCCAGACCATCACACTACCACCACCATGTTTTACTGTTGCTATGATGTTCCTTTTCTGAAATGCCGTGTTACTTTTACGCCAGATGTAATGGGACCTCCACCTTCCAGAAAGTTCCACTTTTGTCTCGTCAGTCCACAGAGTATTTTCCCAAAAGTCTTGGGGATCATCAAGATGCTTTCTGGCTAAACTGAGACGAGCCTTTATGTTCTTTTTGCTCAGCAGTGGTTTTGGTCTTGGAACTCTGCCATGCAGCCATTTTTGCCCCCCAGTCTCTTTCTGATGGGGAGTCATGAACACTGACCTTCATTGAGGCAAGTGAGGCCTGCAGTTCTTGGATGTTGTTCTGGGGTCTTTTGTGACCTCTTGGATGAGTCGTCGCTGTGCTCTTGGGGTCATTTTGGTTGGCCGGCCCCTCCTGGGAAGGTTCACCACTGTTCCATGTTTTCACCATTTGTGGATAATGGTTCTCACTGTGGTTCTCTGGAGTCCCAAAGCTTTAGAAATGGCTTTGGAACCTTTTTTCCAGACTTATAGATCTTAATTACTTTGTTTCTCATTTTTTTTGTGAATTTTCTTTGGATGGCAGCATGATGTCTAACTTTTGAGGAACTTTTTGGTCGACTATACTTCATCAGGCAGGTCCTATTTAAGTGATTTCTTGATTGAGAACAGGTGTGGCAGGCATCCAACCTTGGTGTGGCTAGAGAAATTGAAATCAGCTTTCCAAAGATTTGATAAGCCAGTTAATTTATGTTTTAACAAGGGGGGGCAATCAGTTTTTCACACAGGACTATGGAGGTTTGGATTTCTTTCCCCCTCACTAATAAAAATCCTCATTCAAAAACTGCATTTTCTGTTTACTTGTGTTATCTTTGACTCACATTAAAATTTGTTTGATGATCTGAAACATTTAAGTGTGACGAATATGCAAAAAAGTAAGAAATTAGGAAGGGGGCAAAAACTTTTCACACCACTGTATGTGTGGAGGGTAGAGGGAGGAGAGTGTTGGGGGTGGAGGGAGGAGTGAGTGTGGGTACGTAAGGTCAGAGAGCAGAGTGGGTGGGTGCATGTGTGTGTGGGGGGGGTGCATGTGGGTGTTGGGGTTTGTGTGTGGGGAGTGTGTGTGTGAGCGTGGTGGTGGGATGGGGGGTGGTAGCAGTGGTGGCGCCCTGGTGTCAGGTGTGTGGGGCAGGGACGTCAGGGTGGGGGCTGGCCTGTCCTGGGGGAGTGTCGTCTGGGGGGTCCGGTCCTCCTGGGTTTTGGTTGGGCCGCCTGGGTTGAGTGAGGGGGGCTGCTCCTGGGCGCTTGGGCCTTGGGGGGATCTGGGCCTCTGGGTGGCTGCTGGGGGCCTGGGTCGTGAGCCTTGCGGGCTTCCTCCCCCTTGCAGAGACGAGGTTGCATCTGCATGACTGTATCACCACGGAGACCCTTTATTATGCATGTTGACACTGTGACACTGCTTCCCATTGCGATGACTAGGTTGTACCTCTTCTCTACTTCCCATTGCGATGACTAGGTTGTACCTCTTCTCTACTTCCCATTGCGATGACTAGGTTGTACCTCTTCTCTACTTCCCATTGCGATGACTAGGTTGTACCTCTTCTCTACTTCCCATTGCGATGACTAGGTTGTACCTCTTCTCTACTTCCCATTGCGATGACTAGGTTGTACCTCTTCTCTACTTCCCATTGCGATGACTAGGTTGTACCTCTTCTCTACTTCCCATTGCGATGACTAGGTTGTATCTCTTCTCTACTTCCCATTGCGATGACTAGGTTGTACCTCTTCTCTACTTCCCATTGCGATGACTAGGTTGTACCTCTTCTCTGCGTAGTTCTGTGTGTGTTTGTGTGTGTTTGTATGATCTGAGGATATTTAAGCCACCTGCAGGTCCTCCTGTAGGGGATTGCTTGTTTTGTTTTCCAACAGAGACCTTGGTTGTTTAGGGATCGCAGTACAGATGTACCAGTGAACTGTGTAAGTGGATTCATGTTTTCTCTCCTCTCTCTCTTCCTCTTCCTTACTCCTTTCTCTCTGTTTCACTTTCTATCATTACCTCTGTTAACTTTCATTTCTCCTTGTCAGGCCCAGAAGTATGATATGGAATGCTGTTATAGACAAATGCTTAATTAAAGAAATAAAATGAATAAACATGATATCACGTGGAGCCTTATGTTCATAAAGCTCCGCTTGGTAAAGCAAAACTGTTCAACACAATAAAGCAATCAGATTTCCATTCTGCTGCTATGATGCTGGACAGGACAAGAAAAAAAAAAGAAAGGAAAAAGAAAGGAAAAGAAGAAGAAGAAAAAAAAAACAAGTGAATGTTTCTGTCGTTTTTTCAGCTGAACAAAGATAAATCTGAAACCATGTCTGGAGGTAAAGACTCATGCTTGGCTTCAGTCAGCAATGTCTAACCGACAGATCCAGAAATGTTGGTGTGGTCTTGGACTCTCAGCTCGATTTGAACAACTAAAAGCAGGAAGCAGATGTTTCACCACCTGGAGGACAGGTGCAGCACAGCATCAACCAGATCGTTCTTCCCAAAAATATCAGCTAGATCATACAGGAGACAACGTTACTGCTGCTCACACTCTCATCACAATAAACCAGAGAGGTGCAGCTGCAAGGAATTATGGGATGGCTCCTTGGTTTCCATGAAGGCTTCTTCAGTGTTGATGTACGTCGTCTCTCATCTTGTGACCTCCTGGATTTCCTGGCCGTCAGCAGACTCAACACCACTGTGAGTTTTAGAGAATTTCTGTCATTCCAGACCAGGGGCGGAGCTACGGGGGGGCCAGGGGCCAATCACTGGCCACCCCCCGCACTTTAACTGGGTGGCACCCAAGCAGTTCCAGAGACCCCAAGCTGCTTCCAAACCACCTTTCCTTCTTATTTTAGACACTCACTGCACCATACAGTTGGATGCGTATATAATATATATATATATATATATATACATGCGCTCTGAAGTATCTAGAACCAGTACTCACATAGGCCACCCCTATGTGAGTACTGGTCTACGGAGGAGGATTAGGGCCGCTGAAAAAAAATTTAATTCTCAGATTAAAGTCAGAATTCTGACTTTTTTCAGAACATTAAAAAAAAATTTCAGGTAATTTCTTTTTCAACTTTTTCAGAACATTTTTTTTTTCAGTTTCTGAAAAAGTCAGAATTCTGACTTTTTTCTCCGAATTCTGAGATTAAAGTCAGAATTTTTTTCAGTGGCCCTAATCCTCTTCCATGATGGTCTGTCCCTGGCCACCCCAGTGAAAAATTTCTGTCTCCGCCACTGTTCCAGACGTCACTGCTCCAAACGCAGAAGTAAAGCAGACACGTTTCATCACGGCGTTTTATTCAACATATTTACACGAGTCACCCAGTAAAAAGGTTTTATTTTCCCTCAAAGACGAGAAAAGGCAACATGACAAAGAAAAACCCTCCATACAAACAGCCACACCTCGTCTGGGATTGCACAAACATTTTCTTAATGTCTTTGGCAGGAGTGGTTTTCTATGCAGACGGTTGCCTTGGTAACAATAGAAAATATTGCACACACTTTCATGAAACAGGTTCAAACGTGGTTGACTTGGCTTTAGACAGTTTCTGCACAAGTCTGTTGGCCTGAAGTAGAAAAACCGTGATGGGGAAAATAAAACGTCTGTTTTTACCACCACTTCGTGTGAACGGCATCCAAACAGATAAAAACAGATCCTGAAGCTGCAGGACGTTCGTCCACGTCCTGGATCCGTGCTCGGTGACGAGTCGCCTTCAGCCACGAAAAACTTCCCCTAAAAAAATCACATTTCATCCGAAGGACAAAAAACTGCTGTAAAAATGTTTTATATCAATATTTCCTCCCACTTACAAAGCATCAGCGGTTTAAAATGTCAACCGGGGATATAAATATCTGATCATAATCTGTAGTTTTAACCCTTTAAAAGCCAGAACAGGAAAGAACCTGAAATAATTCCCTGAAATGTTTCGCAGCGTTGAATGAGAACATGATCTGATGGAGACGTGGGGACGTAAAGAGCAGCAGTCCAGAATCACATCTTACCGTGCACGAATTGACATAAATGACTTTTAGAAAGATTTGAATGTTTTCGTGACATTTTTTGTCCTTAACATCAAACGTGGAAGTTCTGAATATTTTAACCATTTCAGACATTAAAGGGATACTGCGCAACTTTAGACCCAAATATTAGCCAAATGTTCTAATATATTATCATTAATGTCAGTAATGCCAGGTGATTTCTGGGGTCGGTATCCATCACTCACACATGCGGGGGCTCTGAGGGGGCTGCCCTCCTCTAAAACCTGACCTGGGGCCTCACTTATAAAACTGAGCACAGGATCCCACACACCCACTTTCTAAAGCACATTATGGATGTTTCTGGTCCACATAGATCTACAAGTTCCAAACGTTCGGTGCTACGACCCCCAAGATGACAGACGTTGGTGTCGGTGACCCCCCAGATAGCAGATGTTGGTGTCGGTGACCCCCCAGATACCAGACGTTGGTGTTGGTGACCCTCTAGATACCAGACGTTGGTGTGTCGGTGACCCCCCAGATACCAGACGCTGGTGTTGGTGACCCCAGATACCAGACGCTGGTGTCGGTGACCCCCCAGATACCAGACGTTGGTGTCGGTGACCTTCCAGATAGCAGATGTTGGTGTCGGTGACCCCCCAGATACCAGACGTTGGTGTTGGTGACCCTCTAGATACCAGACGTTGGTGTCGGTGACCCCCCAGATAGCAGACATTGGTGTCGGTGACCCCCCAGATAGCAGACGTTGGTGTCGGTGACCCCCCAGATAGCAGATGTTGGTGTCGGTGACCCTCTAGATACCAGACGTTGGTGTCGGTGACCCCCCAGATACCAGACGTTGGTGTTGGTGACCCTCTAGATACCAGACGTTGGTGTCGGTGACCCCCCAGATACCAGACGTTGGTGTTGGTGACCCTCTAGATAGCAGACGTTGGTGTCGGTGACCCCCCAGATACCAGACGTTGGTGTTGGTGACCCTCTAGATACCAGACGTTGGTGTCGGTGACCCCCCAGATACCAGACGTTGGTGTTGGTGACCCTCTAGATAGCAGACGTTGGTGTCGGTGACCCCCAGATAGTAGACGTTGGTGTCGGTGACCCCCCAGATAGTAGACGTTGGTGTCGGTGACCCCCCAGATACCAGACGTTGGTGTCGGTGACCCTCTAGATACCAGACGTTGGTGTCGGTGACCCCCAGATAGCAGACGTTGGTGTCGGTGACCCCCAGATAGCAGATGTTGGTGTTGGTGACCCCCCAGATAGCAGACGTTGGTGTTGATGACCCTCTAGATACCAGACGTTGGTGTCGGTGACCCCCCAGATACCAGACGTTTGTGTTGGTGACCCTCTAGATACCAAACGCTGATGTAGTTGACCCCCCAGATAGCAGACGTTGGTGTCGGTGACCCCCCAGATAGCAGACGTTGGTGTCGGTGACCCCCAGATAGCAGACGTTGGTGTTGATGACCCCCCCAGATACCAGACGTTGGTGTTGGTGACCCCCCAGATAGTAGACGTTGGTGTCGGTGACCCCCAAGAAACCAGACGTTGGTGTCGGTGACCCCCCAAGAAACCAGACGTTGGTGTCGGTGACCCCCCCAGATACCAGATGTTTGTGTTGGTGACCCTCTAGATAGCAAACGCTGGTGTAGTTGACCCCCCAGATACCAGACGTTGGTATCGGTGACCCCCCCAGATACCAGACGCTGCTGTAGCTCTCTGAAATGAGGCTAGCTCAGTCCAGGACCAGATGGGGGTTTATGAGGGTCCAGAGCAGGGGTGTCCAGCTCCGGTCCTCAGGGCCACAATCCTGCAGTTTTTCCATGTCTCCTTCTCCAACACACCCCGGACTCAAACTCATCGGCTTTTAGATTCATTTAATTTGAGTCAGCTGTGCTGGTGCACGGAGGCGTGGAAAACTGTCAGGACAGCGGCCCTCGAGGACCGACTTTGGACACCACTGGTCTAGAGTTCATCATCTCACCAGTGCTGCCAGTTTCCCGTCTCCAGTGTTCGTGTGCAGGTTCAGAGTTTTTTCGTACAGGTGGGAACGTTACCCATCAGGTTTGTTTTTATAAATCAGAAACTTAACGTGGAAAATCACGTACGCCACTTTCAGGCCTGTTTGGTGCGTAAGCAGCTTATAAATGAGGCCCCTGGTAGGTCTGCAGGAGCAGATCCGTCTCATGGATCATGTGACCTGGAGCGCTTTGATTTAGGGCTCAATGACTTCATGATCAGCTGATCAAAGTGGTCTGAAACACGGTTCCAGGACACGGATGGGGGTTTCATGTTGGGACAGCTGTGTGGGGAGTTCCAGGTTCAGCGCCCCTAGTGGACAAAAGTTACACTGTCCTGTTTCTAGAATAATCCTGTTGGGAAATTTCAGCCAATCAACACGACTGAAAACGGAAATGAGGATGAAAATGGCGCAAACAGTCGTCAGGGTTAGTTTTCCCACAGTAAATGAGACAGAGAATAAACTGATGGATGACTGCGATCCATCAGGAAGTCCTGGATGTGCTGGAGGTCCTGGATGTGCTGGAGGTCCTGGATGTGCTGGAGGTCCTGGATCTGCTGGGGGTCCTGGATCTGCTGGAGGTCCTGGATCTGCTGGAGGTCCTGGATCTGCTGGGGGTCTCCACGGGAAACGCCAGACAAGCCAGCTGCACCGAGAAAGGACCACAAAACAGCAGATTCCATCGCAGCCCCGCAGGTAGTCTGCCCGGTGATTGGTGATGGCGGTCCAAGTCTGGGATGGACCTATCAGAGCACGGTGGTGGAGCCGTGCGGGGAGGCGCTCGGCGTGCCGCTGATGGCGTTGAAGATGCCCAGAGAGTCGGACAGAGCGCTCCGGGAGCCGTCGTCCACCGGCTGGATCTGGAAGACACGTCGTTCACGTTTACTGGAAACGGTTTCGTTTTCTCCCCTGAAAACATTTAAATACTGAAGGACGACAAGAGAAACGATCCTCATCTTTAAAAACACTCTTCTGGGAAATAATCAGCAGAATATAAAAAAAGGAAAAGTGAAGATCTGATCTGTACGGAGCCCCTAAAGGGACAGGGAGGGGGAAAAACTTTTGTGGGTTTCTCCCTCCCTGTCCCTTTAGGTCAGGGTTTCCCAACCCTGGTCCTCAGGGACCCCCGCCCTGCATGTATTCCAGGTTTCCAACTCCACCACACCTGATTCAGATCAACTCAACTGCTCATCAACTTCTTTGCAAGCTGCTAACGAGCCTTTCATCTGAGTCAGGTGTGTTGAAGTAGGAATATCTGGAAAACCAGCAGGGCGGGGGTCCCTGAGGACCAGGGTTGGGAAACCCTGCTTTAGGTGCTTCGTAGATCTGCAACCAAACAAAACTTTCAAAAGGTAAATAACAAACAAAATAGTCCCTAATATTTCTAGTAATTTAATGAAATGCTTTACCATCCGATCTGCTGAGGCGAGCAGCACAGAGACGGGAGATAAATAAGAGACATGGTTAGTTGGAAGCACACGTGCAGATTAAACTCATCAAATACTTCAACCGTGTAAAAAGTCATTAGTTAAGTTTTACTTTTACTCATTTATTCCTTAATAAATACCATTTTTATCTGTTTCCCTGTGAATTTATTCCATGTATATATAATCTGTATATTTCTTGTTTAACAATATATACATTTAATCATTTATATATTTATTGAATTGTTCATTTAGTCATTTTGGTTTGACCACTTACTTAAAAGAGAGGAAATAAAAATACATTAAAAAACTGTTAAAAAAAAGTTTAAAAGTGGCAAAAACAATAACATATGAAGTAAAAATGAAAACATAATGTAGAAACGATGTAGAAAAGTAAGAATATCATGAGTGAATGACAAATATAAACGCTTGATTTGACATTTACACGTTTGATCCGACTCGTCTGGACTCGTGTTTTTTTTAGAATCGTGTTTTTCATTTGTTTAGTTCATCAGGAAGTTTCAGGGGATGGTGGAAAACACCGTCTCCATGACAACCAGCTGCGAGCTCAGCCAATCAGATAAATTCTAGAAACGTGTGAAGAAAACGAAGGGAACTTTCTGTTCTAGAGGGGTTCTGGATGCTCCCCCTCTGGTCCTGGTCCGGGAGGGTCTCAGACCCCGTCATCCTCACCTGCTCGTGCATGATGCTGGACAGCTCCCGGGTCAGGTCCCGGTAGTTGGCCTTCATCTCATCGTGGTACTCCTGCTGGTCTTCCTTGATCAGCCGCTCGTTGACGTCCAGAGCAAGACCACACGCGTCCACGAACTGCCTGCGGAGACGTACCGGCACTTTGACAGATGTACTTTATCATTCCCAATCGGAGAGCCAATCAGGAAATTCATTCTCTGCATTTAACCATCTCAGGTTGGGCCTGAGAGCAGGGGGCTGCGAGTTAAAGCACCCAGGCATCAGTTGGTGGGGGTTAAGGACCTTGCTCAAGCCCGCAACATTACCACTATGCTACCCACCCCCCAACAGAAAGATAAGAAGCAGCAAACTCCCAAACAGACACTTCGCTTCCTAAAGTGAGCTTCCCTAGTGGTACGGTGCCAGGGAGGGCTGGTGGACAGCCGGTGTCAGGCGGCTCACCTTTTGTCCAATGGCCATCAGTGACCATTCATTTTTTGTCCAAAAACCCTTACTTCCCTAAAGCTAGCTTCCCTACAGTTAGCTTCCCTAAAGCTAGCTTCCCTACAGTTAGCTTCCCTAAAGCTCGCTTCCCTACAGTTAGCTTCACTACAGTTAGCTTCCCTAAAGCTAGCTTCCCTACAGTTAGCTTCCCTACAGTTAGCTTCCCTAAATCTCGCTTCCCTACAGTTAGCTTCCCTACAGTTAGCTTCCCTAAAGCTAGCTTCCCTAAAGCTCGCTTCCTTAGTTAGCTTCACTACAGTTAGCTTCACTACAGTTAGCTTCCCTAAAGCTCGCTTCCCTACAGTTAGCTTCCTAAAGTTAGCTTCCCTAAAGCTCGCTTCCCTACAGTTAGCTTCCCTACAGTTAGCTTCACTACAGTTAGCTTCCCTACAGTTAGCGTCACTACAGTTAGCTTCCCTACAGTTAGCTTCCTGTGTTGTTCTTTCATTTTCCCACTGGTCCAAGCAGACGCCCCCCTTTCTGGTTCTGTTGAAGGTTTCTCCTGCAGAACTGTCTGAGGACTTCAACTACAGTCGCCGTCACAATTATCCCCCCCCCCCCCCCCCCCCCCCCCTTCAATTAAAATAACTAAAAATATTATTGAGCAACACTTTGAGACAATCACTGCAATCAGGTGTTTCTGTAACGTTCAATCAGACGTCTGTACCTGTTGACAGGTATGTTGGTCCATGTTCATGGAAAGATGCTCTAATGTGTCTGAGATGGTTTTGTTTGTTTGTTTAAATTATTTCCAACCACAATTCAAAATCAATATTTTGTTTCACTAAATTTTAATTTTGTACATTTTTATTCATTATTAGTTTCTTTAGTTTCTTGTTATCTGAATTACTGTTAAGACTTTAGCATTTTCTTTAATCGAAGGGTGTGAATAACTTTGAGGACGACTGTCCATCCAGCTGGACTCCAGCAGGGTTGCAGGGACCGCTACCTGAAGACCTCCTTCAGCTGCTTGACCTTGTTGTCCGGGTACTTCTTGGCGCTGCTGAGGTCCAGGAAGGCTCTGGCGTAGGCCAGCGGGCCGGCGTTGACCTGGAAGACAGAGACGTCCAGCCGTGTCCGGCCTGTCAGACGAACTGGGACGCAGGTCTGCGGCCGGTCTCACGCTACCTGCACGCTGACGCTGCCCTGCAGCTTCAGCTGCAGCCGGATCATGTCCACCTCCGAGGCCGAGCACAACAGCCGCAGCTCCGCCACCTTCACGCTCATCTCATCGATGGCCACCTCGATGGGGCTGAGGTCGCTCTGGTGCTGGTACATCACCGCGATGCGCTTCTTCACGTACGGGAAGCAGTGGGTGGCTGGGGGAGGAAGAGGGGGAGGAGGAGGAAGAGAGGGAGAAGGGGGAGGAGAAGGAGGAGGAGGAAGAGGGGCAAGAGGGTAAAGAGGAGGAAGAGAAGGAGGAAAAGGGGGAAGAGGGGGAAGAGGGGAAGAGGAGGAAGAAGAGGAGGTGTCAGCGGCAGCTCCTGCTCGGTGTCATCACCTCCAGAGAGCAGCTGCTTCATGTCTGGGTGTGTTCATGGAACATTTATAAGAGGAATTAATGGTACATATAAAAAACACTCTTTCACAGATAATACCTGAACCTTGAGTACTAAAGTACACCACCTTATCTAGTACAATTTACTACCATTAGCACAAAGGTGAGCCCTCAGAGGCCTGGCATCCATGGTGCTCAAAAACACAGACTACTGCAGACTGCACCATGTAGTAGCAGTAGTGCTAGTAGTAGAAGTAGCAGTATAAGTGGCAGTAGTAGTAGTAGTAATAATAATAACAGTAGTCATAGCAGTAGTAGCAGTCGTAGTAGTAGTAATAGTAGTAATAATAACAGTAGTCGTAGCAGTAGTAGTAGTAGTAATAGTAGTAACAATAACAGTAGTCGTAGCAGTAGTAGTCATAGCAGTAGTAGCAGTAATAGTAGTAGTAATAATAACAGTAGTATTGCAGTAGTAGTAGTAGTAATAGTAGTAATAATAACAGTAGTCATAGTAGTAGTAGTCATAGTAGTAGTAGTAGTAGTAGTAGTAGTAATAATAACAGTAGTCATAGCAGTAGTAGTAGTTAGTAGTAATAATAACAGTAGTCGTAGTAGTAGTAGTCATAGCAGTAGTAGTAGTAGTAGTAGTAGTAGTAGTAGTAATAATAACAGTAGTCATAGCAGTAGTAGTAGTAATAGTAGTAATAATAACAGTAGTTATAGTAGTAGTAGTAATAGTAGTAATAATAACAGTTAGTCATAGTAATAGTAGTAGTAGTAGTAATAGTAGTAATAATAACAGTAGTAATAGTACTAGTAGTAGTAGTAATAGTAGTAATAATAACAGTAGTAGTAGTAGTAGTAGTAATAGTAGTAGTAGTAACAGTAGTAGTAGTAGTAGTAGAAGTAGTAGTAATAGTAGTTAGTAGTAGTAGTAGTAGTAGTAATAGTAGTAGTAGTAGTAGTAGTAGTAGTAGTAGTAGTAGAAGTAGTAGTAGTAGTAGTAGTAATAGTAGTAGTAGTAGTAGTAGTAGTAATAATAACAGTAGTAATAGCAGTAGTAGTAATAGTAGTAATAATAACAGTAGTCATAGCAATAGTAGCAGTAGTAGTAATAGTAGTAATAATAACAGTAGTCATAGCACTAGTAGTAGTAGTAATAGTAGTAATAATAACAGTAGTCACAGCAGTAGTAGTAGTAATAGTAGTAATAATAACAGTAGTCGTAGCAG
>JALJCO010002499.1:0-67500 GCA_023101725.1 Atherinomorus stipes
TAGCTGCCAGAATATTCACTGCTTGTTTTTCTAATGAAGTCTCATCATGTACGGCATGCATGTAGGGACACAGAGGCCTGGACAGCTGTTAATTATATTTCACTAGTTAATCTACGCATAATATATCAAAACACCTCAGTAAAAACAGTACGAGTTACAGTGAAAGTAAAGAGTAAAGTTTCATTCCCAGTAAATAAAAATAATTCCACACAGCTACAAACCTGCACTTCTGAAGCGTGGCTGTAATGTCAGATCAGTCTGGGAGGCAGCATCTCTTTTTCCTGCACTCAGTAGTGGTGTGCTCACCTGAGGAAGAAATCAAAGTGATCAGAAATGAACCTTCTACTTTATAAATACTATTATTAGAAAGAAAAAAGACTAATGTACACATCTTATGATGCATATCGTTTGAATAAACTAAAGTTACATGAACACAAAACTAAAAGTCATGCAACAGTGCCATATTACAGTATATTGTCTAAGTCAGTAAAGTACATAAATAGCTTTAGCTGGCAGTCTTGCACACCGTGTCCGTGCCGTTATCAGTGGGGGTCCAGAACAATCAGGCTGCATGTGTGTGCACTCTGAGCCTGCGTCTCTGTCCCGTTAATGAGCGCTGATTTGCGGCAGCTGTTGTTGCGTGATCTCCGCTATCTTTGCATTACAAGCTGCAACAACGTGTGCAAACGAGCCGGGAACATTATGGAATTATATTTGGGCCTTATTTTTGAGCAAACAAAGCTGTATTTTGAGCGCAGAGAGATGATTTTTGCAGGAACACGAGTTAAACTTTGAGCAGAAAATATTTTCACGCAAAGGATAATTTAAATTGACCAAACAAAAAAAAATCCCATGCACACAAAATTGATTTCTGTATGCTCCTGTGCAGACCCACGGCGATAAAAAACAGAAAACTGGCTCTCAGTTTTATTAATCTGCTCCATCAATGTTTCCTCCTCTCCACGGCACACATGCTCGCAGTACATCATCTGCGCTCAGTTCTCTCAATGCGCTCGCTCAACTTAATGCAGTGTTACACTTGTGCCACAGTTCCAACCAATCACAAGCCTTGGATAAAGTCACCTGATTGGCTGCTTCATAGGCTCCCGGTCTAACCGGCAACACTGTAAAAAGTAAGATCCAGTGCCAATAGATGGTGAATCTTGAAGAGACTGGGTCTTTTAATCTGTCAATGCTTTATTCGGGTTCCAATCGCTTGGGAATTTATATAAAAATACTCATTTTATCACAGAGGATAATTCCAAGATATTAACCACAAAGGAAACACTAAACAGAAGGTTGACAATGTATCTTTTATTATACACCGAGCCAGAGACAAGACAGCTCCAGACAGCGTTTCCCTCAGCTGCAGTACACATCCACAGCCAGCAGATGGAGCGCATACTGACTGTCTCAAATGTCTTCATGACAATCTCTTGGCAGCTGTGTCAAAATGTCTAGTGTCTCATGAGGCCTCATGAGGATATGATAACGTTTCTTTTTCCAATATAAAAGATTTTTTTAATTTGTTTATTATGTGATAATTTATAATACATTCAAATAGGTTTATTTAAGCATCTATAGTATGTTAGTTGATCTGTAATTTTCTTTTTTTAAATGATATATCCTGCAAGTGATGAGGAGGTAACATCCGTTAATTATTTTTTCACATCACATAATTTATGCTAGGTGTTTATCATAGTTTGCATAAATTTTAAAAAAGGCCAGCTGTATACATGTAACAAAACAGAAAATCGAGTTTTCAAAGAACTTCTCTGGAGTGGGTCAGTCTTGACAGTTTGGAGAGGGACGTTGCAGCTGAAGCACTTAATATCACTGTGACATATCAGGTAAACCAACAGCTGTCTGCAGCAGCTAATGCTGGTTATAACAGAGTGCTACATGAAATATACCAACAGGAGGGATATGAACAAAGCTAACAAAAGGAAAGAAAGGACAAAATTGAATTTGTTTGTAAAAAATTATGCTTTTAATTCGTTGACTATTTGCAGTGTGTGTAAACCTTACAGTAGTGATCATCATAGTATCTTAACTGTAGTATCCACATGATTTACTTCAGAACAATAGCTATAATTGATAAAAAAAAAAAAAAAAGCTTTTAATGATAGATGCACTGGAAGACTTGATTTTGTGCACTGCGACATATTTATTGTTTCTCCATAATATAAAAGTGGGATCAGGTCAAAGTTTGCCAAGTCCAGAGAATGTGTGGTAGAAGTGTTCAGTGTCTGGTATTACCTAAAGAAAGAAACAGATGAGAGATGAAGAAAAGAAGAAACAAGAGAAATCAGTACAGTTCACAAGCATCACTACTACTATGAACAAATATAATTGTAACTAATTTTTTCTCATTTTACATGAGCTAACCCCCCCACCCCCACCCCCACCCTCCACACACACACACCACCACCACCACCAATTGCGGCAAATGATTTTTAAAGGCCTCCTTCCACTGAAAACCCGTTTAACTTGCTCCTTCTGAAATACGGAGGGTTTCCCCTTGTTTACTTACACATGCTGACTTGCTAGCGTTGCGTTCCCCCCAGTCGGCTGTGCTTCCTCATCACAGAAACAATACGAAGAGAAGAGCGAATCGGGAACAGCCTTGCACTTCTACGTAACATTGCAAATAGCGTATCCCACGTGGGGTTTCTATCTGTCCATTGGAAGGCAGGTAACCCTCCACTACACACTAGAAGTAAAGACGGCACGACTGTAGCTTCGGAGTTGAGAAGCTAATTAGCTAACTGTTTGTTAGCATGGCGGAACAAACTTGTTTGTCGGCTCTATTTCCTGTCTGTGGCGAAATAAGAGCGGAGGGCGGAGCTTCCTTCATACACTGACGGGAGGCAGCCAATCAGACGGAAATTCATGAGAAGGACCCGGAAAAGCCTCTCTTCTAGTATACAAATACAGCTGGATACTAAGCAACCAGAAGGTTTTTTTAAACAGAAACGATGCAGAATACATTCAATAATAATGGAGAACACAGAAATATTAATGAAATAACCACGGAAGTACAACTTTAAGAAAGCATTTGCCTCCATTTCTGTTGCTAGCTAGCAAGGCTGAAACAATGCTATCTTGGTCAGCTACGTTCATGACTTCATTGAATTATACAGTAGGAGCAGTGAGAAAAGACCCGAGCTAACGGCATGCTCGAAGACAGAAGAAAATAGTCATTTGACCATCACAAAAACAAATGGAAAAAAATACACCAAGGGTTATGAACTTATACTTACATGTGGTCGTGATCGTGTCTTGATGTTCTGGTTCTGGTTAGACGTCCTGGGAAAGATAAGCTAGAAGTTTAAAAAAAGAGAAAAATCAAAGAGAGATGGCCGTTTTCCCTAAATGTTAGACAAAATTCGTCCTTCATGCGAAAGACAGATAAATGTATAATTCATGTAATAATATAAAAACATAAAAATAACCGAAAACGTGGAGTTAGACGGCGTACTCCTCTTTACCTGATATCACCACCAAATATCACTTTACTGCACTCACACGTCTGTACTGTAAATACACTACAAGCATCACCATCAAAACATCAATAAACTTGCAGAACATCTTAATTAGCAGGATCTCTTTCTGGACTCACCATGTGCTCTGATCTCTCCATGGAAAATGAAACCTAACTACGTCATTTCCCAATGTAACGATTTCCCCTCCACCCTATTCGTATGTTTCCCCATTCATATATCCATGTCAGTCTGGATGACACAGCCAAGAATTTGGACTCCAACTTTGTATATCTAAGTGTTGTACTTCCAAAGTCATTAAGTTTTACTCCAACTTTGTATATCTCAGGATTTAACTTCCAAAATCCCCAATTTGGAATCCAACTTTCTGTAACTGACTAATCAACTTCCAAAATGACCAATTTCCACTCCAACTTTGCATATCTGAAAGATCAACTTCCAAAATCACCAATTTGGACTCCAGCTTTGCATATCTGAAAGATCAACTTCCAAAATCACCAATTTGGACTCCAACTTTGTGTATCTGACTTATCAACTCCCAAAATCACCAATTTGGACTCCAGCTTTGCATATCTGAAAGATCAACTTCCAAAATCACCAATTTGGACTCCAACTTTGTGTATCTGACTTATCAACTTCCAAAATGACCAATTTCAACTCCAACTTTGTATATCTGAAATATCAACTACCAAAATCATCAATTTGGACTCCAGCTTTGTGTATCTGACTTATCAACTTCCAAAATGACCAATTTCAACTCCAACTTTGCATATCTGAAAGATCAACTTCCAAAATCATCAATATGGACTCCAACTTTGTGTATCTGAGTTATCAACTTCCAAAGTCATCACTTGGGACTCCAGCTTTATATGTCCCAGTGATCAACTTACAAAGTAATTGATTTGGCATCCAACTTTGTACATCTGGGTGCTCCATTTCCAAAGTCATCCATTTGGACTCCACCTTTGTATATATGAATACTAAACTTCTAAAGTCATTCATTTGGACTCCAACTTTATATATATGACTTAAACTTCCAAATTCCCCAATCTGGATACTAATTTCATTCATTTGGAAGTCACATTAAAAGAGTTCAACTTTCTTTGAACGGTGCCTTTATTACATCAAGGTTGAATGAACTTTCAACAAGTCAGTACTAACATTTATTTACAAAGCAGGGGGACCATTGAGATTTGCTTAATCTTTCGGAAGAGCCTTGTCAACATTCTCACAGTGTACCTCCCCATCTTTGACATCACAAAGACCTCTCTCTTCTTCCTTCTTCCTTCTTCCTTCTCATACGGTGGGGCAGGGTGGCTTGACCCTCTTTTGGCTTTTCTCTGGCCCAGGAGGGAAGGCTGGTCTCCCTCTGCAGTGGTGGAGGGCTAACGCTCCCGTCCTTTTCTTGCCTGGTGTCATCTTGTTTTGGCTTTTCTCTGGCCCAGGAGGGAAGGCTGGTCTCTCTCTGCAGTGGTGAAGGGCTAACACTCCCGTCCTTTTCCTGCCTGGTGTCATCTTGATTTGGCTTTTCTCTGGCCCGGGAGGGCAGGCTGGTCACCCTCTGCGGTGGTATTGGGGGGCTAGCGTACCCATCCTCCTCCTGTCTTGTGCCCTCTGGCTTTGGGGGAGTTGACTTGGCAAGGGGAGGTGTGCAAAGTGACATCAGAAGGGTGGCATCACTTTGTCTCTCGTCGTCGTCGTCGATTTCGCCTTGCTCTTTGGCTTCCTCGGACTTTGGGGGGGGCAAGTAGGGTGGGGTGGGTGAAGTCGGCCTCAGGGGAAGGATGGTGTGCCCACTGTCTGTGCAAGACACATCGACCTCTGATCTGGCTTTCTGCGAAGTGCTGTCGATCCTGGTCAAGCTCGTAGACCTGGAGGAAGAGTAGAGAGAGCAGGAGGAGGAGGAGGAGGGGGATGATGATGAGTAAAATTGGCTGGTAACACTCATCAGATGTAGGTGGGGGCCTCCCATAATTCTGAAACAGTCAAAGGTCACAGACTGTCATCTAAGACCGATGCTTATGACGATTCTAGTAAAGTTGGCATTGGCCAGCAGTATGTGAGTCTAGTAGTTTGAAACCAGACAAAAAGAAAGTAAACTGAAGTTACTCACGGACCTCAAATGATTTGCCATGACTCTCCACCTTGGGAATGGCTGGCGAGCTGTATTTTGAGATGATTATCTGAAAAAGAAAAGTACTTCACTGAGATCCAGATCCTCCATTTTTGTATCTGACATTTTCTGTCCTCCACAATGGTTTAACTTGGATTCTGGACTCCAAATTTATGTTTCTGCACTGAGCTCACAAAGATGTCATTAAAACATTGTTTCCTTGCATCTCTCCATGACTTCAATGCACACACACACCTCTACCACAGTCATAGTGAGGGAAAACTGTAAAAACCTACCAGAAACATTGAACAACACTCAATTGACTTGAAATCTGCACTGACCATGTGCTTCAAGCTTGAAAACATGACATTAAAATATTGTTTCTCCCTGAATATTCTGTACACAGACATCTTAAAAACAAATCTAAGAAAAAGTTTACATGTACAACCATGAAAACTGTTCATAAACACACAATTACCAGCTAAAAGACAGTAACTCAGTCTCTACTCACCATTTGCTTGAGCTGGTACAGGGAAAATGAAACTTCTCATAGCTACCTGCTAACAGGCCAATCCTCACAGTCCAATTACAGGAAGTACCGCCCTTATGCATGTCACTGACTCCCCCAATTCCATTTCCGTATTTACTCATTTTCCCTCCACCATATTCTTTTCATTCCAAATTCATACCTCTGTGATCCCACCACCATTTTCCTATTTTTTCTTATTTTATTTCCAACATCATAATGAATTCAGATTCCAAAATGAAGTTGGAATCCAAAGCAAAGTTGGATTCCAAATTGAATGTGGATTCCAAAATTAAGTTGGAATCCAAAGTTGGATTCCAAAATAAATTTGGATTCCACAATGAAGTTGGATTCCAAAATGAATTTGCGTGCCAAAATGCAGTTGGATTCTAAAATGAAGTTGGAATCCAAAGCAAAGTTGGATTCCAAATTGAATTTGGATTCCAAAATTAAGTTGGAATCCAAAGCAAAGTTGGATTCCAGATTGAATTTGATTCCAATATTAAGTTGTAATCCAAAGCAAAGTTGGATTCCAGATTGAATTTGGATTCCAATATTAAGTTGGAATCCAAAGCAAAGTTGGATTCTAAATTGAATTCGGACTCTAAAATTAAGTTGGAATCCGAAGTTGGATTCCAAAATGAATTTGGATTCCACAATGAAGTTGGATTCCAAAATGAATTTGCATGCCAAAATGAACTTGGATTCCAAAATGAACTTGGATTTCAAAATGAACTTGGAATCCTAATTTTACTTTGAATCCAAGATGAATTTGGAATCCAAATGAATGTGGAATTGCAAATGAAGGTAAATAACCATCACAAATGTTCAAAACACCACTTTAATAATGACGAGGTAGAACAATCAACTTTTTACACAGCATCAGTGAACGAACTTTGCTCCAGATATGTTTTCCATGCTGATCCTTCTACGTGGTCTCTTAGTACTCCTCTTGGTTTTCTTTAGCGTGTGAACCTGTGTCTTTGTTCTTCTCATTCTTCATTGTGTCCATCTTGGTGTGGGTATATTTCACCCTCTCTCTCACCCAGGGACGCCAGGGAGTCTCCCTTTCCAGCGGGGGTGGACTGATTGTTTCTCCTTCACTTTTAGCTTTGGAACAACCTGGACAAGATGGTGGTTCAGGTGGTGCGGTATCAGTGGGATCACTGGACCCATTGTCGTCTGCGCAGATCTCTGCTTTGGCTTCCATTGATGAAGTGCCTGAGCTGGCGGTGTCGGTCAACTTCTGAGGGAACACTAAGGGTGGGATTGGTGAACTTGGCCGTAGGGAAATAGTGTCGTCGCCTAACTCGCTGATGGGGAGGGGTGCTTCCGCTTCCACTTCCGCTTCCTCCAAAGAAGTCTCTGGGCTGCTGGTGGTTGAACTTGGAGGCGGCGAACAAGGTGGTGGAGGAGAGTCGGGTGGTAGTGACATGGTGGTTTCGCTGTCTCTGTCGGCAGTGCTGGTGACTGCAGCCTCCTCTTTGGCTTCCTCCACTGAGTTTTCCATGCTGCTGGATCCACTTGACCTGGAGGAAAAAGATGACGAGGAGGAGGAAGAGGAAGAGGAGTTGGAGGATGATGGAGATGGGGTGGTAACACTCATCAAATGTGGGTGGTTGTCTGCCAGATTTCTGAAAGAGGAAAAAGGTCACAGGTTTCAGTGTAGGACTTATGTTGATGCCAATGGTAATGCAGAAGAGGCAATTGGACTAGCTTTAGCTGGCAGATTTTACATTGGTATGTTTAAAATGTACATACAAAAATTCTTATATACCCCATATACTTCAAATAATCCGTCTGCTTTTTGGCAGGACTGTGGACGGCGTAACAAGTTGATCTTCTGTAAAAGAAAAAAAAGATTCATTGACGCTACATTTTCCATTTTGGTACCTTAGATCATCCATCCTCCAAAATGGCTCAACTTGGATTTGAGATTCCAAACTCAAGTTCACCTCACAAACATGACATTAAAGAAATATTTCTTTGGGTCACTCATAACCTGACTGTGCACACACATCTGAATAAGCAATATACCAGAGGTACAACCATGAAAACTGTGCAGAAAAAGAGAAGACACAGACAGTAACTCTGCCTGATCTCACTTTGTTCTTCAAGCCAAAAAACATGACATGAAAAAGTTTCTTGCACAATATACTGTCTCCGTTAACTATACAAGTACAGACAAATATATTAAAACAAATATATTAAAGTTACAACCATGAAGATGCATAAAAAATGCATAAAACACCTAGTTGACGGTAATCAGTCTGCACTCACCATGTGCTTGAGCTGATCCAGGGAGAATGAAACTTCTCAAGCTGGCTGCTGACAGGCCAATAGTCAGACTCCAAACACAGGAAGTACCGCCTTTTTGCATTTAGATCACTTCCTGGCTCCAATTCCCTATTTATGCATTTCCCATCCACCATATTCTTTTCATACCAAAATCATGCCTCTGTCAATGTGGAATCCTTTCTCATCAATCCAAATCTGTATCATTCCACTTTTATGGTACAAAGGTGATCCCGCCTCCATTTTCCTATTTATTAATTTCCCCGCCAACATATTCTTTTCATACCAACTTTGCATATCCTCCAAACCTTTTTGGAATGCTGATGATCTTGGAATCCAAAATTCCAAATTTGTATTTGTAATTCCAAATGAATGAATCTGGAAGCCAAAGTTCTAATATTTACCCATCAGTCATAATTCCAAAATAATCAATTTGGAAGGAATATTTCCAATTTGGTCTCTATTACAGTCACAATTCCAATTTTATGCATATAAGTGTCAAGATTTCATAATCAATTTTTTGCTGTAAGAATTGAGACCACAATTCTCATACTCCATCTCTGAAAACAATTTGTACCACATTAAAATAAAACAGGTTTGACAAAATGTAATAAGGATGAGCACAAAAATGAAATCTTAGCTCCTGAAATACAAATGTGCATGTTTTTCAAGTTAAATTAAAAAGTTGTATTGTTTGCCTATAAAGCCCATTAATGTTTAGATGTAAATGAAGCACACCACAATATGCATTTTCATATTTTTATATCCACTTGAATATATTAACTTTTTTAAAACGGACAAAACATGCACACGGACACATGGCTTTACAAAAAAGTAAAATAAAAAAATTCAAAATAAAATGTAATACTGGATTCGGCAGAACATTTTGGTGTAACAGCTGCTATTAACCTTGTAACAAATCAAGCGATTAACAATTTGAAAAAGATGGCATTACAAAATTTTGGCACTAGAATAAAAAAACAGTAGATAATTACCAATCACCTTGCACCAACAGCTCAATACTTAGTAACTGGCTGGATGGCTGAACATTTTCAGGGGTGGGGTTGACCTCTGGGTCGACTGGGGCGTTGGGCGTGACGACTGGGGCATCAGGCATGGGCGTGTCCTCTGGGGCATCAGGCATGGGCGTGTCCTCTGGGGCATCAGGCATGGGCGTGTCCTCTGGGGGATCTGGGGTGTCAGTCACTGCTTTGGCAGTCTGTTAAAAGGAATAGTAGTCAAATAGATTCTAGATTCAACAAAATATCCCTAGCTTTATTTGGAATCATTAGGTTTTACTCAATGAAGTTGAGATCCAAGAGGAACATGGAATCCAAAAAGAATTTGGATTCCAGTATGAAGTTGGCATCCAAAAGGAAGTTGGCTTCCAAAAGGAAGTTCGCTTCAAAGATAACCCCTCATCCCTCTATTATCTGCACTTTCACAATACTCACTTCTTGGTGTTCTAGAAGCTTGCCAGAAGAGTCGTGTAACCTGATGGCAGCATCTTGAAGTATTTGGGCCAAGATCATTTCCACATCTGAGATTTCATCGGGGCCAGTGATTGGGGAATGAGTTGGGGGGGGGTTCGAACATCCTGCCTTCCTGCTGGCCAGCAGCAGGAATCTCCACGGCCTCCAGCACCACTATACAATCCTGATAGGGATCAGCCTGAGTAGCAGCAGGGTTTGCAGGTTCCGGCTCAGGGTCAGAGGCGCTTTGTTCATTGGGCTTGCTGTGGTCATCATAGACCGGTTCAGGTTGTTCCTCACTAGAGGAGTCAGTTGACATTGACTGGGCGTCAATGTCAACCTTGCGCCTCTTTGGTGGGGGACCACTTTTTTTGGCTGGGTCATGGTTTCCAGCAGCTGAATGAAGTGCCCTCAACCGGATGGCCCGAACAGCAGCCCCCTCTTCGATGTCCAAGTTTGGGACAGAACCCCGTCCAGCGGGTTTGTCATCTTGGCACATCTGTTGGGCCACCTGCTCCTGCTCTTCAACATTTAGGTGCCTTTTGGCCTAGGTGATGAAAACAATCAGGTGATTTACAGTTATTAAATGTACAACTTCAGTCCAGTTAATTAAAATCAAAGTACCTTGACAAAACTGTAGTTGAAAGCCATTAGTCATTAAGCAATCTGAATTAAATATGATACTTGTATGGAAACACTGCTCCGGATCAGGTTGAAATTTATCAACCCCCCAATGCCAGCATTGTCCCAGGCCAGCTGGAGGAGCAATGCTGGCATTACGATCTGTCCCCCGCTAGGGGTGTGGAGAAGATATTGTGCAGCAGCAGGGTTTGCAGGTTCCGGCTCAGGGTCAGAGGCGCTTTGTTCATTGGGCTCGCTGTGGTCATCATAGACCGGTTCAGGTTGTTCCTCACTAGAGGAGTCAGTTGACATTGACTGGGCGTCAATGTCAACCTTGCGCCTCTTTGGTGGGGGACCACTTTTTTTGGCTGGGTCATGGTTTCCAGCAGCTGAATGAAGTGCCCTCAACCGGATGGCCCGAACAGCAGCTCCCTCTTCGATGTCCAAGTTTGGGACAGAACCCCGTCCAGCGGGTTTGTCATCTTGGCACATCTGTTGGGCCACCTGCTCCTGCTCTTCAACATTTAGGTGCCTTTTGGCCTAGGTGATGAAAACAATCAGGTGATTTACAGTTATTAAATGTACAACTTCAGTCCAGTTAATTAAAATCAAAGTACCTTGACAAAACTGTAGTTGAAAGCCATTAGTCATTAAGCAATCTGAATTAAATATGATACTTGTATGGAAACACTGCTCCGGATCAGGTTGAAATTTATCAACCCCCCAATGCCAGCATTGTCCCAGGCCAGCTGGAGGAGCAATGCTGGCATTACGATCTGTCCCCCGCTAGGGGTGTGGAGAAGATATTGTGCACTAGCACTGCCAGTGCAGCAATCAGTCTCCAAAAGTTGAAAAAGCCATTTATACTCTTCCTGGCTTAGGTAGAGTGATGCCTGCCCGTGTCTCCTCACAGTTTTGTGCTCATCAACCTAGAAAATACCCAAAGAAAAATGGATACCAAAATGAGTAATGAAGATTCAGATATCTTGCTTTTGAAGCTTCAGTCCAAATAAATTTGGAATCAAAAATTAACTGGGATTCAAAGACGAAGTTGTATTCCAAGATGAAGCTGGAATCCAGACTGAAGTTGGAATCCAAAATGACTTTGGATTCCAAGATGAATTTGGAATGCAGACTGAAGTTGGATTCCAAAATGAAGTTTTGTGGAATCCAAAATGAAGTTGGAATCCCAAGATGAAGTTGGAATCCCAAGATGAAGTTGGACTCCAAAGGGGAATTGGAATCCAAGATGAAGTTGGATTCCAAAATTGAGTTGGAATCCAAGATGAAGTTGGAATTCCAAGATGAAGTTGGACTCCAAAGGGGAATTGGAATCCAAGATGAAGTTGGATTCCAAAATTGAGTTGAATTAAAAGGAAGTTGGAATTCCAAAAGGAAGTTGAATTCCAAGATGAAGTTGGAAGCCCAAGATGAAGTTGGAAGCCCAAGATGAAGTTGAATCCCAAGATGAAGTTGGAATCCAAAAGGAAGTTGAAATCCAAAAGGAAATTGGAAACCATATGATGACACTTGAACATTTTAAAACCACACAAAAAAATGAAGTTGGAATCCTAGATAAAGTTGGAATCTGACATGAAGTTGGAATCCAAAATGAAGCTGGATTTTAGAAGGAAATAGCCATCTGAAGTTTGATTTTTAAGTTGCAAATCAAATGAAGTTGCATCATAATCATAGTTGGATTCCAAATTGAACGTGGGATACAAAAAGGTGGATGTCAAACTAGTCATTCTGCATAAAATCTAGTGTACCAATACATCATGTGTCCTTTAATTTGCCAGACATCCTCACCAGGATTTGGTAGATGTCCCCTTTAGTCTGCTGTGCCATTCTCACTTTGTCACGGGTGATGTTTGTCAACACCGTGCTCCTGTGCCCAGTCAGAATGGCCAAGTAGCCCAGTATGTACCCCATGAGCAAACTGTTTGGAGAGCGGGTCCTCATGTGCTGTGTCTGAGGGTGGAAAGGAGAAAAAAGGATTTCTTAAAATAAAAAACATACATATGTGCTGCCATGTCACCCGAAAGATGTTTGTGTATCAATGAGTCCAGGAATCTCCTCTTGGGCTTTCAACATGAAGGTTTGCTCCAGTCCTGCACTAATCACAGTCTCTGAAAAGGAAGGAAGGACAACCTTAAGCTAAAAATACAAAACAGTATTTGATAGTACAGTTAATGATGTGCTTCTCCTCTGCCTTTAGGTTTGAATAAAAAAAAACACTACACTTTACCTGACTTTTTCTTCAGAGCAGTTTTTCGCTCTACTGTGAGCTGCCTTCCCACATCCAATGACATGGCTTTCAGCTCCCTTTTAAGTTGCTCCACTTGGGTTGTGGAGAGCTTGCTTTCTCTATTAAATGCACATTCGATGTGCGTCACAAACAGCTGCACACTTCTCAGCATATTCTTTATAGAGGATGTTGCATAATCTTTTTTTTGAAGGTACAATGGCCAGCTGTGGATTAAATGAAACAAAATGAATTCACTTTGAAATGTCTTGTATGTGCGGTACAACAAAACTTGTCCCAGCATGTCACTCATATCAAAGTAAGGCTATCCAAATGTAAAAAAAAAAAAAATCATACATGTGGTCTAATTTCTACCCATGATTTTGAAGCATCTTTAAATCACAAGCTAATAATGAGCTGTATCACAAGTTTCTCTTTCTTCCCAGAATTTTTCAAGTGCCCTCAAACGCCACTCCACTGCTACCTCCAAACCCTCCATTTGCTTTTTAACCAATGGTAAAGAACTACAACTATGCATCTGCCACAGAAGTGCTCCAACCCAAGCTCTTGCATGCACAAACATGCTTTATTTTGAACCACCTTTGGAATATGTTTTGTTAAAGTTTAATTGTGCAATACAAAGTTTGTGGGTAAAAACATGGTGTCAGACCTACTTGATCTTAATTTTAAGCCTAAAAAGAAATTGTATGATTCTCAGAATCATGCAACCCTATCACAGTATTGTCTGCAATACTTACAGACGGATCTTGTCGATCTGATGAAGGAAAGCCAAGTTTTCTTGTCCAGCCTGATTAGGACATCCCGATAAAAGATAAATGCAGAACCGTTCTGCATGGCTCTTACATTTTTTGGCAATGTCCACATCCCGTTGCCTCCTCTTCGCGCCGATCCGGGATTTCTCAAAATCCTTTAACACCATTTCTGGATGGGTCAAATAATCAGGAAATTATGCAAATGAAGCTGATTGAAACTGAAATCAAATTACCAATGACCAAAGATATGCAAGACCATTTTTAGAATTAATACTTACTGTAAAAGGCAGTGGTGTCCTTATTGAGGAGGACCTCCCCCTTTTTGATTGAAGGGGGTCGCCTTTTAGGGGAGAGAGGGGACCTGTGGGACAGTAGGGTGGCCAAGGTACTGGGGGATTGTGTGTTTCCCGAGTGCCTGGGGAGAGACTGGGAGCCCGAGTGCCTGGGGAGAGACTGGGAGCCCGAGGGCCTGGAGCGAGACTGGGAGCCAGAGGGACTGGGGAGAGACTGGGAGCCAGAGGGACTGGGGAGAGACTGGGAGCCAGAGGGCCTGGGGAGAGACTGGGAGCCAGAGGGCCTGGGGAGAGACTGGGAGCCCGAGGGACTGGAGAGAGACTGGGAGCCAGAGGGACTGGGGAGAGACTGGGAGCCAGAGGGCCTGGGGAGAGACTGGGAGCCAGAGGGCCTGGGGAGAGACTGGGAGCCAGAGGGACTGGGGAGAGACTGGGAGCGAGAGGGACTGGGGAGAGACTGGGAGCCAGAGGGCCTGGGGAGAGACTGGGAGCCAGAGGGACTGGGGAGAGACTGGGAGCCAGAGGGACTGGGGAGAGACTGGGAGCCCGAGGGCCTGGAGAGAGACTGGGAGCCCGAGCGCCTGGAGAGAGACTGGGAGCCCGAGCGCCTGGAGAGAGACTGGGAGCCAGAGGGCCTGGAGAGAGACTGGGAGCCAGAGGGCCTGGAGAGAGACTGGGAGCCAGAGGGCCTGGGGAGAGACTGGGAGCCCGAGGGCCTGGGGAGAGTCTGGGAGCCCGAGGGCCTGGGGAGAGACTGGGAGCCCGAGGGACTGGGGAGAGACTGGGAGCCCGAGGGACTGGAGAGAGACTGGGAGCCCGAGGGCCTGGAGCGAGACTGGGAGCCAGAGGGACTGGGGAGAGACCTGTTGCTAAAAAGTCATCATTCCACTTTTGTATTTATGGCATTTACAATTTAAATGCCATAAATACAGAATTGGAATCTTTGCTTCCAAAATCACCAATTTGGAAGCACAGTTTCCAATTTTGTATTTATGCATGTAAATGTCAGATACAAAACTGGGAATTTTGACTTCCAAATTCACAAAAATTGAAATCCTGAGTGATTTATGCTCCCAGTTTAAAGGGCCGATTTGTTTCCCTTCTCCATATTTTGATCTCTTCACTACCTAAGCTAATAGAGCTTGAGCATTTTCACGGATGAGCATAAGTCAGGGAATTAAAGTGGAAGTTTTTCACCATGTGCATATTTAAGGACATGCTCCGATACTTTGACATTTGACAGTGCTCATGTTTAAGCACAAGTGAGGACATTTTTGGATGTTACACACCATCTTCATATCTGAGGACATGCTAGGACAGTTTGATATTTGACACCATTTTTGTACCCATTTTATTGTCCCACCCCCATATTCATTCCATATCAATTTGATTCTGCCTTATCAGTGTGGAATCCATTACCCTGAATGGAGTTTATATCTATGCCATTTTCCCGCCTCCATCTGTGTATGACCGTTATTTTCCGCCTCCATCTCTGGACAAATTCCAAATCCACCCTCCAAGTTCACAAAAGTTCACCGTAGAGGAACAGGACAAAAACCATCTTATCCGGCTTCTCGGGCCCGTCGCAAAGATGCCTCTCTTTTATTTGTGCGACATTCCTGTGCTTCTGTAAATTAGATAACGAGCTTAGCGAGGTATATGCTAACAATGTTCTTTTGGCCATAACGTCGCGACAGAACGTCGTAGAGCGACGTAATTTAGGTCGTTGCGACCGTCTGCATGAGATCTCCGCGACCGTACCAAACGCGAGGTCAAAGGTCATACGGTGGCGGATTTGGTTTTGGGCGGTCTCTTATTTCTGGAGGACATTCCGGGTCCAGACAACGGTTTTTGTGAATAAACTTGACAGATCCTTCATCAGCGTGCCACGGCCTTTCCGATGACACCCCACACGCCCCTCCACGACCTTCCGTTGAGATCTCCTATTTCTAAAGGTCTAGAAGCGTTCATTTTTCGGAATGGTTGAAATTGGTCGCAAATTTAAAATCTTTTGTAGAGCTTAGTGCGCCACATCAGAAAAATATCCCTGGACCTGTACGGACGCACGGTGGCCGAACTACGGGGCTCCAAAGTCGGCACAAAACGGACTTTGCCTTGCCACGCGGGCCGTGTGATTCGTACAGGTTCGGCACTAATTTTCCTTAGCTCGGGGTTGTGAGACGTACGCGTGGATGCCTCGTTTGTGACAATACGACGAAGTTTGCAAATTCCAAATTCCTATTTAAAAGTTAGGAGATGAAGCTAGGGTTATGTAGGGTTACAGAAAGAGATGCGAAAATGGAAGGGGTGTTTTCCTCTCCCATTCCTCGTAGGAATGAGTCTGGGGGATGAGACCCAGTGATCCCAGCTTGTCACATAGGGACCCATGACATAATCTGAGGGCGTGGGTGTAGCTCAAACTTTTTTTTGGAAGGGGTCCCATTTGGACACTAGGGGGCGTACCTGAGCAACAAAGGTACGCCCGCCATGGGGGTAACCCCCTTTACGATACCTGTAGGTTTGGGGGGCGTGCGGACAACTTTTGGCAAAAGTTCCTCCGATATGGCCCACCAGTAGGTATTTTGTAGGCCTGGCCGAGACGAGCCCAACGATGTCTTCTGCTGTGTTCTGCGACCTTCCTGAGGCGAGATACGCCCCATTTTCTGAAAACTTTTATTGCCTCCTAGCGGCCGAACCGTGAATCGCACGAGGATGGTTCAGGTGTCTTTGTGTCCGGCTGGAGGAGACCTTTCCAACGAGCCCAGCCACGCCCCCGTAGCCCTTGAAATGGCCGAAATGGCAAAGCAGAACGAAGAGCTACGAATGGGGGTAGGGGACAGAGCCCCTACATACATTTTGAGCTGAAAAATCAAGAAATCAATTAAGAAAACTACAGGTCCCAGCCATATGATTTTAGGAAATGTTTAGCAGCTGCCTACACCCTCTCTGACACTATCTAGCACTCCCCGATCGGACATTGCGTTGCAGAGATACAAAAAGTGCTATTTCTATCTACTAGCGGTCCAATTTTGTATCTATATTCCATGTTTGTATTTCTTTCAATGATATGGTGTGGATATATGAATTTGGAATGACTTGGGCATTTTGGTAACCCTAGAACATTCTGGACACTACAAACTGTCTTAATGTTACACAACATGCACTGGTAGCCTGTAGGGACATGGTGGAAACCCTAGTTCCATCATCAACACCAAAGACAGTGCCATTGGTACATGCATTCATGATGGTAACCCTACATAGACCAAGAGAATGATCTGGAGTCATGAGAGTAACCCTAGGGATGAACTCAGCATCATATTGGACACTATGGGTTATACACAGACATGAGGGGGAACAGCACAAGCACTCACAGTATAGCCTAAAGTCATGAGAGTAACCCTGGAGACACAGGAAACCCTAGAGGGATGCTTAGAGTTACATGTATACATGAGGGGAACAGTACAAGCACTCACAGCATAGCCTAAAGACATGAGTAACCCTAGAGACACAGGAAACCCTAGAGGGATGCTTAGGGTTACATGTATGCATAAGGGGAACAGTATATGCACCAACAGTATACCCTGTAGACATGAGGGTAACCCTAGAGAGACAGGAAACCCTAGAAGGATGCTTAGAGTTACATGTATGCATGAGGGGAATAGTATATGCACCCACAGTATACCCTGTAGACATGAGGGTAACCCTAGAGACACAGGAAACCCTAGAGGGATGCTTAGGATTACATGTATGCATGTACAGCATGACATATAGACATGAGGGTAACCCTAGAGACACAGGAAACCATAGAAGGATGCTTAGGATTACATGTATGCATGTACAGCATGACATATAGACATGAGGGTAACCCTAGAGACACAGGAAACCCTAGATGGATGCTTCAGGTTACAGGGCATACATGAGGGGAACAGTAGATGCACCCACAGTATACTTTGTGGGCATGAGGGCAACCCTAGAGACAGAGTAAACCCTGGATACACTGTTAGGGTTGTGCATGAACATGACTTGAACCCTACATATACCCAGCAGGTCATATACAGACCCTGGTGTAACCCTAGATCCATTATTAACCTCACATCATTCACTAACCTTAGATCCCATCACTGGGCCTCGTGATGTCATGTAGACTACTGGCAGTGTAGATGGATGTTCGGACACATGTAGCAACTGTCCTGCACTCATTGGACTCCATTTTCATATACTGGGACAATTTGGGACACTTTTGGGCATGTGACACCATTTTCATATTTACGGACATGGTAGGAAGTGTTGGGACATACTACTCCATTTTCATATCTACTAGGACACATTTGGAATTTGGAGACCATTTTCACACTTGAGGACAATTGAGGACAATTTGGGACATTTCTCACCAATTTCACGTTGATGCACAAGTGAGGACATTTTTGTCCATTTCACACCAATTTCATATCTCCTGACATGCTAGGACAGTTTTGGATATTTGACACCATATTTGTATCTATGTCATAGTCCCACCACCATATTCATTCCCTACGGCCGTATCAGTGTGGAATCTAGTATCCCGAATCCATTTTTATATCTATGCCATTTTCCCGCCTCAACCCGTGTATGACCGTTATTTTCCGCCTCCATCTCTGGACAAATTCCAAATCCACCCTCCAAGTTCACAAAAGTTCATCGTAGAGGAACGGGACAAACACCATCTTATCCGGCTTCTCGGGCCCATCGCAAAGATGCCTTTCTTTTATTTGTGCAACATTCCTGTGCTTAGGTAAATCAGATAACGAGCTTAACGAGGTAAATGCTAACAATGTTCTTTTGGCCATAACATTGTGGGGGAACGTCGTAGAGTGACGTAATTTAAGTCGTTGCGACCGTCTGCATGAGATCTCCGCGACCGTACCAAACGCGAGGTCAAAGGTCATACTGTGGCGGATTTGGTTTTGGGCGGTCTCTTACTTTTTGGAGGACATTCCGGGTCCAGACAACAGTTTTTATGAACAAATTTGACAGATCCTTCATCAGCGTGCCACGGCCTTTCCGATGACACCCCACACGCCCCTCCACGACCTTCCGTTGAGATCTCCTATTTCTAAAGGTCTAGAAGCGTTCATTTTTTGGAATGGTTGAATTTGGTCACGAATTTAAAATCTTTTGTAGAGCTTAGTACGCCACATCAGAAAAATATCCCTGGACTTCGCACGGACGCACAGAGGCCGAGCTACGGGGCTCCAAAGTCGGCACGAAACAGACTTTGCCTTGCCACGCGGGGCCTGTGATACGTAAAGGTTCAGCACTAATTTCCCCTAGCTCGGGGTTGCGAGACGTACGCTTGGACACCTCATTTGTGACGATACGACGAAGTTTGCAAATTCCAAATTCCTATTTAAAAGTTAGGAGATGAAGCTAGGGTTATGTAGGGTTACAGAAAGAGATACGAAAATGGAAGGGGTGTTTTCCCCTCCCATTCCTCGTGGGAATAATTCTGGGGGATGAGACCCAGTGATCCCGGCTCGCCACATAGGGACCCATGACATACTCTGAGGGCGCGGGTGTAGCTCAAACTTTTTTTTTGGAAGGGGTCCCATTTGGACACTAGGGGGGGTACCTGAGCAACAAAGGTAAGCCCGCCATGGGGTTGACCCCCTTTGTGATCCCTGTGGCTTTGGGGGGCGTGCGGACAACTTTTGGCAAAAGTTGGTCCGATATGGCCCGCTAGTAGGTATTTCGTAGGCCTGGCCGAGACGAGCCCAACGATGTCTTCGGCTGTGTTCTTCGACCTTCCTGAGGCGAGATACGCCCCATTTTCTGAAAACTTTTATTGCCTCCTAGCGGCCGAACCGTGAATCGCACGAGGATGGTTCAGGTGTCTTTGCGTCTGGCTGGAGGAGACCTTTCCAACGAGCGCAGCCACGCCCCCGTAGCCCTTGAAATGGCCGAAATGGCAAAGCAGAACGAAGAGCTACGAATGGGGATAGGGGACAGAGCCCCTGCATACATTTTGAGCTGAAAAATCAAGAAATCAATTAAGAAAACTACATATCCCAGCCATATGATTTTAGGATATGCGAAGCAGCTGCCCACACCCTCTCTGACACTATCTAGCACTCCCCGATCGGACATTGCGTTGCAGAAATACAAAAAGTGCTATTTCTATCTACTAGCGGTCCAATTTTGTATCTATATTCCATGTTTGTATTTCTTTCAATGATATGGTGTGGATATATGAATTTGGAATGATTTGGGCATATGGTAACCCTAGATCATTCTGGACACTACAAACCCTCTTAGGGTTACACAACATGCACTGATAGCCTGTAGGGACATGGGGGAAACCCTAGTTCTACCATCAACACCAGAGAGAGTGCCATTGGTACATGCATTCATGATGGTAACCCTACATGGACCAAGAGAATGATCTGGAGTCATGAGGGTAACCCTAGGATGAACTCAGCATCATATTGGACACTATGGGTTATACACAGACATGAGGGGGAACAGTACAAGCACTCACAGTGCAGCCTCAAGTCATGAGAGTAACCCTAAAGACACAGGAAACCCTAGAGGGATGCTTAGAGTTACATTTATGCATGAGGGGAACAGTACAAGCACTCACAGCATAGCCTTAAGACATGAGAGTAACCCTAGAGACGCAGGAAATCCTAGAGGGATGCTTAGAGTTACATGTATGCATGAGGGGAACAGTATATGCACCCACAGTTTACCCTGTAGACATGAGGGTAACCCTAGAGACACAGGAAACCCTAGAGGGATGCTTAGGATTACATGTATGCATGTACAGCATGACATATAGACATGAGGGTAACCCTAGAGAGACAGGAAACCCTAGATGGATGCTTCAGGTTACGAGCACACATGAGGGGGAACAGTAGATGCACCCACAGTATACTCTGTAGGCATGAGGGCAACCCTAGAGACAGAGTAAACCCTGGATACATTGTTAGGGTTGTGAATAAACATGACTTGAACCCTACATATACCCAGCAGGTCATATACAGACACTGGTGTAACCCTAGATCCATTATTAACCTCACATCATTCACTAACCTTAGATCCCATCACTGGGCCTCGTGATGTCATGTAGACTACTGGCAGTGTAGATGGATGTTCGGACACATGTAACAACTGTCCTGCACTCATTGGACTCCATTTTCATATTCTGGGACAATTTGGGACACTTTTGGGCATGTGACAACATTTTCATATTTCCGGACATGTTAGGAAGTGTTGGGACATACTACTCCATTTTCATATCTACTAGGACACATTTGGAATTTGGAGACCATTTTCACACTTGAGGACAATTGAGGACAATTTGGGACATTTCTCACCAATTTCACGTTGATGCACAAGTGAGGACATTTTTGTCCATTTCACACCAATTTCATATCTGCGGACATGCTAGGACAGTTTTGGATATTTGACACCATATTTGTATCTATGTCATAGTCCCACCACCATATTCATTCCCTACGGCCGTATCAGTGTGGAATCTAGTATCCCGAATCCATTTTTATATCTATGCCATTTTCCCGCCTCAACCCGTGTATGACCGTTATTTTCCGCCTCCATCTCTGGACAAATTCCAAATCCACCCTCCAAGTTCACAAAAGTTCATCGTAGAGGAATGGGACAAACACCATCTTATCCGGCTTCTCGGGCCCATCGCAAAGATGCCTTTCTTTTATTTGTGCGACATTTCTGTGCTTATGTAAATCAGCTAATGTGCTTCACAAGGTAAGCGCAAACAATGTTCTTTTGGCCATAATGTCGCGGGGAAGGTCGTAGATTGACGTAACTTGGGTTGTTGCGACCGTCTGCGCGAGATCTCTGTGACGGTACCAAACTTGAGGCCAAAGGTCATACGGTGGCGGATTTGGTTTTTTTGGGCCCTCTTCTTTCTGGAGGACATACCGGGGTCCAAACGTTTTTGTGAATAAACTTGACAGATCCTTCATTGGCATGCCACGGCCTTTCCGATGACACCCCACATGCCCCTCCACGACCTTCCGTTGAGATCCCCTATTTCTAAAGGTGTAGGAGCGTTCATTTTTCAGAAAGGTTGAATTTGGTCACAAATTTAAAATCTTTAGTAGAGCTTAGTGCGCCACATCAGAAAAATATCCCTGGCCTTCGCATGGACGTGCGGAGGCCGAGCTACGGGGTTCCAAAGTCGGCACAAAACGGGCTTTGCCTTGCCACGCGGGGCATGTGATTCGTACAGGTTCAGCACTATTTTTTGCTAGCTCAGGGTTGCGAGACGTACACGTGGACACCTCGTTTGTGACGATACGACGATGTTTGCAAATTCTAAATTCCTATTTAAAAGTTAGGAGATGAAGCTAGGGTTATGTAGGGTTACAGAAAGAGATGGGAAAGTGGAAGGGGTGTTTTCCCCTCCCCTTCTACATAGGAATAAGTCTGGGGGATGAGACCCAGTGATCCTGGCTCGCCACATTGGGACCCATGACATACTCTGAAGGAGCGGGCGTAGCTCAAACTTTTTTTAGAAGGGGTCCCATTTGGACACTAAGGGGTGTAGCTGAGCACCAAAGGTACGACCACCATGGGGGGGACCCCCTTTGCGATCCCTGTGGCTCTGGGGGGGCGTGCAAAAAACTTTTGGCAAAAAATTGCTCCGATATGGCCCGCTAGTAGGTATTTTGTAGGCCTGGCCAAGACGAGCCCAACGATGTCTTTGGCTGTGCTCTGCAACCTTCCTGAGGTGAGATACGCCCTATTTTCTGAAAACCTTGATTGCCTCCTAGCGGCCGAACCGTAGATTGTACGAGGATGGTTCAGATGTCTTTGCGTCCGGCTGGAAGAGACCTTTCCAAAAAGCCCAGCCACACCCCCGCAGCCCTTGAAATGGCAAAGCAGAACGAAGAGCTACGAATGTGGGTAGGGGACAGAGCCCCTACATACATTTTGAGCTGAAAAATCAAGAAATCAAAAAAAGAAAACTACATATCTCAGCCATATTATTTAAGAATATGTTTAACAGCTGCCCACACCCTCTTCGATGCTATCTCACACTCCCCGATCAGACATTGCGTTGCGGAGATACAAAAAGTGCTATTTCTATCTACTAGCGGTCCAATTTTGTATCTATATTCCATTTTTGTATTTCTGTAGCTGATATTTTGTGTATATATGGAGTTGGAATGACTTGGGCATATGGTAACCCTAGATCGTTCTGGACACTACAAACAGTCTTAGGGTTATACAACATGTACTGATGGCCTACATGGACATGGGGAAACCCTATTTCCATCATCAACACTAGAGACAGTGCCATTGGTACATGCATTCATGATAGTAACCCTACATAGACCCAGACAATGATCTGGAGTCATGAGGTTAACCCTAGGGATGTACTCAGCATCATATTGGACACTTAGGGTTATACATAGACATGAGGGGAACAGTAAAAGCACCCACAGTATAGCCTAGAGACAGGAAACCCTGGAGGGATAATTAGGGTTACAAGAATACATGAGGGGAACAGTATATTTCTGATGCTTTTTTTTTGTTCAGCTGGACAACAGACTCAATTGGAAATGCAACACTGACTACATCTACAAGAAAGGTCAGAGCAGACTCTACTTCTTAAGGAAGCTGAGATCATTCAACGTCTGCACCAAGATGTTGCAGATCTTCTACAAGTCTGCTGTGGAAAGTACAATTAGCTTTGCAGCCATCTGCTGGGGCAGCAGCATCAAAATCAGAGACATTGAAGAAACTAAACAAGCTGATCAAGAAAGCTGGTTCTGTGCTGGGGAGAACTCTGGAGCTGATCGTTCAAAAAAGAATGCTGCACAAGCTGATGAAGATGATGGAGGACACTTCCCATCCTCTCCACAACATGGTGAAGAATCAACAGTGTGTTCAGTGGGAGGCTGCGTCAAGTTCGCTGTAGGACGGAGAGATACAGAAATTCATTCCTGCCAGCAGCATCACCCTGAAGAACAAGACTGACTGACTTTTTGTTTATTTAAAAAAGAAAAAAAAAGTGAGCTTTTACAATACTGAATTTCCCTTCTGGGATGAATAAAGTATTTTTCATTTCATTTAATTTCATATGCACCCACAATATAACCTGTAGACATGAGGACAAGACTAGAGACAGAGTAAACCCTAGACAGATGCTTAGGGTTACAAGCTTACATGAGGGAACATAATATGCACCCACAGTATTCCCTGTAGGCATGAGGGCAACACTAGAGACACAGGAAACCTTAGATGGATGCTTAGGGTTGCATGTATGCATGGGGGAATAGTATTTGCACCCACAACATACCCTGTCCAGTTTTGGACATTTCACACCATTTTTATATCTTAGGACCTGCTGAGACAGTTTTGGAAATTTGACATCATTTTCATATCTATGTACATGATGGTACACTTTTGGATATTTGACACCATTTTCATATCTAAGGACATGCAGGCACACTTTTGGACTTTTGACACCATTTTCATATATCAGCACATGCAGGCACACTTTATGACATTTCACACCATTTTCATGTCTATGGACATGCTGATACAGTTTTGGACATTTCACACCATTTTTGTATCTGAGGTCATGCTGGTACACTTTTGTTCATTTCACACCATTTTCATATCTGAGGACGTGCAGGAACTCTTTTGGATATTTCACAACATTTTTGTATCTGAGGACACGCCTGGTTGCTGTTTTGACATTTGACTCCCATTTCACATTTTGAGGACAAATTTACCAATCAAGATTCTAAGCCAAATTTGTATTTACAAAATTTCGCATCATAATCGCAATTTTTGCGCTCTACAGAGCCCCCGCAGGATAGTTGGAGGACCATTCCAGAATCGTGTCACTACCATTCCAGAATGGTATTTCTTTAGTACAAAAATTTTTGGAATGACGGACTCAGACCAGATTCTTATTGCCCACCATTCACCAACTCCTGCCCCCAAACCTGTTCTACCAATTTGCTGAATTTCATGGCCTTGGGTTGATCTGGTAGCCCAAAATGGTCATTTGAAGGTTTGTAGGTGGCGCTGTAGAGCCACATTTAAACATCTGGAACATGTGTCCATGTAATCCGTGTCATGTTCTAGCACTGTGCTGAAATTCATGGCCTTCGGTTGATGTGGTAGCTCAGAATGATCATTTGAAGGTTTGTAGGGGGCGCTGTAGAGCCAGATTTAAACTTCTGGAACATGTGTGCATGTAAATGAAATCAGGATATAAACATTGTCTGCGATGAGTTTGGTGGAGATCAACCTTTTCTATGTGTTATTTCAGGGTACTTCCTGTTTGTGTGGAGTTGAGGTTGTATTCGCCATGATTGCGTTTGGAGAATCCATCTGATGTTTATACTGCTGTGTTATTGAGAGGTTTGACTGGTTCTGTACTTAGTTTGTAGTCTTTGGACTCAATAATTGCTGATCAGGAACACAGAGTCAGAAAAACAGCACTTCCTTTGGCCAGGGGGCGGGGCTAAGGTGAAAACCAGAAATGGTCATATGGGTGTGTTCAGCATCTGACCAGCATCGCACGTAGCAATTTTGGTGCAGATATCTGATTTTATTCCGGAGTTATATCAGTTTCGTGTTTCATAGCGAGCAGGCGAACTTCGAGGCTCCGCCCCCTCCACACGCTTACAGATTTGTGAATGCAGAGCACAACTAGAAATCTCACATGCCTTGTGAACACAAAGAGACCATCGGGGTGACCGTACCATTAGCGGTCTCTGAGGAGTTAACGAAAGTATGTCATCAAGAAATCGTCAAAAAAGAGCAGAAAAATTACACTTTTTTCAAAATGGCCTACTTCCTATCGGATTAATGGTCCAAGAAGGTTTTTTGTAGGTCCTGAAAGGTTCTACCACCGTGCCAGATTTCACGCTTGTGGGTATTTGTGGTGGGCGGAGCTAATCATTTGAAGATTTCTAGGGGGCGCTATAGAGCCATTTTTAAAGATATCCAAAATATCTCCATGTGAATTAGTTCAGGGGATGACCATTATCATCTGTAGCAAGTTTGGTGGAGATTAGACCTTTCTGTTGTGATTCTATGTATGATATTAATATTAATATCAATATTTCTATTAATATCAATATTAATACAGCCTCGGGGCACCACCCAAGCCTCTAATTATCTAGCTTACGCTCAGGCCCGACATGGGAAAAGCCTGAAAAATGATTTATTAAAATTAAAATTTGGATAAATCAGTCTCACGTGAGTTCTTGCTGCAAAAGATTTTTACCTGTGAAAATATACACCCAGAAAACTCAGGACACATATAATCACATTTGATTTATTCAGCCACAAAGCAGATCCAGCACAACTTTGCAATTTTGTAGCACATTCAGAGTCAAGGAGGAGGGAAAAGCTGGAATCTATAGTGAAAGGGATGTGTAGGCTACCATAAGTAAAATCTCTGAGTAGCAGACATGAAAACTTCTAGTCATTGGATCGCTAATTGAATGAGATGAAATTAAGTGAGTATCTAAGGGGAGATGAATTAAGCTAATTCTGTAAGGGAATTAGAATGAGAATTCGACTGGGATCTACAATTTGGAGGAAAATTTAGAGTTAGATCGAATGAATAATTAGTTATAATTGATGCGTGACTGCCAAGACACCACTTGCAATAGAGCGCTGTTAGAGGTCTTACGTCGTCTGAAGGTCTCTGGCTGGGGCGAAACTCCCAGGGTGGTACCCCCCGGCAGTGATGTCCGTTGGCGGAGAGGAAGACACACCGAACGATAAGCCAGCAGCTACCCTCTTCCGGATCTAGACTCCGTCTTGATCCAGACTCGGATATGGTGTTGTCCAGGTCTGGAGTCACACTTACTTTGGCCGCAAATAGCAAGATTGAGGTCTGTGGAAGGCGATTTTGCTTTCACCCTCCAGAACTCACAATTTGCCTTTTAAGTTTGGTCCTGATTACCGTTTATCACGTATGAAGACACCAAGAAACGATGGACTAGGATGAAGGAAGTGGGGCGTTTCTAACCTCACTAGACTTTAAATCTCGCGTGCAGAGAAACAAAAGTCTTGGAAATCAAGACAGAAATTCAGGACCAAACGCAACTCAAGGATACGCGTAACTTTGGGGTCGGCTGAATTACGGGACCAGTTACGAGTAAGAAAAGACTTAAAAGAAGAACTAAAAAGAAGCCTCAAAAAGCTTGTGTCCTGGCATTTTGTAGGGCAATTTGGAGCATCCTCCACTAACAGCGCAGAATTTTCCCGGGAAGCCCCTCACTGACCAATAGGAAATTTGGTTGCTAATGGCGGTGACCAGGTGGCTTCTACTGTTCTGTCAACAGAGGGCGCTGTTGCCTTACTTTCATCTCATGCAATAAGCAATGCGATTTAATTACTATCATGATAAGACTCCTGGAAAAGGGACATTACTCTTATTCACTTAAGCACATACCGACTCAAACCCATTCTTTCCTTGTGATTTCAGGAAGAAAACAGATACAGAACATAACAGGTTATGGACCAGGGACAAATGAGGATTCCTGTAAAGTGAAATTGGATGTTCAGTCAAAACAATTCATTAAATTCAACCTACTACTGTTGCTAATCTTTACTTGGTTTTCTTCTCGTTTTTCTTTTATCGGTTCTAACCTGATATTACCAGTTATCCTAATTGTCATGACTCTGCATTAAACCTCTATGTGATCACTTCCTTAGTTGCAAATATCCAAAAATATAGTGTGTGAAATATATATATAGATACATGTGTGGCCCCCAATATAATGTGGCATTTCTGTGAACACATCAACGTACAATAAAAGTGAGACTACATTACTAGGCCATATTTAAAGGATAGAAAAAACATTCTTTTATTCCCCTTTGTCCTGAGTAGCACAGATTGGGGTAGATCTCCATCCTCCCCCAATGGAATGTCTTAAGATGGGAATTGGCTCCTACGGAGGTCTGACACCTCCATCCTGATCGAGTGTCAACAGTTGATAAAGCCCAGTTCCTCTCTCACCTTCAGATCGGAGTTCAGGTGGGGGTGTAAATCGCCGTTTGTGACCCAAACAGGGACTCTTATATATGTAAATCAATCTCAGTGTTATAGGGCCATCTGGCCAGTGTTGTCTCAGAGCCAGGATCCTGCGGCTGCAAGATTTTTATCTGCTGATTTAGGAAGACAAGGTGAAACTTTGCAAAAACCTCCACATTCTTGAGGCATCTGTTTTCCTGGTAAAGAAACAAACAGAGTCATGAATTTTGATCCAGTTGGAGAGGGTCTCGGTCCAAAAGGGGGAACGATCACAACATTTCTTTGTGTCATTTCCATGTACTTCCTGTTTCCATTGTGTTGGGCTGATATTTGCCATGGTTACATTTGGCGTATCGACTTGGGTTTTTTATTGTGGCATCATGAAAGGGTTTGACACGTTTGGAAGCACTTTCAAACCATCGGCTTTATCATTGAAGTTCTGGACCCCAAACACTAAAAAAAGACACTTCCTGTCCCCAGGGGGCAGGGCTAAGGTGAAAACCGAAAATGGTCATATAAAAGTGTTCAGCATCCGGCTGGCATCATACATAGAAATTTTGGTGCAGATATCTTGTTTTATGCCAGAGGTATATCAGTTTCGTGTTTCATGGCGAGAAGGTCAACTTTGAGGCTCCTCCCCCTCCACACGCTTACAGATTTCTGAATTCAGAGCACAACTAGAAATCTCACATGCCTTGTGAACACAAAGAGACCACCCTGGTGTCTTTGCCATTTGCCGTTTCTGATGAGTTTATGCAAATGCGACAGAAAAAAACGCCAAAATGTCAACTTTGACCCAAAATGGCCAACTTCCTGTTGACTTTTGACCATGACGTTAAGAGGCTTTTTTGTCCGACCTGACATGTAGAATAAGTGTACCGAGTTTCGTAAAGATCGGTGACATGCAGTTCTGGGGACCTTGCAGAGGGTGGCGCTAGAGCTCAGTTTCGCCCGAGCGGTCACGAAAATGCCTAATTATGAAATGTTTTTATTTTAAATGGGGGGGGGGGGGGGGGGGTAGCCAAAATTTGGTGAGTTTTCGAGCATGTCCAGGCCCCCAAAAATGGGATTTATTTCGCAGAGGAAAAAAGAAGAAGAAGAAACATTTGCAAAACAATAGGCAAGAAGAAGAAAAAACATTTGCAAAACAATAGGCAAGAAGAAGAAGAAGAAACATTTGCAAAACAATAGGCCTTCGCACCGGTGCTCGGGCCTAATAATAAGAATAAGAATAAACGGTAGAGTTTCAATTGGCCTTCGCACCGCCTTCGGTGCTCGGGCCTAATAATAAGAATAAACGCTTGCATTACAATAGGCCTTCGCTCCACCTTCGGTGCTCAGGCCTAATGAATAATAAACTAATTCAGCATCTTTTGATTAATGACTCACTGATACTGATTAAATTGCTTCATTGATTAAAAAGGAGCTTCTGTTAACTTTGAATAAAAAACAAATCTTAATGTTTGTAAAAGAGTTCAACAGATTTCCAGATAAAACTATATTGATTAATGATCAATATTCCAGCAAGCTGACTGGGAACATGAGTTACAGGAAAAGTGATTCATCTTGGTGTTTCCTCATTCCTGTTGCTTCTCCCTCTGGCCATTACTCACCCAGGGGAATTCTGGGAAACGTAGTTCACAAAGTTGTTTGGAACCTAAATGCATCAGACTAAAAATTTTATGTAAAAAAAGTTTGTGTGTGTGTGTGTGTGTGTGCTGGTATTTCTCATGTGGTGGGGACACATTAAAGGGGTGCATCCTCCTTATGAGGACGGAAATGAATCCCAGCATGAATCGGGGCTTTAGGTCCACATCTGTCAGGGTTCCTGTTCTCCAGGTGATGACGTGCATCAGGTGGGTGTGTGTTTCCATGGAGACGCTCAGAGCAGCTTAATGTTTAGAGACAATGAGGAAGTGAACTTTGGATTCAGCTGTTTACAGCACAGACTTGGCTCTCCGAGGGGAGCAGAACGTTCTGGAGGAACCTCCAGCTGCTGTTCCACCAAACAGAACAAGAGAACCTGCTGCTACTCATCATCGTCACTGCTGGTCGAGATGAAGGTGGAGGTGAAGATTGAGCTGCTGAAATTTGGCTTTGCAGTTCTGAACAGCATCTTCCTGGTGAGAAGATCATCATCATCAATAATCATATTCTATCAATGAGGCTTTTCGATGATCTAATTATAAATATTTAATATTGTTGATGATTTTTGTGTCTTTTCTGAATTCTGTTTGATGTTTTGATGGATTTCTGGTTCCAGAACCTTGTTTGTTCATTTGTTAGGTATTTGTTTTCTTTTAGTTTCACCATTTCAAGCCACGTTAACAGTCCAGTTCCAATTGCAACCAAAGTAAAACAAAGTTTATTACAGATTAGTTTTTAGGGATGCACGATATAATCGGCCCCCTATCGGTATCGGCCTATATAGGCCTTAAAAATAATTATTGGACATCAGCCACCCCACCGATATTTGACCGATATTTAACTGATCAGCCCGGTGATTCTCTTTTACAGACTTTAAAACTTCTAAAGACTAGGAGTGGGAAAAATATCAATACCGCTATATTTTCATATACTGATATGACATTTAAAAACACGGGACCAATCTATTTTACTCATGAAATCTCTCGAATTCATGAAATATCACGAGTTTGTAACGGAACGATAAAATCTCAAGATTTTGTAAGTAAAATAGATCGATACCACGTTTTTAAATATCGATTTGATATCGGCATATGAAAGTCTGAAGTTTAGACAAGTGTTTTTTTGCTGCACCTGACCATACCACAGAACAGTAGTCCAGATGGGACAACACCAAAGATTGAACCACTCGCACTCTGGAGACAGAGGTCAGAAATGAGCTGCATCTCCTAATACAAGCCATATTTCTTCCCATCTTTTTCACAATTGAACTTATATGTTTTTCCCAAGACAGTTGTTCATCAAAAATTACTCCAAGGAGCTTTACCTCCTTAACTTGCTCAACTTCCACGCCCTTTTGTCATGGTTTTAGATATTTGCCTGACCCACATGCAACACTCTCAGGAGACGATAGAATTTAAGATGTTTATTATGGTAAGTGGTGATAGTCCAAGGAGGGTTCTGGAGAGGCTGGGAGAAGGGATCACTGGAAGAAGGGGATGAGATTGTGAGACCAAGAAGTGATATTGGAAGATGCTGAATGGTAAAGGCTTACGGTGAGCGTTAACAAGGTCAGCGTGGGAGATGGTGAGTGGGATCCAGTCTGTGGGTAAGTGGTTCCAGAGAGTTGTAGACAGGTGGAGATGGTTGGAGGGCAGACAGGTTTGCAGAGTTTGAGGACGGATGGAATGGGAGTCTTGATGCCAGCTGTGGTGGGTAAATCCAGATTTCCAAGGTGTGTGAAGGTTGTGGTTTGGAGCTGAAGAATCTTGGAGGAATTAATCCGGGTTGTCCTTAAAGGAGTAAACAGAGGGAGAATCATAAGGGTTGTCAGCACAGATGAGCTCAAAGGAACACAGAGGGGCTTGACGTTACCACAGAGGGCTAACACTCAGGCACTGAAGAGCTGGCAGCAGACTCCTCTTATCCTCCTCTTGATGAAGGTAATGGAATGCAGGTGTGCAGCTGCACACCTGCTGGAGATTCAATCCTTTCAGCTGCTCCTGGACGACCTCTGGTGGACAGCTGCTGGAACACACCAGGAACAACCATAGATCCCAACATCTTTAGCATAATATGAAGTTCATCATCGGCCTGGTGCCTAGATTTAAATAGCACGCTCTTTGTTTTTGACACATTTAAAACCAACTTGTTCTCATTTATCCAGTCCTGTAGCCGCTCTAAGTCAGTCTGTAGCTTGACTTTTAATTCTGATGTATTACTTGCAGCATAATATATACTGTAGCATCATCTGCATAGAGAGTTGTATTGCAGTTTTTAAGGACATACGGCATATCATTAATAAAAAGTGAGAAGAGCAAAGGTCCCAGGCAACTGCCCTGGGGTACACCACACTGTAAATATTTAGGAGAGGACAAACTTCCATTAAAGAATACAGATTGAGATCTACAAGGTACATAACTTCTTATCCAGTTAAGAGGTGTAAGACCAAATCCATATGCTGATAGTTTACCTAACAACAGGTCATGATCCACTAAATCGAAAGCAGCACTAAAGTCTAGCAAGACTGCACCCACCATCATTTTGTTATCAATCTGAGATAACCACATATCAGTCATCTCTGCTAATGCAGTACCAGTAGAGTGATTTTCCTTATATGCATGCTGTGATTCAAAATTGATTTTATTTGTATTTAAATAATTTAACATTTGTTTAAAAACTACCTTTTCCAATAATTTACTCAGCATAGGGAGAATACTAATTGGCCTGCTATTTGCTGCTGAGAACTGGTCGCTTTTATTTTTCAAAAGTGGAATTATTTTGGCAGTTTTCAATATTTGTGGAAAAATGCCCTGTGCCAAACTGAGGTTAAACATGTGACACACTGGAGCCGCTATTTTACTTGCAGCTAATTTTAGTAATCTACCATCCATCTCATCCATTCCCGATGGTTTATTTTCATTCAATTGAGAAAGTAATTGTTCTACTTCTCCTATACTTAACAGGTGAAATGTAGAATTACAGCTTTTATTTTTCATAATTCTATCTGGGATTATTTTAGATGCAGTACCGTAACTACTGTAATGTACAGTGCTTTGTCTTAATTCATCAATTTTATCAGCAAAGAAATTACTAAAATGAGATGCTATATCTTTACCTTTTGTCAGAAAAATGTCATTCACCTCTATAAATGATGGGGTATTTGGCTTACCCCGACACAACAATTCATTAATAGTATTCCAGAGCTGTCTCCCATCATTCTTCCTTTCCTGTAATAGCTTTCTGTAATATTGTCTCTTCTTTTTCCTGTTTAACATAGTTACTTTGTTTCTCTCTTTACAATAAGCTGCCCATTTCTCTGGGTGTACAGTTCTCCCTGTGCTACAAGCTTCCTTTTTCAGTAGGTCTCTGTGTGCCATACACTGCCTAAGCTCTGCATCAATCCATGGGGCCTTGTTGGTCTTTACTGTGAACTTCTTCAAAGGTGCATGTTTATCCACCACACAGAGAAACAACTCATTGAAAAGTTTCACCGCCACATTCATGTCCTTTGTTTCAAGAACTTCAGTTCAGTTCAGGCTGTCTGGGCTCATTAATGCTGTTACTTCCATTAATAATGCTGTAAAAATAATGTTTGGAGAAACGATGGTGTGCGTTTGGTGGCAGGTGTTTTTGTGCAGATATATGATACGGCTGCTTTGGATATGCGAGACAACATGTTTGCGGTGAAATCGTCGCTGTCATCCAGGCTCAGGACACCCAGAATATCAAAATTCACCACAAAGTCTACAAAAGTCTAAAAACAAATGTAATCCAACGACTGGGTTGAACACAGAGCAGTTGGTTGCCAGGCAACGCAACATCTGTTTATGGTGGCGCAGGGATATTTTGTGCTACATCCTATCGGATCTACGTGTGGGTTACAGTCTGTTTTACCACGGGCTTGGAACGCAGCTCAGCCAATCACATTTAAGAATGAGAAACACCTGTTTTATTAAATAAAATGACTACCAGAGAGATGAATTGTACTGTTTGATGGCCACTGGCAGGAATCACTTCCTGTGGAGCAGCGTGGTAAAACGAGTTTCTACATATGTACAATATATACACATTGTATTACACACACACACAGACTAAAATATCAGTAAAATAAACCACAATATAAATTGTAATAAAATACAAATATCATATCTGACTCCATCTTAAATTCTTCATTTATGAGTTTCTTCTCCCTCAGATCCTCCAGAAGACATTTTTTTTAACTCTTCCCATAAATTGGTGGATAACGGAAAACGGTTATGGCGAGACCTGTTGAGACAGTCAGCCTGAAGCACGAGCTCCATCTGCTGGCTGTGGGTGGTACTGCAGATGATGCCAGGAGCTGTCTCGTCTCTGACTCAGTTTATGATAAAAGTCACGTTCTTAACCTTGTGTTCGTGTTTCATCTGTCAGTAATATCTTGGAATCACTTCTGGGATAAATAAAGTATTTTTCATTTCATTTCCAAGCGATTGGAACCCCTATTAAGCATTATAGAAGCTGAAGATGCACTTTTTCAGGAAGCTAGACACGTTCAAATGTTAAAATCTGAATGTTTACTCATCTTCATTATCTTTTGTTGGAAAACAATTTCTGTATTAGCTTAAAGCCTCCAAGTTTACATGAACATATTATTTCTCCAGTATTTTGGGTGACTTTTTAAAATTATTTTCATGTGAATGAAAGCACGTTTTTCAGTCAGCTGTGTTTTCAACAGAAATTTTACATTCAGTTGGTTCATGAAAGACTCCATGACAGGCTGTCGGCTCCCACTGCCTTTTTATTCATGCTCTTTTTTTCATTTCAGATATGTACTTTATATATCAACATGTATAAATTGCTGTCAATTTATGGGAAAATAATCGAATCGAGTTGAGTTACACTGAAAAAGTGAATCGTTAGATTAATCGATGCATCGAAAAAATGTTTCATTGATTAGTCATTTAAAAAATAATTGTTTATCCCAGCCCTAAGGCATTATCTGCAGCAAACACAGGTGGGGTCACCATGGAAACTGTGGACAATCCCACTTGGGTCCTTCATATGCAGCAAAAATTTAACCCATATGGGCCCCACATGGAAATGCTGGCTGGGTAAAATATAGGTTTTTACAGATTATTTAAACTGAGCCTTTTTATTTTCAATGTGATCTATTACTGCACCCTTTTATCTCTTTTTTTAAATCAGTTTCCATAAGTTTTTTCTGTTGTTCCTCTTTTTGTAGTAAAATGTTGTAGATTTTGTGTTTATAGCCTAATTCTGATTTGTTCTTGTAGGAGTCTGATTTTATTCCATGAATTATACGTGTGATATAAATGTGTTTGTGACCATCTCAGAATATATTTTTATATGATGTTTTTCATGTTTATCAGCCACATTTTACAGATTCAGTCTGTTAAAGGCAGCTGGATTTGCTTTAGTTATTAAATAAATAAACCTAAAATGATCATTACACTGATACAGAGTTAAATATGAACCTCGACCAGCTTCTTTCACTATATGAAGCCTCATTCAGATGTTTAAATCGACTCCAGTGATGACTTTGTTTCTGACACCTGATAATAAAACGCTACATGGAGGCTTAAAACCCGGGGTTCTCAGCCTTTAAAAGGAACATTTTTTTGCGGGCCTCGAGGTGGCGCCCGAGGCCCGAGCTTGGGCTGCGTTTGGACCCCATGGTTAAGAATCGCTGGTTTAAACTATCGCACACTTTATAAATAAGGAGGAGACGTGGTTTCTGGTGGATCTGTTTCACCTGGTGACAAGATATCTACATGCCAGATATCAGCTTCTCTCGTCCAGATAATGATACATTCAGATTAATATGGTATTAATTATAATCTGGTTATTATTTTTATTATTATTATGCATTAATGAGTTTTAAAAAATCTACAGAATAGTCTATTTGTATCGATATCTGTATCAACAATACCAGCCCTTCGTCAACTTGGAATCACATCGATACCAGATCTGGCTGTATCACAGACCCCTAGCTGACATGGTGCCTTCACTGTCATGTTCCCCTCTGCAGGTTCTGGGTCTGAGCGTTGCCGGCTGTGGGATCTGGATTCTTTTTGGTTCCGGAAACTTCCTGAGTGTCCTCTCCTCCGGTAACACGCTTCACTCCGTGGATTCATGTTTTCACCTTCTCTAAACACTGTTTAATCGTTTTCATCATTTCATCCAATCAGAGGAAGCTATAGAACAGGGGTCCTCAAACTTTCTTTTCAGAGGTCCATATTTACTCTTCACTGAAGGCCAGAGGTCCGGAAAAATGTGCAAAAAGACATTTATTAATCGAACTTTGTCTCTGTGTTTTCTTTCAAGCACGGACAACTTGCAAATATTACAAAGAAATGACAAATAACACATAAATGAAATAATAATAAATGATAAATCAAAATAATATTTAATATAAACTAAATTCACCACAACCTTGAGAATTCAGGATGACTAAAAAATGAAAAACGGTCAATATAAACATTAACACCCAACCATTATTTTTTATCAATTTAACTTTTTAACTTCAAAAGACATATGATGTCATAACAGTCCAAAGGCATCAAGCTTAGTGGGAGAAATGGCGCTGTTTGCCTACAATCAACTGCTTGAACCTTGGTGCAAACGGTGCGATTGCCAGCCGGAGACACTGATCCAGGTGTTGATTTGTTAACCTGCTGCGGTATGAGCTTTTCACCACATTCATTGTGGAAAATTCAGACTCACACCGATATGTGGAACCAAACATGGTTAGCACAAAGATGGCAACCTTCTGAAGGTTGGCAAAACTTCCAGCTGTAACCATCTTAGTCCAGAAGGTCACAGGGTCACACTTTGCTTCACTCAGAGCCACATTTTCCTGCAGGTCAATCAACTCTGCAGAGCTGCAGGACTCGCCCATGGAAAGATGCTCTTGGCCTCTCTTGAAAACTCTTTAACTTGTTTCACTTGACATGGGGATCCAATGCAGAGCAGGACTTGCCTACCTATGTGGAAGCTGTCAAAGCGCCCTTTGAAATTTTCAGCCAACCTCTCAATGAAGGTACCATGGTCGTATTTGTGTTTCCCATTTGTCTGCTCCAGAGGAGTTGGAAAATGAAGATGTGCCCCTCTGATGTCACTCTTAAAAATCTCAAGGCGCCTTTCAAAGGAGCGTACCGCTGCCATCGTGTCACACACAGTGTTGCCTTGGAGTTTGAGGTTCAGTTCATTTAGGTGAGAGGTTATGTCCACTAAAAAAGCCACAAGCTCCATTTTTCCAACATCCTGCAGAAAGTCCAAGTACTGCTGGGCTCTAGTACTGTTTTGTTCTGACAAAAACGCCTCCAGGTCTTTCCTGACAGCACAAATTCTCTCCAGAACCCCCCCTTACTGAGCCACCTCACATGATTATGGAGGAGTAAGTCATCATAAGCTGCATTGGCCTGTAAGAGAAAGAGAGAAAAGTTATAAGACTGTCTCACTTTTTCCTTATCTAAGAACTACGAACACTGCTGCCCAAAGCAAAAGTACAGTAACTGAAATGGAGAAAAGGGGCTTCATTTTTTGTACTAAAATTAGAAACCAGACTTTTGAGAATATAAAAAAAAACTAAGGCAGAGCATAACAGCACTTATTGGGTCTGCTTGATCTTAATTACTTTCTTTTTAATCATTTTAACACAGTTTTGACTGTCTATAGTGCATAATTGGTTAGGATGGAGGTATTTTTTTCAAAGATAAAATAATCTGCAACATTATTACACAATAAATACAGCTTGCAATTGAATTATAACTTTACCTCAGTCAGAAATGTCGGCAACAGTCGATGCTGAAGTGCAGATGAGGCTCTCAGGTAGTTCACAAGCTTCGTGGTATTCTCCACGACATCTGAGTATTCTTTTCCAAGAGAGGCACAAAGCACTGGTTGGTGTATAACGCAGTGGTATGCCAGAAGGTCTGGATGATGCTCTTTCATTTGTTTGACAGCTCCTTTTGCCTTTCCAGTCATGGCTGGAGCACCATCAGTTGCAATGGACACAACTGTCTTGATGTCAATTCCCCTCTCATCAAGCATCTGCATTATGGCTTTATAAATGTCTTCACCAGTGCTGTGGCCATGGAGTGGGGTAAGACCCAGTATGTCCTCACAGAATTCCCCCTTGACAGTGCTGAAATATCTTACAAAGACACAGCTGGGCTTGATCAGTGTCGTCTGTTGACTCATCAACAGCAAGTGAAATGCACTGTGCATTTTTTGATATCATCTATTAATTGCTGTACTAGGTCATTGGCTAGTACCTCTGCTCTTCTGGTTGAGGTGGAATCAGAGAGTGGTATCTGCTTAAATTTCTCTGACATCTCTTGTTTCTCTTTTCCCTCAAACATTGCCTCAACTACACCATCCAAACACTCCTTTACAATCTCTGCATCAGAGAATGGCTTTTTGTACTTGCCCAGTACCCAGGCTACTCAAAGAGATGCCTCAGATGCTTTTTCTTGCTGTGACAATTTGTTTGTTGCTCCATAAGATGACTTTAACTGTTGAAGTTTTGTTGACCTCAACTGCGTATTTTGTGGGTATTGAGTTTCAAAATGGGAATGCTTTGTGTCATAATGATGTTTTACATTAGCGCTCTTAACTAATGCAACAGTTTCTGTGCAAATCAAACACATAGGCTTTGAGCTCGATTCAGGCAAAATGAAGGCATATTTTTTAGTTCATTCCTCCTTAAACTCGCTGTTTTCTTGGTCCACTTTCCTCTTCTTAGTAAACTTTGACAATAACATCTTTTCTGACCGCGGTGTGTATCAGAAGCTCTCAGACAACATGAGTTTCTGTTTGCTAGCGGAGGAGTTGTTACTAATGCCCACTCTACTCTGCTTCTGATTGGCTTAACGTCACAAACCCCTGTGTACGGATTGGCTGCTGGTTCCTGACATTTACAGCAGTCCCCTGCTCACATTCTCCTGTCTGTTTCTGACAGACGGCAGGCTGGCCAACACAGACAGAGAGACACACCGCCTTACGGGCGAGATGGCAAAAGTTGGTGAAAATAAAGTTATTATCACGTGATCGCTCTGGATAATATCCAGGGACACTTTATTTCACATTAACTATTTATTTACTTATTTATGGAAAATAAAATGTGAAAAAGACTTGAGTTAATAACGTTTCCTAATTCAAAACATTAGTTCGGCTGGGTCCGGACTGACATGCCTCACGGTCCGGATCCGGACCGGAGTCCGGACTTTGAATCCCAAACTATAAAAATAAAAAAAATATAAAAAATTATAAAAAAAAAAATAAAAACCCGGACTATAGAACATATTACTGAGAAACGTTTGTGATGAGGAGGTTGTGTGTTTTCTCTGTGTTCAGACGAGTTGCGTGTGGTGGCAGCAGGTCTGCTCGTGATTGGTGGAGTGGTGGTGCTGGTCAGTGTTACTGGTTGTATCGGAGCGAGCAAGGAGAAGAGATTCCTGCTGCTGGTGGTGAGTCAACAAAGCCGGTCCAGGTCCTCTAGTCCAGTTCTCCTCAGGTTAAAGGAGAACTTTCTTTTCTTTTCCAACCTGGACCTTATTTCAGGGAGTTTATATGTGCATTTACTCAACATTTGTGCATCACTTTGACTCCTTCAGAAGATATACAGTTGTGTGAAAAAGTGTTTGCCTCCTTCCTGATTTCTTCCTTTTTTGCATGTTAGTCACACTTAAATGTTTAAGATTATCAAACAAATTTAAATGTGAGTCAAAGATAACACAAGTAAACAGAAAATGCAGTTTTTGAATGAAGATTTTTATTAGTAGGGGAGGAAAAAAATCCAAACCTCCATGGTGATTGCCCCCCCTGCTAAAACATATATAAACTGTGGTTTATCACATCTTTGGAAAGCTGAGTTTAATTTTTCTATCCACATCCAGGCCTGATTACTGCCACACCTGTTCTCAATCACGAAATCCCTTAAATAGGACCTGCCTGACAAAGTTAAGTAGATCCAAAAGATCCTCAAAAGCTAGACATCTTTCTAACCCCCCCCCCCCCCCCCCCAAAAAAAAAAATTCTTTTTTATGGACAACTAGATCCAATAACAGACATGGACATTAATATAACTAAACTCCAGCTCTATTTATGTTCATACCAAAGGCATTTAATTGCATTTCAACTAAAAAAAAAAGTAGAAAAAGAAATAAAAAATATCCCCGGCCAAACTTGAATAGCCCTGCTTAAAATTCATTATTTTAAGAACTTTAATTGTTAAACTGGCTGTTTTCTAATTAAGAGTCTATTACATGTTACAGTACTTTAAATTAAATGTGTCTGTCCACATTCTTCATGAAGAGGAATTTATATCTGTCGATCAGCTTTGAGTTTTATTTTCAGTCTGGTTCATGGAGCGGAGGTGAACATCTCCTGCTGTGTCTGCAGCCTTTCCTCTAGTGTGCTACGAGGCAGGGGAGGGGTCGCGGGAGCGCATAATAAATGAAACGTTCGTTCACGTTGGTCTCAAAATTCTCCAATAAGACCAGAAAGTGTCACTAGCAGTTTTACTAAAAGAAGGGTGTGAAGGGTCAGAGGGTCTGAAAACTCTCTAAATACAGTAAAAAAGACACCCAGTTGTGCCGTGTGCGTCAGTGTAATTGGTTGTACCAGAAACTCAGTGCTAACAAACATTCGGCTTCCGGTGGATTCTATGGTGTCCAGCAGACTGGGCATCGAAAATAGGAATCCAAATTTTAAAATTTGAACGATTCCAGGAAAATCGGAGAGTTAGTCCCGGTTCCTATTGATGCTTGATTCTCGATGCCCAACCCTATACACCAGTGGTGCCCCCACTGGAGGCAAGGAGGGTGAAGTGTCCCGAGGACACAACGACGGGTGTCTGGGGGATCAGGATTCGAACCGCTGATCATTGGCCGACCTGCTGTACCACCTGAGCCGCTGCCGCCCAAATATCATCACCTCATCTGCATTAAAAGTGGAGTCTTGCATGTAAACGCACATCTTCTCATAGTTCAATAATGCTTTTCCTTGGTTTTCTTGCCCCTTGTTTGCACGTGCATCCTATCTGTGACGTTGCTTGGAAAACCGTCTATTCACCTTATTTAGCCCCGCCCACGTCTGAATGACCTCATCTTCCGGAATGTGTTGACATTTCCGGTCGCTAGCTGCAGCTCGTCAGTTACAGCGAGAAACGAGATGCAGCGACTTATTTGGGAAGAAACAAACTATTTTGAAAAATTCAGATGGAGTTTAATAAAGTCACGGAGTGGGAGGACGGATGCGGATTTGAATTAAAAACTTGATACTGTGCTGTAAACCCATTTAACATGTGGTGCTCTGTACTGCACATCACACACAGTTTAGAAGAGAGATGATATGTGAGATGTTTTGTTGTTTTAAATTTTATTTTATTACTGTCAAGTGTGTGATGTTAAATCTCTGCAGAGTAGAAAAGTCCAGTAACGTGTGCCAGTATTGAAGAAGTCACTCCTGTAGTTTATGCTTCGTATTGTAGCATAATAATAAAGTCATGATAAATAATTCCCCTGATGCTAAAATGTACTGAACATGAACAACTTGAAGTATGCTTAACTGGAATATTACTTCAGATTTTGGGTTATAATATACGTGATAAAATGAATAAATACTACAAAATAAGTCTGCATGAGTTCGGCTTGGAGATATGAGTATGAACATGATAATATGTCACTGAGAACAGCTGATGTCATGTCAACAGCCTGAGATCAGGTTGCTGCAGAGACGATGTTGCACAGACCAGCTGACTTTAACATATTCACTACTAAGTGAGAGACACTGAGATTTAACAGGGGAAAAAAGGAGAGAGTTGTTTTATAAGATAAAAAATTCAAGCAGGAGAGGGGAAGAGGATGGGGGGGGGGGGGGGGGGGGGGGGGGGCCCTATTTACAGGAAGATAACAACCCTAACAGCGGCCCGCAATATTCGGTCTGTTTTTTTGCCGTGATCAATAAAGATGTGTTGTAGGATCAGCAGAAATAATCGTAGTCATAGATAAAGAACTGTTTCATATCAGTGACACGCTGGTGGAAATCGCTATGAATTGCTATGGATGCGAATACAACCGGATATGTCAACACAAGCGGAAGTCAAATGGCGCCGCCCTTGCAAGTCCCCAAAATATGGTGAATTGGGAGCCGAAGTCACGCCCATCTACTTACGCACCATGGGACCTAAGAGACCAAAAAATATGAAAGGAAGTCAATGGGGAGAAATAATCATCTTCTGGTCCCAGTCGTTCTCTGAACTCACAGGACAAAAGTATTTGTTCATTCGTTCATTCTATGAAACCTTTGGTGAAGTGAAGTTTTGCTGCAGATAATGTCTTAGAGAGAGGCTGCCCCGTCTCTCCCGTTATATAGATGTACGCTGGAGGACGACTCAACGAAATAGGGAGCCGAAGTCACGCCCCTTCTGGTGAGCCCCATGGGACGTAAAAATATGAATGGGAGTCAATGGGGTGAAAATAATTATCTTCTGGTCCCGGTCGCTCTCTGTCCTGGATTCCAGATATGTTTAAAGTGGATTTAAATAAAAAATTTTCATCCAAAAAAAAAATTAAAAATACAGCAAAAATTTGGGATTATTTCAGGATTTACTTGAAGCCTCTGTGTGGACTACAGCTCTCGTTGCAAGAGGCATGCGTCACCATCTGGCTGAGTATGCTACAGTTGCGATTTTCACTGCTTTTTATTTTAGTTTTTTTTTAAGAACGGACAGAGGTGAAAACCATTACAAGTCAGGAAAGGTTGAGTCTTTCCATTACCCCGATGGAATGACGGCAGGTCTTGTTCACGCCCATCGCAGGGAGTGACATCATCACTCGCGGCGAGAGCTAGGGTCTATCTACGGCTCGCAAGACAGAGGCATGTCGTAAACTGGGCGTGTCGTCAAGTGATGTCACTCTATGTCACACCCACTAGGCCTATGAGAGCGCGGTGAAATGTAACCCCTACCCCTAACACTTCCCCTAAACCTAACAAGACCCACCCACTTGCAAGCCGCAGATAAATACACTCGGCGAGACGTGTAGTCGCGGTTGTTGATATTTTTCACAGTTTTTATTTTTTCTTGGCACAAATTTTTTTTTATTTTAAATCCATAACCAACATGTCTGGAATCCAGGAGGACAGAGTTAAAGGGGAAGTTTGATTCTTTCAACCTGGATCTATTTTCTAGCATGAAATACGTTCATTTCCTGACTCAGACAGTTTTGGTGCATCTTGAATTCCTCCAGGAGATATTTAGATCCACTGCAGATCAGCGTATGTCCGATATAATGGCAGTGATGGGGCAACCTGGCACAGCCTCTAAATAAGGATTAACTGCCACAAACTCCTTCATTTCACCAATGTTTTGTTACAAAACATTACGTTAACCACTCCCCCCCCCCCCCCCGAGCTCGAAGTGCATTTTTTGTGGTGATTCGTCCTTTACAGACATTATAGTGACATTATAGACATTATAGTGATGTCATCAAAGCCGATGTCATCAAAGCCGCCGTGGTAAAAATGTCTGTAAATAAGGACGAATCACCACAAAAAAAAACACTTGGAGCTCACAGGGGTGTCAGACTAATATATGGTAACAAAAAAATGGTGAAATGAAGGAGTTTGTGTCAGATAATGCCTTATTTAGAGACTGCCCCGTCTCTCCCGTTATATGGATGCACGCTGGAGGATGGCTCAACGTAATATAAGAAGTCAAAGTGATGCATTAACTTTACCGGTGAGTGAATGCACGTATAAACTCCTAGAAAAAAGATCCAGGTTGGTAAAAAAAAAAAGAAAAGTTCTCCTTTAAAACACGTCCATCCTTAAATCCATCCTTCTAACTATGTCGGGTTCACCAACAGCATTCTACTAGTTGTCCTCATAAACAAGTTGTATTAACATAACAACAACAACAACAACCTCCTGATCATCATCATCCTCCTGATCATCCTAGGCCAGAAAAACCATGTTAGTCGGTCTCAGGTCTACCCTGATCCAGACTGATGGAGCAGGAACCTGTCAGGTAATTGTTCAGGTCTGGGTTCAAGTCTAAGTTCAGGTCCGGGTCCAGGTCAAGGTTCAGGTCTACTTTCAGGTCTAGGTTCAGGTCTGGTAAGTTATCAGATCAGGTCTAAGTTAGGCTGGGGGGGTTCAGGTCTACTTTCAGGTCTAGGTTCAGGTCTGGGTTCAGGTCTAGGTTCAGGTCCAGATCCAGGTCTAAGTTCAGGTCTGGGTTCAAGGTCTAAGTTCAGGTCCGGGTCCAGGTCTAAGTTCAGGTCTGGGTTCAGGTCTAGGTCTAGATCTAGGTCTTGGTTCAGGTGTGGGTTCAGGTTTCTGATCTGGGCTCTCTCTCCTCAGTATCTGGGCTTCCTCATCATCCTCATCCTCGGTCAGCTCTTTGTCACGCTGCTGCTGTTCATCAACACAAACAAGGTGAGTCTGCAGTCTATGACATCACCACCTTGTGATGTATGACATTACCACCATGTGATGTCATATCTGCAGGAAAAAGCTGCTGGGCGACTAACAACCAGAGGAGATAACGGTTGTAAACATTATGCGGTCTACGTTAACCATCCCTGGGGAAGTCATCCCAGCTCCTGGTCCCGCCTCCTGTAACATCTGGAGCTTTTTAATTGGTCCCTGCAGAAGCCCGTTTTATACCATGAATGATCAGCCAATCAGGCGTCTATATTGTCAGTTTTACATGATGTTATATTTTACAGGGTGTTAAACTGGAACTATTTGTTTTAGTAATTGAATGCAAATGAAACCAGTGCAGCGTTAATAACTGAACGGGCCCCGGACCAGTTTGTACTGGAAAAGTTGAGTGAAGAAGCTCTGACTTAAACTGGTTCTGGGTCCAGGACGGCCTCGCTGGTCAGAACTCAGATAATAAGTCTGGGATGTTTATGGTGATCAGATCAAGGCCAGTTTGGATCAAAGCGTGGACCAGATCATCTCCCAGTATGGAGATGGCCACACCAGTGAAGACAGACTTATGGACAACCTGCAGCACTACGTGAGTCCTGCACCGGCTGCTGGTTCAATTCCCAAACAGATTCCTGCTGAATAAAGATTTAAAGGGGAATTTCACTTTTTTTTTTTTAACCTGGGGTGTGTTTTCATCTGTTCTTTCATATATGTGAGTGATGGAGAAAGGAATTTTCCAGATAGCTCCAGGATTTATCCGGGCAGGCAGCCTCTTTCATTGTTGGACAAACTCATTAATCCAGGTGTCTGGCCACCATCCTCATGATCACTGAGATCTGGCACACCTGGATCAATCAAATCATCCAATAATGAAAGACAGTAGATAAAGGAGCGGGCTTAAGTGAGGAAGTAGTGGAGTTGTGCATAAAGCCCATGAGTGTACGGCATCGTACCAGAGAGGAGAAACGAACCAAAGTATCTACATTACCTGGAGATCACTATTTGTTCTGGTGTTTGTATCCACATCTCAGGATGCTGGAAAACAAATCTCGTTCCACAATCGCAGGATAACTCGCGTCCCCCACCAGTGTTTTAATACGAGCTGTCATGCAATTACTCGCACCGTCCCCCACCTGGTGTTTTAATACGAGCTATCATGCAATTACTCGCGTCCCCCACCTGTGTTTTAATACGAGCTACCGTGCAACTCCCCCCCCCCCTGGTGTTTTAATACGAGCTATCATGCAGTAACTCGTGTCCCCCACCTGTGTTTTAATACGAGATATTGTGTGATAACTCGTGTCCCCCACCTGTCTTTTAAAGGTGCCATGACATCAAATTTAACTTTTCTGGGGTTTTGGGTGTATAATCTGATCTGTTGTGCACTGATGAGGTCAAGTGAATGTCCAGAGTGAGAATCAAAGTTCCTGTTTATGGTCTGTCAGCTTTGTCTCTCTGCTCAGAAACAGTTGAATCAGACAGCAGCTAATCATTCTACGTAGTTCTATCATTCTACGTAGTTCTATCATTCTACGTAGTTCTATCATTCTACGTAATTTAATTGCTCCAATAAGAGCACACTATCAAGTAAACAACCCCCCCCCCCCCCCCCTCCCCTCCCCTCCCTGTCTGATTCAGCTTCGTGTATGGAGCTAGTAGTAACTTCTCTGCAGTCAGGTCTGGATTTTCAAACAAATGGATTTAAAAGCAAACTTCTGCAGCAACACTGAGGGAGGGGGCCACAACCTTGTCATTACCTGTAAGTTTATTTATTTTCTAAATGCTGTCTTGTCTGATAAACGTTGCTCACACTGTCTGAACTGCCCATGTTGCTAGCAGTTAGCCTTTAGCAAAGTCCAACCGCAGCTTGACCTAGATTCTCCAAATAAGGTCATAGCCAAATAAGGTGTAGCCAATCAAAATGAAGTCAACGTGGTCTCCGGGTAAAGCTTCATATCATCACCAGACCCAACTGTATTACTGAGGAAGTGAGGTCTGGCGTTTCAAAACAATACTCCGCTGTAAAAAATGCCATTTTTTTCTTTGGAGTATTTACATATGCAGTAATGCCAACAACATAGACTAGTTTTTACTGCTATGTCATCACTCCTTTAATACAAGCTATCATGCGATAACTTGCATCCCCCACCAGTGTTTTGATGCGAGTAATCGCGTGATTTCGGAAATTTTGTGATATTTTGCGTCCACCACCGGTTAGTGCGCTATTTCGGACACAAACACACACAAAAAAGCGATTTCCAGGTAAGGTAGATACTTTGGTTCATCCCTCCTCTTTAGTATGATTTGGGACACTCACTGAGACTATGTGAGCTCTTCAGTGTGGAAAAAAACGGTTTTTTAGGTTGAACTTAGATGCGGGGGCCAGTTTCCCCATACTTATCATGCTTCCCCATGCTGCTAGGCTTCCTGCCCAGATAAATACTGAGGCTATCTGGAAAATTCTTTTCTCCATCACTCACATATATGAAAGGACATATGAAAACACACCCCAGGTTAAAAAAAATAAAGCGAAATTCCCCTTTAATATGTCTGAATGTGTTATTCTGATTGGTTGACAGGCAGAGTGCTGTGGTCGGAGAGGACCTGCTGATTGGCTGGAGAACTCTGTTATTCAGAGTCTGAACCTGACGAGTCCAGACGTGCTTCCATGCTCCTGTTTCAGGCATTACAGCAGCTTGAACTCGTCCTGGTGCTCCGAGAACATCACTTTCACAGAGCCACTGTTTGGACAAGGAAACGAGACTTTTAGCGAGGTACCAAACACAACATCATGTTCTCTAAGCCAAACTTCAGGTTCTAGTTCTGGAACAAACTCCCGGCAAGCTGCAGGTCTGCCAAAACTCTGCCGGCTAAGACCTTCTGTTTGATACATTTCCCCCACTGGAAAAAAGAGAAATAGTATCACTATTCTAATGGGACCAGTAGGTCCCTGGGGGGGAATGGTTTTATATCTTAATGGGACCAGTAGGTTTCTAATGGTTTTATATCTTAATGGGACCAGTAGGTTCCCTAATGGTTTTATATCTTAATGGGACCAGTAGGTTTCTAATGGCTTTATATCTTAATGGGACCAGTAGGTCCCTAATGGTTTTATATCTTAATGGGACCAGTAGGTGTCTAATGGTTTTATATCTTAATGGGACCAGTAGGTTCCTAATGGTTTTTATCTTAATGGGACCAGTAGGTTCCTTAATGGTTTTATATCTTAATGGGACCAGTAGGTTCCTTATGGTTTTCCATCACAATGGGACCAGTAGGTTCCTAATGGTTTTATATCTTAGTGGGACCAGTAAGTTCCTAATGGTTTTCCATCACAATGGGACCAGTAGGTCCCTAATGGTTTTATATCTTAATTGGACCAGTAAGTTCCTAATGGTTTTCTATCAAAATGGGACCAGTAGGTTCCTAATGGTTTTATATCCTAATGGGACCAGTAGGTTCCTAATGGTTTTCCATCATAATGGGACCAGTAGGTTCCTTATGGTTTTCCATCATAATGGGACCAGTAGGTTCCTAAGTGGTTTTATATCTTAGTGGGACCAGTAAGTTCCTAATGGTTTTCCATCACAATGGGACCAGTAGGTTCCTAATGGTTTTATATCTTAATTGGACCAGTAAGTTCCTAATGGTTTTCCATCACAATGGGACCAGTAGGTTCCTAATGGTTTTATATCCTAATGGGACCAGTAGGTTCCTAATGGTTTTCCATCATAATGGGACCAGTAGGTTCCTAATGGTTTTCCATCATAATGGGACCAGTAGGTTCCTAGTGGTTTTATATCTCAATGGGACCAGTAGGTTCCTAATGGTTTTCCATTATAATGGGACCAGTAGGTTACCTAATGGTTTTATATGCTAATGGGACCAGTATGTTCCTCATGGTTTTCCATCATAATGGGACCAGTAGGTTCCTAATGGTTTTCCATCATAATGGGACCAGTAGGTTCCTAGTGGTTTTATATCTCAATGGGACCAGTAGGTTCCTAATGGTTTTCCATTATAATGGGACCAGTAGGTTCCCAATGGTTTTATATCTAATGGGACCAGTATGTTCCTCATGGTTTTCCATCATAATGGGACCAGTAGGTTCCTAATGGTTTTCCATCATAATGGGACCAGTAGGTTCCTAGTGGTTTTATATCCTAATGGGACCAGTAGGTTCCTAATGGTTTTATATCATAATGGGACCAGTAGGTTCCTAATGGTTTTCTATCATAATGGGACCAGTAGGTTTCTAATGGTTTTATATCCTAATGGGACCAGTTGGTTCCTAATGGTTTTCTATCATAATGGGACCAGTAGGTTTCTAATGGTTTTATATCATAATGGGACCAGTTGGTTCCTCATGGTTTTCCATCATAATGGGACCAGTAGGTTCCTCATGGTTTTCCATCATAATGGGACCAGTAGGTTCCTCGTGGTTTTCCATCAAAATGGGACCAGGTTCCTCTTATTTCTTTCTGATGGTATTGTACTGGATTTTTCAGTTGGGTCATTGAAACATCTGTTACGTCCTCACACTGGAGCCTTTATTTCACATTTTATCTGTTTTACAATACTTCAGCTTTTTATTTCTTTTATTAATGTCCAGGTTAATTCTTGCTCTGGATCCTGCTGTAATGCTGTACATGTTCATGTAAATGTTGCTGTGGATGAAGTGTGAAGCATGAATAAACCTGCCTTGCTTTGTGTGCATCTAACAGACGGGACACTGCGTGTCAGGATTTGGTTCATGTGTGTTTGTTGTTGCAGAGCTGCGATCAGAAGCTCGCCGACTGGCTGCAGGAGAACATGCTGACCATCATCAGCATGGGCGTGGGCCTAATTTTATTTCAGGTAATAAAACTGGAAAATTTTTCAAGTATAAACAAGATGTTTTAAAATCCAAATCCACCATTTACTGAATGCCACACACACAAGTTTCATCTCTGGTGTCTTTGATGGGATGCTGCACCGCCTCTGTCTACTGTGTGGGTTTAACATCTTTTAGGTAAGAAGTTTAGTTTAGTCGAGGCTTACAGAAGCTGATGCTGTGCCTGGAACTGCTCCAGTGTTGTCATCACACCCTCCTCTCCCGACCAGATCCCCAGATCCTGTCCAGGACCACCATAGGATTCATCAATCATATTGGCTGGATGGTCAAAGTCAGTCAGTAACGCTGTCGGGGTAGAGATCGGATCCACAGCTTAAAGATCTGGGGTCTCTTTTATAAACGTTGCTATAAACATCCTCTATTCAGTCATTTGTGCATGCACCAAAATACGGACTACGTTTTTACTAAAAGCAACCTTGAGCGGTGGTTACGTGACTGCCGAGTTTCTCCCTGGTATGACCAAAAGAAACATGGCGGATATCCCTTCAATCTTCAGTGTAGGTTTATATTTTCTAAGATAGATGTTTTTCTAGCGACAAACATACTCTTTATTTTCTTCATATCCAATCAGTTTATGTTCTTGGTCAGTAGTTTTTAATAATAATAATAATAATAATAACAATGGATAAGATTTATATCGCGCTTTTCAAGGCACTCAAAGCGCTTTTAAGTTTTGGCAATTTTTTTTCAAGTTTTGCTGTTGTTTCTATGTTGGTTGCTAAGGATGCTGTTAACAAACTGGAAGAAGGGGACAAACATGACATTTGCGGTGCTGCGCTAGCTAGCAATAACTGGGGTAGCAGGGTTTTTTGGGGGGGGGCTCTAGTGGTGTTTATATTACAGTTTATCGATGAGAAAGGAGTGAAGAGAGTGGGGGATGACATGCAGTAAAGGGTTATATTGGCTGCACAGAGGAACTGTAGCCTTGTAACATGGGGCAGCTTCTCAACCAGTGGAGCTAAATATGGCCTCAAGTATTTCAATCAGTTGTTAAATATCTTTTGTAGTCTATGGTCCTGTCCCAACACCGACACTTCCACCCTTCCACCCCTAGAATACACGTTCCTGTTGAAGGGCTCAAGTGCATAGAGTGTCCCATTTCTCCAGAGTGGACGTTGGCTCCGCCCCCTGCACGCCCTCAATCAATACTTCAGCAAAGTCAGTAAGGATGCTGACTTTGCTGAAGAATATTACCCACAACTCATTGCTGCATGTGACGTTTTGAACCATAAAGGCAGAAAATGTCCATGTTTGGTCATATTTAATCTTTCACTACGCTGAAATAATTCCTGAAGTTTGTCCTGTTATTTGGAAATATGTTTTGAATATTAAAATTCAAAGCATTTTAATAATGAAAATTATTAGTTTACAGATCAAAGTAGCTACATTTAATTTTTATTCAAACTTTATTTATGGTGTGTTCAGACCAAGCGCAATTTGGGCGTCAAGGGCGTCAGGTTTACATGCAAAGTCAATGGCCAACGCGCGTTGGGGAGGCGTTTAAAAACCTGCGGTGCGTTTCGCGCGTCGAGGCGCGTTTCGCGCGTCGAGTTTTGAGATTTTGAGCGTTTTGCGTCAAGGGCGTCAAGGGCGTCAAGACGCCAGAGTTGGAAAATCTGAACTTTGGTGTCTTGACGCGGGGCGTCGACCAATCAGAGCGAGTCATGACACAGACACACTTTTTCTGACAGGAGAGGAAACACCCAGAAAAAACAGGGGAATCTCCTCCCTCTCTGAAGACAGAGGAGGATAAACTGTGATCTGTGTCCGGTCCCGGTTTCTGAACGGTGGTTTGATGACCTGCTGTCCTGATGGGATGTACTGGGCTGATAATGCTGCCAGCGGGACGTTAAACTCCTGCCGGCTGCTCCTGGAGTAAATGATGAAACTCATCACAGTCAGAACACCTGGAATCATCTGGTGAACTGGACACAGAGAAGATATGTCCGACGATGACGTTCCGTGCTTTATTTATCACATTAAGCCGAGCCGCTCTCTCTCCTGCACCTGCTATGGTGCAGAAAGACCGATGAGAGTAAAAAGAGAAAGCAGAGGCTCCTCCCATGGCGCAGCGAGCGCGGCTTGGCGGGCATCTCTCGCCGCGTGTCAGGGCGTCAAAACGCTGGAAATCAGGCGTCTGACTTTTTAGTGACGAAGCGTCCAACTTTGGGCGTTAGGTTGCTAAAACACATGCGTTGCACTCACGCATAACAGTTCATACAGTATTCACCTTTTGTCCTCTCTTTGACTCATCATTGACCCTCCTCATCATCACACGTTCTCTTCTCACCTGCTTTTCTTATCTCATTATTTGCTCTTCTTTTTCTTCCTAATTTGTTCTCTTCTCCTCATCACTTGTTCTCCTTTTCTCCTACTCATTTGTTTTCTCCTCATTTATTCATTTATAGGTTTCACAAATTAAAAAACTGTGCTTTAATAAACCTACAGTCCCTAAAGAACATCTGAGTCCAGGTTTGAAAAGTCTACGTGTTGTAGTTTTTACACAGGACCTTGTTAAATGTTGTCAGCAGAAAATTTTTTGAGTGAAATTGCCCTTTAAGCCAAAATTGAAACAGAAACTGGGAACTTCAGCCTCATTTTTTATGTTGGGGGGTTTCATTTGGACTTTTTCATATTGTTTTTAAGGAGAAAAAAAGCGTCAACACTATGATATCTTACCTTTTACTTTCCTGCTGAAAAGTTGAGGAGTCGTAACTGCTGCTTTCTCTCATATTTTCTGTCCATCTCGCTCTCATCATCTGCTGATACTTTAATCTGGCTGCTGCTCTCCTGCACATGCGCACACGGAGCTGACAAACTTACTTTAGCTTCGTCTGACATCAGATGGGGGGGCTAATCGGACCTCGGGACTTCACACACACACGCTCACTCACACCACACTATCAGGAGCTAGGCTGGACCCGCGCATTCATGGTGCGTTCAAGTGCTGGTAGAAAGCTGGGTCATTTGGAATTTCATCAGACTTTTTTCAGGAAAGGGTGGTTAAACAGTGAATTCATACCCGGAGCTAAACTCAAAACATCTGGGGCTGAAGCCCCGGGAAAATCGGCTGGCTGGCACTGTTAGTTTCTATAGTAGCGATGGGAACATATTTAACTTATAAATACTTGTATTTGACTTTTGGAACGTTTGAAAAGCATGATACAGCTCCTGTAATTTCTTAATTATTGCATAAATAACTAAATTATTACTAATACCATGTTAAAAATCAGTATTATCAGTGAGAGAAACTGATTTTGGGCATGTAGGTGTCTTGTCACAGCAGTGAACCAAATCCACCAGAAAACATTGATCCTCCTTTTTTATGAAGTTTCTGATAGTTTTCAAGCCTTACATGTAGAATTTTTTTTTATCATTGAGTGTCCAGAGTGTTCAGAAGTTATTACAGCTGCTTTTCTAAAATTCACATTTTGTCCTATTTTAGTGAAAAAAGCTGAATTTTAGCATTTAGGAGAAACATAATCCACTAAAATCCACTTTATCCTCCTTATTTATGAAGATACAGACAGTTTCCAGCCTCATATGAAGATGGGCACAGGATGACCCGTTAGATGGATCACACAATCATTTTGGGGGTCGTGGCTCAAAAAGTTTGAACACCCCTGCTCTATATGTCGCTTCCAGAGTAACTGACTGGTAGTTTCATGTCAACATTCCTGCCTGCTGCTAGTTTAATGGGGTTCCTTGTCTCTCTGCAGGTGCTTGAGTTCGTCCTTGTGGTGTACCTTTACCGCGCGTTTGGAGAAAAAGATGCTTTAAAAAGAATCAGTCCGCTGGTCGATCAAGTCCAGGCTGACCTAGATCTGGACCTGGACTACGGAGAGCAGAACCTTGCTTACATGGATCCTGATGAAAACTATACAGACTTTGGCAACCACCACCTACCCTATCAATATGATGACCAAAACCAAAACCAGATGTATCAGGAACCAGTTCAAGACTATTTCTAACCTACTTATGTAATTATATGATTCATGTTTTTAAAAAGTGAATTTCAGTCACAAGTTGTTTATTAAAAAGCTTTATTGAGACCATTGTTTCATAACACAATCCCACCAGTTTACTCATAGCAAATGTTTGTCACAGTCTGAGTAATCCCCGCGATCCTGCTCAGACGCGAGCTTGGGGCCAGAGGCAGGGTTAAAGGTGGGGTCAGAGGCAAGGTCAGAGGTGGAGTCAGAGGCAGGGTCAAAGGTGGGGTCAGAGGCAAGGTCAGAGGTGGAGTCAGAGGCAGGGTCAAAGGTGGGGTCAGAGGCAAGGTCAGAGGTGGAGTCAGAGGCAGGGTTAAAGGTGGGGTCAGAGGCAAGGTCAGAGGTGGAGTCAGAGGCAGGGTCAAAGGTGGGGTCAAAGGTGGGATCAGAGGCAGGGTTAAAGGTGGGGTCAGAGGCAGGGTTAAAGGTGGGGTCAGAGGTGGGATCAGAGGCAGGGTTAAAGGTGGGGTCAGAGGCAAGGTCAGAGGTGGAGTCAGAGGCAGGGTCAAAGGTGGGGTCAATGGTGGAGTCAGAGGCAGGGTAAATGGTCAAGTCAGAGGCAGGGTAAAAAGTGGGGTCAAAGGCAGGGTCAGAGGTGGAGTCAGAGGCAGGGTCAAAGGTGGGGTTAAAGGCGGAGCCAGAAGCAGGGCCAAAGGTGGGGTCAAAGGTGGGATCAGAGGCAGGGTTAAAGGTGGGGTCAGAGGCAAGGTCAGAGGTGGAGTCAGAGGCAGGGTCAAAGGTGGGGTCAATGGTGGAGTCAGAGGCAGGGTAAAAGGAGGGGTCAGAGGCAGGGTAAAAGGTCAAGTCAGAGGCAGGGTAAAAAGTGGGGTCAAAGGCAGGGTAAAAGGTCGAATCAGAGGCAGGGTAAATGGTCAAGTCAGAGGCAGGGTAAAAAGTGGGGTCAAAGGCAGGGTCAGAGGTGGAGTCAGAGGCAGGGTCAAAGGTGGGGTTAAAGGCGGAGCCAGAAGCAGGGCCAAAGGTGGGGTCAAAGGAGGGGTCAGAGGCAGGGTGAATGGTCAAGTCAGAGGCAGGGTAAAAAGTGGGGTCAGAGGCAGGGTCAGAGGTGGAGTCAGAGGCAGGGTCAAAGGTGGGGTCAATGGTGGAGTCAGAGGCAGGGTAAAAGGAGGGGTCAGAGGCAGGGTAAAAGGTCAAGTCAGAGGCAGGGTAAAAAGTGGGGTCAAAGGCAGGGTAAAAGGTCGAATCAGAGGGCAGGGTAAATGGTCAAGTCAGAGGCAGGGTAAAAAGTGGGGTCAAAGGCAGGGTCAGAGGTGGAGTCAGAGGCAGGGTCAAAGGTGGGGTTAAAGGCGGAGCCAGAAGCAGGGCCAAAGGTGGGATCAGAGGCAGGGTTAAAGGTGGGGTCAGAGGCAAGGTCAGAGGTGGAGTCAGAGGCAGGGTCAAAGGTGGGGTCAATGGTGGAGTCAGAGGCAGGGTAAAAGGAGGGGTCAGAGGCAGGGTAAAAGGTCAAGTCAGAGGCAGGGTAAAAAGTGGGGTCAAAGGCAGGGTAAAAGGTCGAATCAGAGGCAGGGTAAAATGGTCAAGTCAGAGGCAGGGTAAAAAGTGGGGTCAAAGGCAGGGTCAGAGGTGGAGTCAGAGGCAGGGTCAAAGGTGGGGTTAAAGGCGGAGCCAGAAGCAGGGCCAAAGGTGGGGTCAAAGGAGGGGTCAGAGGCAGGGTGAATGGTCAAGTCAGAGGCAGGGTAAAAAGTGGGGTCAGAGGCAGGGTCAGAGGTGGAGTCAGAGGCAGGGTCAAAGGTGGGGTCAAAGGTGGAGTCAGAGGCAGGGTAAAAGGAGGGGTCAGAGGCAGGGTAAAAGGTCAAGTCAGAGGCAGGGTAAAAAGTGGGGTCAAAGGCAGGGTAAAAGGTCGAATCAGAGGCAGGGTAAATGGTCAAGTCAGAGGCAGGGTAAAAAGTGGGGTCAAAGGCAGGGTAAAAGGTCGAATCAGAGGCAGGGTAAATGGTCAAGTCAGAGGCAGGGTAAAAAGTGGGGTCAAAGGCAGGGTCAGAGGTGGAGTCAGAGGCAGGGTCAAAGGTGGGGTTAAAGGCGGAGCCAGAAGCAGGGCCAAAGGTGGGGTCAAAGGAGGGGTCAGAGGCGAGATCAGACCTGGGTTCAGAGGCAGTAAAAGACGTGAGGGTCAGAGGTTGGATCACAGGCGGGGTCAGAGGTGGGGTCAGAGTTGCATTATGGTGTGGAGGTCAGCACTGGACCATCAGAGAAGGTTCTCTGGGTTCTTCCTACAACATGCCAGTTAGGTTCAGTAGTTGTTCCTAAAATCTCTCTAGAAGTGAGAGACTGTTGTCGTCTAAAGGCAGGTACAGACTACAGGAAAATCAGCCTGATCTAAGTCCCGATCTTCCCCTTACAATCAAAGCCAGCAAAGGTCTGACTGTTGGATGTTTGCAAAAAAAAAAAAAAATCGCATCTGAACTTCTCATGGTGTGATCTGAGTTAGTGATTTTTCCAGTCTGATCCGCGCCGAAGGCCTCGGAAGGAGAGATCATAGATAATGAACATGTTTGTGACTAGAAATCCTGGTGTGTGTGTGTGGTGTTTCGAGAGGACCTGAACACCATGCAAAATCAGAAACGCTGCTGTCATTGGGAAATCACTGTAGGCTCCCGGAACAACAGCCAATCAAAACGCAAGAGCTAACAGCTGACTAACAGCTGACTGACAGAAAAGGAAGAGTAAACAAAGAGCACATAGCCGTAGCTCACAGTCTTGCTCTCCAAGCTATCTAATGTTTGTGGCCATTTTTATTCATTTTTCAACTCGCAGCCAAACAGCCACGTCCCCATTGTCTGTATGACTTTTTCCACAATGCTTTTTTCAATATATGCTTGTTTTTTTCCACAATGTAAGAGGCTGAAAAGTCCGCTACATTTGTTTACGCCAAAGTCTTGTCAGTGAAGTCTCATCATGAAGTCTCGTTTGACATCGCAAGATTTGGAATGTTGACAATGAAGGAGCCGATTCTCTGCCAATGAATCAGCTAGTGTGGGGTGTGCTCCGTCGTGTACACCCCACACTATATGATCAGAAGAAGGAAATCTTGTGCGTTTTTTTTTGTAACCATCAAGTGTGTGGTCTCTTCATCTGTGAAGGTCTCAAGAATCCTGTAGTGTGTAGATTATAGATAGATAGAACTTTATTGTCAGTCCCGAATGGTGACAGAAATTCGTCTTTGCAGGCTCAGGAGTTCACATTTAAAAACGCTTTACAGCAGCAGCTGCAGGCTCCACCTCCATCTGACCCTGACCCGGAGTGGATGGTTTCAGAAGCAGCCGTGTTTGGAGACAAGAGTGAAGCTGGAGAAACACTCTGAACCTGACTGCACCTAATATTTGACGGTGATCAGAAGGACAGGTCTACAGTCATCTTCACAATTATTCATACCCTACAATTAAAGAAAAGGCTAAATTCACAACAGTAATTCAAATGACAGGAACTTTAAGAAACTAAAAATAATAATAATAATAATAACTAAAAAAAATACTAAATTACAATTTAGTGAAATAGAATATTGCTTTTGAATTTTGGTTGGAAACAGTCATTTAAAAACACTGTCCCAGACACATTAGAGCACCTTTCCCATGAACAATGGACTAACATACCTGTCAATATGTGCAGACATCTGATTGGACGTTACAGAAAAATCCTAATTGCAGTAATTGTCTTAAAGCTCCACATTTTAGCTTCGGAGCCCCATCATGCTTGTTTACTTATTTTATTTTTTGTGTTTGTTTTTGATATTCCTTTCAAACCACAATTCAAAATCAATGTCATGATTTTCATAGAATTTTATTTATTAGTACTGTTATCAATTTCATCTCATTTTACTGACTGCTGATTTCTTTCCTTCTTTAATTGGAGGGTATGAATAATTTTGGGGACGACACATAGAAGAAAAGGAAATAAATACAAGTCATCTATTCATCTGTCTTCCAGTGCATAAGAGCTAGTTTGATCTTGTTTTGAACATTTTCCTAAACAGAAAAATACTTGTGCAACTCTTCAAGATAACATTTTGAGAATGCTATCATTTTACATCTGAAACAGAAATACATATTTGTTTTAACGTTAATCAACAAACCTGGTTTAAAATCCAACAGGCGTCTGCAGTCATCCTCTAATTCAAATAAGTTCTGTAACTGTTCTGGTAAATATTCATTCATTATTCTTTAATGAGCAGCCTTACAACCTTTCCTCCTTTTAAAACTTATTCCAACCTTTATTCACTTATTTGAAACCATTTAACATCAAAATACATTAATTTACAATAATAATAATTTCATGTTTCAAGAGCACATCTTAGATTTCATGGAGCAGAAAAACAAATGTAAAGTTTAATTATCAGAAGAAATTAGAAAAATATAAATATAACAGTAAACACTGGATATATCAAATATGATCAGCTTTGATAAACATGTAATAAATTATGCTTTGACTAAAGTCTTATTAAAATTGTGCCATTAGTGATTCACTTACAGCTTCAGAGAAAACAAAAGTCTGACAAGAAATAAATCAAAAGTATAAGAACGCGCTACAACATCAAATAAATAAAACATGAACTTTATGTTGCTGTTTGTTCGTGTTTCTGCTGGTGCGGTAACATCAGAATGGTTCACATGGCTGATGTTTAAAACCATGAGTGCAAAGTTCAGCAATAACCTCCCTGTGATGGAAAAATACCACGTGTGTTCAGAAGTGTGTGTGACAGCATTGTCGGTATCTCGGGTCATCGCTGTGACGCTGTTATGGATCCTCTCAAAGACTCAAACTTTTGTGTCACTGAGCAGAGCTGCCACCTGCTGTTTCCAACACTGGACACACTGCATGGATTCACTCAGCACGTCATGGTCCGGAGAGAAGGATGAGGAGGAAGAGGAGAAGGAGGAGGGGCAATCTGCAGGGACCTGGTTTGATATCTGCTGCTGGGAACAATCAGTCAATCAGTTCATCTGTTTTCTCACAAAAACCTTCCTTCCTTTTATTCATGTAATTTCTTCATCCTTTCTCATGTCTTCCTCATCACTTCTTTTTCCCTCTCCTCTTCCTCTTTGTCTACATTCCTTTTAAAGAATTATCCAATCAGCATGCAGAGACTCACGAAGTGTTGCAGCAGCTCCTGGTTCAGCTCGATGACCTCACACAGAGCTCCCGGTGGAGAGAAAGGCCGGAGCTTCTCTGCACAGGCCTGATTCTCATTGAGTCTCTGGGCCACGCTGGAAATCTGCACCAAACACGACCAACAGCAAAACTGCTTAACAAACTGCAATTTCTCAAGAAAAATTTGTCAATTTTGAGAATATTTTGGTGAATTATACTGTATTTTCCGAACTACAAGTCACACTTTTTTCATGGTTTGGTTGCTTGTGCGACTTATATACCAAAATATATACAATATAACATATTTTTAAGTATTAATTCATATTGACTGACATGAGCCAAGGAGTAAATATTACCGTCTAATATCAAAAGAGGGCGCTCTAGGCTTGTGACGACTATATTCTGCTCCAAGGGCATAAATCCCAAAATAGCCTTATCTCAGTGAGAGGAGTTCATTTTGGACATCTGTCTATACTGCCTGTGTGGTGGAACAGATCCTCAAAAAACATGTTTATCCTTCTTCGTTATGATCGTTATGATCATTTACAGGCATTAACTTTGGAATTGGGATTGGGTTATTTTTAGCAGAAACAAGTAGGATAGGAAAAATCCGAAAATTTTAAATAAAAAAATGCGACTTATAGTCCGTAGCCACTTATATATGTGTTTTTACTCTTCATGATGCATTTTTTGACTTATACTCAGGAGCGACTTATAGTCCGGAAAATACGGTAATTTACATGTTCAGTTACAGCAGGGGTCGGCAGCTAAGTTTGGCTTGGGCCAAATTTTGTCCAGACCAGCTGAAGGCGGGCCAATGTTACGTGTTCACCATGCAATTTGTTTTTCAAATAAGTCTTTTTCATCTATACTTTTAAACCATACTTCTATTATAGCCTACTTGAGCAAAAAAAACACAATATAATTAACTTATTTGTTGAAACTGATTGCAGAGGCACAGAGAGCTTTCGTTTTTTACTTCTTTCTTAGAGCTCCTTCCAGCCACATGGTCTGAAGTCAAACAGTTGTGCCGTATTTTATCATATTTTGCCAGTTCAATAAATGTTCTGAAATCCATGTGAAACTGACATTTAGTGGTTGCAGATATTAGTCGGGATGTTATCAATGAGAAAAAACAAGTTTATCTCCAAAGAGAAAATGTGTGAGGTTCATTTTATATCTGCCCCAATGTGAGTTTATTTTGATTCATATATATTTAACCTTCGGTTGGATCTAGTCAGCTTTATTGTAGCCAGCAGGTAGAGGAGGAACTGCAATTATTAGGCGGAGGCTTCTATTAACTAATGCTGCGTTCCATTTACCTCAGAACTGAGAAGTGGGAGCTGGGGGGTGACGTCACACCCGACCAACTTGCGTTCCAGTTCACTGGTCGGAAAACCAGTTAGCAGCCTAGCAAAACAACATGTTTGCTAAGGCTATTGTTATTAGCCGTTGTTAGCACAGCTGGCGTTGTAGTTCACATACACCCCATGAAAAATGTAAATAACACCACAGCAGCTTCCCCCTACATCTATGGCTACGTTCACACTGCAGGTCTTAATGCTCCATTCCGATTTTTTTGTCAGATCCGATCTTTTTGTGTGGGTGTTCACATTACATTTCTAAATGTGGCCTGTCGCCGACTGCAATATGAACAGCTCATGCTTCTGAAGTGACACGCATGCTCAGTTAAACATGAATGACATCACGCACATAACGGTGGTCATGGAAACCAATGCAAACAAACATGGAGGTTACCGGCATTGCGGACTCACGCTGAAAGCAATTTGTGGCGGCAGTCGACAAAAGTATGAGCGGGTTTTGTGACGACGGAGGAAGAAGACAAACGCATTTGTGATGACGTCTGTGTGTTGAACAGTTGCTGCTACATGTGTAGAAGTGTGTAGCTGCAGAGGAGTGTGTAGCTGCAGAGGAGTGTGTAGCTGCAGAGGAGTGTGTAGCTGCAGAGGAGTGTGTAGATGCAGAGGAGTGTGTAGCTGCAGAGGAGTGTGTAGATGCAGAGGAGTGTGTAGCTGCAGAGGAGTGTGTAGATGCAGAGGAGTGTGTAGCTGCAGAGGAGTGTGCAGAGAGAGGAGTGTGTAGCTGCAGAGGAGTGTGTAGCTGCAGAGGAGTGTGTAGATGCAGAGGAGTGTGTAGATGCAGAGGAGTGTGTAGCTGCAGAGGAGTGTGTAGATGCAGAGGAGTGTGTAGATGCAGAGGAGTGTGTAGATGCAGAGGAGTGTGTAGATGCAGAGGAGTGTGTAGATGCAGAGGAGTGTGTAGCTGCAGAGGAGTGTGTGGATGCAGAGGAGTGTGTAGATGCAGAGGAGTGTGTAGATGCAGAGGAGTGTGTAGATGCAGAGGAGTGTGTAGATGCAGAGGAGTGTGTAGATGCAGAGGAGTGTGTAGATGCAGAGGAGTGTGTAGATGCAGAGGAGTGTGTAGCTGCAGAGGAGTGTGTAGCTGCAGAGGAGTGTGTAGATGCAGAGGAGTGTGTAGCATGCAGAGGAGTGTGTAGCTGCAGAGGGGAGTGTGTAGCTGCAGAGGAGTGTGTAGCTGCAGAGGAGTGTGTAGATGCAGAGGAGTGTGTAGATGCAGAGGAGTGTGTAGCTGCAGAGGAGTGTGTAGATGCAGAGGAGTGTGTAGATGCAGAGGAGTGTGTAGCATGCAGAGGAGTGTGTAGATGCAGAGGAGTGTGTAGATGCAGAGGAGTGTGTAGATGCAGAGGAGTGTGTAGATGCAGAGGAGTGTGTAGATGCAGAGGAGTGTGTAGATGCAGAGGAGTGTGTGGATGCAGAGGAGTGTGTAGCTGCAGAGGAGTGTGTAGATGCAGAGGAGTGTGTAGATGCAGAGGAGTGTGTAGATGCAGAGGAGTGTGTAGATGCAGAGGAGTGTGTAGATGCAGAGGAGTGTGTAGCTGCAGAGGAGTGTGTGGATGCAGAGGAGTGTGTAGATGCAGAGGAGTGTGTAGATGCAGAGGAGTGTGTAGCTGCAGAGGAGTGTGTAGCTGCAGAGGAGTGTGTAGATGCAGAGGAGTGTGTAGATGCAGAGGAGTGTGTAGCTGCAGAGGAGTGTGTAGATGCAGAGGGAGTGTGTAGATGCAGAGGAGTGTGTAGATGCAGAGGAGTGTGTAGCTGCAGAGGAGTGTGTAGCTGCAGAGGAGTGTGTAGCTGCAGAGGAGTGTGTAGATGCAGAGGAGTGTGTAGTTACAGAGGAGTGTGTAGATGCAGAGGAGTGTGTGGATGCAGAGGAGTGTGTAGATGCAGAGGAGTGTGTAGATGCAGAGGAGTGTGTAGATGCAGAGGAGTGTGTAGATGCAGAGGAGTGTGTAGCTGCAGAGGAGTGTGTAGATGCAGAGGAGTGTGTAGATGCAGAGGAGTGTGTAGCTGCAGAGGAGTGTGTAGATGCAGAGGAGTGTGTAGCTGCAGAGGAGTGTGTAGCTGCAGAGGAGTGTGTAGATGCAGAGGAGTGTGTAGCTGCAGAGGAGTGTGTAGGCTGCAGAGGAGTGTGTAGATGCAGAGGAGTGTGTAGCTGCAGAGGAGTGTGTAGCTGCAGAGGAGTGTGTAGATGCAGAGGAGTGTGTAGATGCAGAGGAGTGTGTAGATGCAGAGGAGTGTGTGGATGCAGAGGAGTGTGTAGATGCAGAGGAGTGTGTAGCTGCAGAGAAGTGTGTAGCTGCAGAGGAGTGTGTAGATGCAGAGGAGTGTGTAGATGCAGAGGAGTGTGTAGATGCAGAGGAGTGTGTAGCTGCAGAGGAGTGTGTAGATGCAGAGGAGTGTGTAGCTGCAGAGGAGTGTGTAGATGCAGAGGAGTGTGTAGATGCAGAGGAGTGTGTAGGTGCAGAGGAGTGTGTAGCTGCAGAGGAGTGTGTAGTTGCAGAGGAGTGTGTAGCTGCAGAGGAGTGTGTAGATGCAGGAGAGTGTGTAGATGCAGAGGAGTGTGTAGATGCAGAGGAGTGTGTAGCTGAAGGATGGTGGATGAGGATGTTTCGGATCAGATGTTCTGAGGGAATCAGATTTCTTCACAGATATGATGTCACCAAGCACTTCAGCCGCGGTAGAAATAAACTCAATATCACAGTGATCAGCTGATTAGCCTACTGAGCGCGCGTGAGGGGGATCTGATATGTATCCGATTTAATACCACATTTGAAAGTGGCCTGAATCCGATCCAGAAATGTCAGATTCAATGCGACTTGCGCTGTTCACACAGTCAGAGGCAGATCGGATATGGGTCACATTTGAGCGAAAAGATCGGATTCAGGTCGCATTTACCTGCAGTGTGAACGTAGCCTATGTCAGGGCTCTGCAACCTTTACAGTCCAAAGAGCCATTTTTGCCTCAACCCAGCTAAATAAAAGTCGTCCAGAGCCGCAAATATTTCTTGGCCTTTTTTAAAAAGACAACTTCCTGTATAATTTTTGATAAATACTTTACTTTATGAAATGTGTTACCATTTTTAAAGAACCACAGTTTTATTTTGACATTTACGATTTGGAAAACAAAACTACAGAAGACTTAAAAACTAAAAAATTGAAAGAAGAAATTCGGGAGATCTTTTTTTTCTTTTTTAAATTTCTGAACAAGTCTGAATTCGTTTTTCAGAAATAAAAAAAAAAATACCCCCCAAGTTTTTTAAATGTTCTGGAAAAAAGTCTGAAATCTGAGATTGAAGTCAGAATTTGGACTTTTTTTCAGAAATTGAAAAAAAAAATTTTTCTAGACATTTTTAAAAAATATTTTTGGGAAAAATGTCAAAATTCTGACTTTTTTCTTATAATTTATTTTTCTTCAGTGGTCCTAATCCTCTTCTGTACAAAACCAAACGTACAATAAAACTTTTGCAAAAAAAAAAAAAAAGGGATAGTTCCATTTTCCTTTATGGGATTTTGCTCTTCTGAGACCATGTGTTGCAGAAGAAGACCAAAATCTCCAAGCTAATGAGACGAGAAACAGATGTAGAAAAAAAAAAATCACTGGTACTTTTACTTGTAAAAATGAAGTGCAATTATTCCTATGAAAAACTGCTAAAACCTACATTTGTTATCATCTATATTTTTAAATATTTCTCAGTTCTTTATCATTTTTAGTCATTGTTATTGAGCCATTAGAAGGTGGCAAGAGCCACTTGTGGCTCTGGAGCCGCAGGTTGCAGAGCCCTGATCTATATAAATTAATACTGCATGTATGACTGATTTATGCAACAAAATATCAGTAAGAATTATAAATAAATGTAACATTACAGGAGCTTCTAAAACTGCTAACACTGAGCGCGGCCATCTTTAAATCTGAACTCATAACTGTGAGGATTGTCCGACTTTCCAAGAGGTAAATACGACTTTGGGGGGTTGTCCAGTTGAAACTTCCCACTTGGAACTGGGAATTTCCGGCTTCCGTGTTCAAGTGGAACGCAGCATAAGCACCGCGCACACAGGAGCGTTCAGTAACAACAAGCCAGTTACTTTTTTTCTGCTCTCAAAAAGAGCAGTCTGGTCTCTGTCTGGTCTGTTTGCTCCTGAAGCAACAGTAGGGGTAAGTAACTGTAACCTGAAGTAACTGTGCTGCTCCGCATTGTTTGAAACTCCGACTGATCATCTGTTCACAGTGTTTCCCATTAATTAATGAGACTGTGGCGGCTCGGAGCCGCCACAGTCTCCTATGACCCTATATGTTTAAAAAAAAGAGAGAGAAAAAAAAAAGTCAAACCAGCCGGTCATAGTTCTGCTGTGTTCAGCTGTAGCTACTCTCCTCCTGCCTTTGAGCAAGCGAGAGCAACAGAGCGCGTGCACACTGGCACGCACAGGTCACGTTCATAGACGTCGGTCTTTTCTAGATGTATTTTGGCGCGACCCATCAGATCAGATTGCAATGACACCAGAGCCACATACGTGAGCGGAGCGGGACGTCTGCGTCCACACAGAGAGGCGCTATCAAGCTGGATGATGGAGCAGGAGGCCATGTTGATGATGTCATCAAGCCAGTCAACTTCTAACCAGCTGAACTGAGTCGAACTTTATGCGCCCCATGGTGCTGATTCCCCGCTAGCTCTCCCGCTGCTGCTCGCGCCATTTATCTCATCCCTCTGCCGTTATGCATTATGCTGTTCACCCCCCCCCCGAAAGAAGGACAGCACGTGAGTTTGACAGCAGAGAAAGGGTGTTGTCACAGCACTCAGTACTTCAGCACCGTCGCTACCAGCATTATACTGTCGGTACCAGCTATATTTTCATGGTACCGGAGGGATGAGCTGGGGTTCATCCGCCAAACAGTTCAGTTCAGACGTCTCCTCAGAGCGCAGCGGGGCTGCTGCTCCGCCTCATCACGTTGGTAATAAAGAGCAACAAGGAGCCATAAATGTTTCCTCCAGAATCATTTAGGATTGGCGGGCCTCCGTTCCTAATCCCAGCCTCCGTTCCTAATCCCAGCCGCCCACATGCGGCCGGAGTGCTCCGCTCCAACCTCCACGCATCATCCCACGCCAGATGTCAGACATCCCGCATCTTTCCACGATGAGAACACGCGAGTTGCGGAGTTTGAAATAAAACTGCGGCGCTACTAATTCAGCGCGCTTGAATTGGTAATAAGGCTTTGAAGATCATATATTAAACTTATAGATAATTATTTATAATTTTTCTGGAGGGCGATCCATCATCATCATCATCATCATCCTCATCATCATCATCATGACTATGAATTAACAGACAGTCCAACACTGCTTCACTCGAAGTGGATGTTCTCACATGTGTGTGCTGTTATCTTTTATTCTATAACTTCCCCACCTCTCGCCTGATAATAGCTGGGATAGGCTCCAGCAACCCCCGCAACCCTGAACTGGATAAGCGGTACAGAAAATGACTGAATGACTGACTATAACTTCCCGTTGTGTTGTTGAAACTTTGTTCATGAGGCTTCATACAAATGTTTAGATCTGTGTCTGTTGGCATTTTCAGGGCTGATAAAAAGCATTGAACACAATGTTTGTTTTCTTTCAAATACATGAAGGCTTCAGGCCATTACAGACCTATTTTATTATTGTATTTATATAGTTTTCTATTTATTTGTTCGTGATTGATAAAACTTTATTCATTATAGTTACAAAAGCACGTTTGTTGTAAATACTTGAAGGCAAAATGCCACTGCAGGAAGATTTTATTGATCTGTTCAGTTTTTCTTTTTACCTTGTAAAGACGTAAATAATTTAATAAAGGTGGATATATTGCAGACTTATATGGGGGGGGGGGGGGGGTGGGGGGGTGGGGACCGTGGTATCAATTTGGTATCAAGTACCATGGAAAATTAACTGGTATTGGTATTGACTTCTGAATGTCAGGTATCGTGACAACGATAAGAGAAAGAGGAAGTTGGTCAGTGTAGTTGAGGATGTGTTGGTGTATATGAATATAGATAAAAAACGTTATCTATTAATATATAACTGTATTATAAATAATATAAATATCAGTAAATTCTTATTTACCAGCGTTTGTAAACAGCGAACAAAATGCACTAAAGAGATGCGCTGGGCTTGAAAATGCAGAGGGAGAGTCTGAGACCCTCCCACCACAGTCTGCTAAAATCCTGTGGGAAACGCTGATTCAACTTCGCTGCTTCCACCTCCAGACGAGGCCGTTGACTCTCCTCTTCCCCGCTGAGGTGAAGCAGGTGCGGGACTCTGCTGCAACTAAAAGCTGTGTGCTGTTTAGGAGTGAGCGTTAAAGGCAGGCTGGATGATGTTTTCCAGGAGCATTTTTAACTGTATGGCTTAAAGTCTTCTTCACATTCCGATTGCAGACAGTTAATTAAATGTTCTGCCGCAAAAATTTAAAGAAATGAACGACCTATGGAACGTACAGGATTGATTGCGATTGGCCCGTACTGATTGATTGAATGATTATCATGTCCATCAAAATCGACTGCCGTTAGTCGCACCCCTACCCTCCTCGTGCGCACGTGTGCAACTCGCCGTGAGCGTCACACAGTGCAGACGAACCGAGACCAACATGGCTGCTCGCTGCTCTTATCTGCCGCTGTTTGCTCTTAAAAAGAAAAAACAGATGTGGATGAAGTCATGGAGGTGTTGGTGTTTGCACTGGGGGTGTTTTACGCCGCAGAAGAAGTTGGAGGTGAAATAATGATCACTTTTAGAAACGTGGTTCCTCTGCTGTTTACTGGGAAGCTAACAGGCTAGCCACTCGGCTGTTCTCGGTTATCTTTGCTGACAACTATAAGCGCACGCGTTCCTGTGCCCTGGAGGCGTGGCGCACGGTTGTGTAAAAAAGCGTTTGCTCTCTTCCTGATTTCTTACTTTTTTGCTTGTTAGTCACACTTAAATCTTTCAGATCATCAAACAAATTTAAATGTGAGACAAGTAAACACAAGTCAACAGAAAATGCAGTATTTAAATGACGATTTTTATTAGTAAGGGGGAAAAATCCAAACCTCCATGTCCCTGTGTGAAAAAATGATTACCCCCCCCTGTTAAAACATAGATTAACTGTGGTTTATCATCTTTGGAAAGCTGAGTTCAGTTTCTCTATCCACACCCAGGCCTGATTACTGCCACACCTGTTCTCTGCTGCACGTCTGACCCCCCCCCCCTGACCTTTTTAAATGGACAGCGCTGTAGGCTGTACAAATCACCACGTCTGTGCAGTGAGACAGAACTTGCAAACAAACACGCAACTTATTCTCTCTTACTTGTCCTGTCCAGCATTGTAGCAGCAGAGTGGCGGTCTGGCTGCTTTGTTGTGTTGAACAGAAAAGTTTACTTTTATTTTATAGAATACCATGATAATCTGGCGGGCCAGAGATTATCGGTGGCGCGGGCCACCAGTTGCCGACCACTGAGTTACAGCTTGCAAATCTCTGTGGATCTACAAAATAACCAAACGTTCAGTGCTCGGTCTGTTCTGTTGTGTAAAAAAACCAATAAAGCAGCAGAATTCCGAGACAAATTTCCTTTTGGGAACAATAAAAGCATTTCAGTGATCTTTTAAGTGTTTCAATACATTTTTAAAAGTTTTATGTTAAATTTGTGAACATGTAAATTTGTAAAATTGTGTCTGTAAATTTCTATTAGTTTCTAAGTTGATTTGTAAAAGTGTTTTGTTCAAATTTCTAAAGTGTGTTAGTAAATTTCTATTAGTTTTGAAGTTGATTTGTGTTTTGTTAGATTTACAAAAGTTGAAGAGAAGAGTTGTAACAATTTTCAGGGATGTTGCTGCTTTACTGTCCTGGCTGCTTGTTGCCTTTTGACATACAGTTAATTTGATTTATGTATTTAGTCATCAGTAAAATGTCATTTCAACGGATGTTCATTACTTTGAATTGGATTAAGCTAAAAAAGGATTCAGAATAGTGGGATTTGCTTGAAATACTCCTGTAATTGTCAAAAGAAAAAAACTTAGATTACTACAGTTTATCTAGAAAAATCATATAGATTTTTGGAAAAGTAATCCCTTTCATCCCCTCCCACACCTTTCTAAAGTGGAATTAAACATCAAAATTGTATATTTTATCTTTCTAAGAACTGATTAATGGCCGTGTCTTGCAACTG
>JALJCO010002499.1:70000-122500 GCA_023101725.1 Atherinomorus stipes
GGACCAGTTCGGACTGAAAACTTGGGCCCCATCATGAAAAAGATTGAAACGTCTGATCTAAACAAATATGTTTCTCTAAAGTTATTAGAAACTGCAGTGAACTCTTCAGCGACATTTTATGGGTTCCGGACGGTGACCTGCTGTTTTGCTCACTCGGGGTGGAGGGCCTCACTTTGGGTAGGGATGGTGCTGTTTAAAAGTGTTTTATTGAACTCGTAGAAGTGCTTCAAGTCAGTGTAATGTTGTTTTGCACTTCCCAGCCACTGTTGTTTCATGTGATGAAGCAGTTATTGCTGCCAGCGAAGGACTCGTGTCTTCAAGAGACTTAAACATCCATAAACAGGAGATCAAAGACCACAGAATTCCCGTAAATACCTAAAATAAGCAGAGGCAGATATGAGCGGTACCTGGGTCAGAGGGACAGGGGTCTGTTCACACGGTGGCACCATCACATGTGTCATGTACTCCTGTAGCAAAAACAAAAACGTAATCAGTTGTCCTGAAAACAGTTTTGCTTCATCTGTTTGCCGTAGTGAAACCTGCAGTTCTCACCGTGTTTTTGAGGACGCCGTTGCAGTGCTGAAGCGCCTTCAGCAATACTTCCAGGATACTTTGCATTTCCTGGTTGGCCGTCAACGCTCTTCCCGTCGCAAGGTGAGCCCACAAGCCCAGGACGAGGAGGCACAGGTAACCATGGTGCACTGCGAGAGGAGGAAACCACTTAACACTGATTGTTGCACCACGTTTTATCCGTCACATGTGAGCTGAGAGGGACATGGAACCGTAAAACCCAGATGTTCGTGTTCTGCAGGGGTCTCGTTTCATGAACAGTGGGAGTAACAGTGACTCAGACTGAGTGATTACAAGACATGTGGGGTTTTTATGTTTTTGTTGTTTTCTCAGCAGTTCCACATAAAAGAAGAAAATCTGTTTTCTGGAGATAAAGTTGAGTCTTCTCTCCATCATCTGGTTTTTATTAAACAACCCTGTTTCAAGATTTCAAGTTGCAAAATTCTGATCTTTTGGAAAGTCATCACTCTCCTTTCAGACATCCAATCACACTGGCAGATGCTGTCGCCATGGAAACCAGGAAATTCCTCGACGTTATTTTGCTATGACAGTGCAAAAATTTCTCAACCTTAATCCCCCGCAGCAACGTTTATGCCTCTGCCAAAAAGGTTGCATCTCATTGATGAAATGAGTGAACCTGCAACCACAAGCTCGAGTCCGATACATTTGGAGTCACAGTATAAAGAATAGTACACCCACAGAATGTAGTCGTTCTATTTGCACGTTCGTGCGAGTTCACAACACTACTCTGCCAATATTGTACGCATAGAGGAAGGGGAGTGGGCAGCCCAGTGGTAGCGTCATGGGCTTTGGCGCGGAGGACCCAGGTTCGATTCCCCAACACAGCTCCTAGGCGAACCACTGTGGACCCCCAACCCCCAGCTCCCCAGGTGCTTTCAGTAGCAGCCCACTGCTCTCTGATACTCTCAGTACAGAGATGGTGACATGCAGAGCCCTAATTTCCCCTCAGGGATCTTACAAGTATAACAAAAAAAAAAAAAGAGATACGCTGTTTACATTGTGCAACATGTTGTATTGTTTAGGTAGATTGAATTCTTATTACTTTTTTGGTATACTGGATCACCCTTGTAACAATGAATCTTTGTGGGCTAAGCCCCTGATAATGACAAAGTCGAGCTCCGCTCCCTGTGTCAAACTCACATTAATAATATGGGAAATAGGCTACGAAACAAAATCTGCCACCATTTTCAACAACTTCATCTCAACATTATCCATTCCACTAGGTTTATCCTTACTTGCTTGCAATATTTTCCTCACGCTTTCCTCTGTTATTAAATTAAATTAAAATTAAACTATAGTATTTATCAATTGATATGAAATATTTTGATCGTGATCCCACTCCATAGCCCCTCTGATTTTATTTATCTTTTCATAAAAGAATTTACACAAATAGTTTGCAATTTCCATTGGTTTAGTAAGACTTATCCCCTCCGCTTCCAGTGATGTCACCTTCCGTTTAGTCTTGCGACCCATCAATTCATTCAAGGTACCCCATAACTTTTTACTATCCATCCCAGCACCCTTAATTTTATTTTGATAATACATCCTCTTTTTCAATCTATTCATTTTAGTCACCTGATTCCTTCATTTCCAATAGTAATTCCACTTCAGCACATCTTTGCCTACAATTGCTTCCTTTTTTGCATCATTCCTTAATCTTATTTGTTCTCTAAGTTCCTGATCCAGCCATGGAGTTGAACATTTCTCACCGTATGCTTTCTCAAAGGAGCATATTTATCAATAACTTTTATTTATTTATTTTATTTTTTTTTTTTATGTTTATTTTTTTTTAAGCTCTAGAGGACGGCAAGTTGGGGAAAATATGGTTGTGTTCAGCGTGGGAGTTTATTGTTGTACTGGACGAATCGACTTGCCAGAAGTAGTTGGATTATAACTTCAGGAGCAGAAAAAAACCCTCAACTTTGTGTGTGAACTTCACTCCTGACAACTTCACGAATCTCGTGCAGAAATCTTAAGAAATTTTGCGAGATTTCACGAAAACCCACAAAATTTTGTAACAGAATTGTAACAAAATCTTGCAAGATTTCCTTATTTAAATAGATCGATTCCGGATCTTTAAATATTGATATAATATCAGCATATGAAAATCTCGCAATATTCCAGTGTATCAATATTTTTTCCACCCCTACCAAATATCACCTGTTTTGTTTTTTTCTCAGGGAGAAGAAAATCCAGGTGGTTCTAGGATATCACGCACATATCCCGTTAGTTTTGTTTGAACAACTGTCATTAAGTTTGACTTGTTATACATAACACAAGTTGAGGTATTTTTCTAATTTTGCACAAGGAATAAATATTACATAGTTTATTTTTCAGTTTTTTAAATCAGTATCGATATTGGTTATCAGCCACGTGAGTTTTAAAATATTGGCAAATCGGATAATTTCAATATTATGCATCCCTAAATATTATTATATTGTAAATAAGCTTTAATGTGGAAGCTTTTTGTGGGCAAATATTATAAAGGGCTAAATAAGTTTAACTTCATCCTAAACCCTTTTGGTCACTAATTGTAAGAACTGATAATGTCTTTTGGACATAATTAAGTTGATTGTTGAATGTGATTTCCGTGATGTGCTTGACTGAATAAACTATTACTGCTTCTACTACTATATAGTTCAATCTGTAAACATCAAATCTGCTAGAGAGGTTTTAGATCAAGCAAAGTCTGCAAAATGGACAATTTGGCACCGTTTCTTGTCACCATTGCCAAATGTGGGAGCTTCAGGTTTTAGAGGGACAAGGGTAGAAATGATAATACTGTTATAGTATAGTATAGTATAGTATAGTATACTATAGTATAGTATAGGATGGGATAGAAACAGAAAATCTTCCAAGATAAATGCAATATTTTATTTCACTAAATTATAATTTTGTAAATTGTCATTTATTATTGATTTCTTTTGCTTCCTGTTGTTTGAATAACTATTGTGAATTTGCAGTCTTGAGCCCACCACCCACAAAATCCTGTCATTCCCCCTAAGTACCTCATCAGGAGCTGGCCCCCAGACCTCAATGCTCTCGCAAGTTTATATACTTTAATGAGGTCTCTAATACAAGCCAGGGCAAGTCCATGTGAAGTTTTAAAAACAAATAACACCATTTAAAAATCAAACTTTAAAATACTGAGAAGATGGGATTCTGGTAATTCTGCTGGATCCATTTCTGTAGTTTTAGTCACAACCATGCACATGAAGGAATAAAGATGGAAAGTTTCTGCAGACAGAGATCTGATGCAGGAACACAACAACGGAAACAACATCAAAGAAGAAGAAGAAGAAAATAAAAACTAACTTTTTGGTTTCTGGTGGAGCTTGCAGCAGCTGTGATGTGGATTTCAGTCTGGTCTCTGGTCCTCTGGTCCAGCTGAAGGCAGCATGTGCAGCCTTCATGCTGCTGATGCTCGTATTTATCCTGTGTCAGTCTGAATAGGACCGTATTACAGGGAAACAGAAAGCTTGACATCAGGTCTTGTAAAATTCCTACGTTTCATCACCGTATGGAGGTCCTCATTATTCAGACTTTGGTTTGACGGCTTGTTTCGTCACCCAGTCCGAGTCACTGATAGGATTCATCATGTACTTGCAAAACTGTTCAATCAGATCATTATATGCGTGAAAGCACACAATATGAATCATTATAAATAAAAATAAAATGCATACATCTGTGACGGCTTGTGCCGTTTTGGTTCTTTGTTTTGTTTAACTTCCTTTGTTTCTTTCAGGCCAGGTGATGACTAATTGAAGGCAGCTGGCCACTGTCTCCAATAGGCATAAAGACCGCCCTTACCAGGGAACGGCACGGTCTTATTCTTGCTCACCCTGAGGCTTGGCGTTTGGTTTAGGTTATGTTGGTTTGGTTGAGTTAATAAAATTATATTTTTATACATAAGTTCCCACGTCTCCTCTTTGTTGTGGTCTACGGGCCGACCATAACAATACACATATATATATACACTACTCACAAAAAGTTAGGGATATTTAACTTCTGGTTTTTGGAGAACAGAATCATGCAGAATAAATATTTAACCACTGAACAATGTTCATGTGCATTGAAAAGTTTAGTGAAATTTTAATTCAGTTCACCTGGAAAGGTTGTAGTGGATTTTAGATTCATTCTGACATCATACAAAAGCCAAATATCCTTGACTTTTTGTGAGCAGTGTATATAAACACTTAAATGTTTCAGATCATCGAACAAATTTAAATGTGAGACAAAGATAACACAAACAGAAAATGCAGTTTTGAAATTAAGATTTTTATTTGTAATGGGGGAAAAAAATCTAAACTTCCATGTCCCTGTGTGAAACGTAATTGCCCGTCTCAGTTTGCGAGTGGCCCAAGCGGGCTGGGAGACGAGACAAAGTGGAACTTTTGGAGGTGGAGGTCCCATTATGGCGAGTCACGGAAGAAAAGGAAAGAGAAAAAGGGGGGAGGGAGGTCTGGGGTGTTTGCTGCTTAGGACCGGAAGACGCTGTGGAAATGGAACCAGAATTCTGCTTCTACAAAAATCCTGAAGGAGAATGTCCGGCCATCTGTTGGTGACCTCAAGCTGAAGCTCACTTGGGTTCTGCAGCAGAACAATGATCCAGAACACACCAGCAAGTCCACCTCTGAATGGCTTAAGAACAACAACATGAAGACTTTGGAGTGGCCTAGTCAAAGTCCCCACCTGAATCCCATTGAGATGCTGTGGCATGACCTTAAAAAGGCGGTTCATGCTGGAAAAGCCTCCAATGTGGCTGAATTACAACAATTCTGCAAAGATGAGTGGAACAAAATTCCTCCACAGCGCTGTAGAAGACTCACTGCCAGTTATCACAAACGCTTGATGCAGTTGTTGCTGCTAAGGTGGAACAACCAGTTATTAGGTTTAGGGGGCATGTTTGAAACAAAAGAGATATCAAATTACTTCAAATTCTTCTGGCAGCGAATAAAAAAAAGTATGACTGGGAGGTGAGGGCCATGGAGGTGCCCTGCAAAAGATGATGGGCACAACACTAAAACTAGGGAATAAATATCAAAGATCTGCCTCTTTTATAAATGTTGCATCTCTTCTATATGCTACAGCAGCCGAAGCGATGTGGTTCCAACAGGAGAGGATGGGGTTGGCAGTTAGAGACAACCGAGCCTCTGGTGGATGCTTACAAGTTCTGCTGGTTTCTGAAAACGTGTCACTCTGGACATTCCAGATAGTTGCCTTCAGCTACGCATGAGTTGCCTTACTTTTAAAAATATAATTACATATGTGGCAGTTGACAGTCCTGTCACTATGCCTCCAACTGATCATGCGCCCTGGCTACTTGGCCACAGGGATGTCCCTTTTGGCTGAATGTTCAGTGTGAATGACTTTCACCTGGGAGTCTGGGGTTTAAATCCCACCTGGGCACTCTGTTGCGTAGATCAGGGGTTCTCAAGCTTTCAGTCCAAACTGGTCCAGGTTCATATTTAACTCTGTATCAGTGTAATGATCATTTCTGGTTTATTTCTTTAATAACTAAAGCAAATCCAGCTGCCTTTAACAGACCGAACCTGTAAAATGTGGCTGATAAACATGAATAACATCATATAAAATATATTCTGAGATGGTCACAAACACATTTCACACGTATAACTCAGGGAATAAAATCAGTCTCCTACAAGAACAAATCAGAATTAGGCTATAAACACAAAATCTACAACATTTTACTACAAAAAGAGGAACAACAGAAGAAACTGATGGAAACTGATAACAGAGATAAAATGGCGCGGTAGTAGATCACACTGAAAATAAAAAAGCTCAATTTAGATAATCTATAAAAAACCTGTATTTTATTTGTTCAAACAGGCCATTAAAGCACAAAATTTCATTGAACAATTTATTTATTTAAACTTTTCTGAGTAATTTTTAAAGACCCTCCAAACATAACAGATATTTCCTGCATCAACAGCTGATTTTTCTCTTTTTATTCTCAAAAATCATTTCTTTCCAACGAGTGTTAGATATTTTCTTTCTAGATGAAGCTTGCAGATAGCATCAGCATTAACGTTAGCATTAGCGTTAGCTAGTGCTCCATCCATCTTCCAGCTCTGCTTTGTTATCTCCACTCTCTAATCCGTATTTAATAAACTGGAGTGGATTTTTGCCCCTTTAGGGTTTGGGACCATTTTTATCTTCATTATTTAGTTTTAATTCTTCTTTACAACATTAGCTACAGGCTAGCGGCTAGCTGAGTGTCTTCTTCTGCTTGTTTGTTAAACTCTGACAAATTAGCGCCACCAGGTGGGGGGGGGGGCTACATTGCAACTCATCCAGTTATAAAAAACAGTAAATATACAGTTCTCGCGGCCCACATGTGGAAAAGGCCCTCTAGGTGGCGCTCGAGGCCCAAGCTTGGGTTAAGACTAACTGACATAGAGTATCAAATATGGCTTGGGTTGATGCATCAGTTGACTGTACAAGTATATCCATGTTTTTTTCTTCCTTTCTTCTCTAGCTTTCTGTTCCACTCCTTATCATTTCTTTGCTTAACTTTCGTTTCCCTCTTGTCAGGCCCAGTAAAATAATGTAAAATACAATTATAAACAAGCATTCTGTTAAATAAAAAGAAATAAAGTGAATAAAATATCGAATATATAGAATATATAGAAATATAGAATATCAAGTGGAGTTTGATTTTCATAAAACTCTTCTGTTTAACACAACAAAGCAGCCAGAACATCATCACACGGCAGATGACTGTCCATCTTGTCATTTATTCATGTGTTTGACAATGTCCGCTCATATTTTAGTGGTTGAGGTCCTTGTAAACATTCACCTGTTTCTTTTGTAAACCCTGATTGTGAGCTCATGCACTCCCAGGACTATTAATACCAGACATGCTTCTTTATTCAATTTCCCAAATAACTTTCATAAAGGTAATTTTATATTTTGAACAAATGTCACATAATTTCTTTGCTTTTAATCTTCTGTTGTCGGTGTCACAGTTTCGTGTTTCTCCTGATTTGGGGCGTAGGCCAGGGTCAGGTTGGCTGACATTTTCCCGCCATGGTTGGTTTTTATAAATCCCAAAGTTGACCATTTGTTGGTGCACGCCAGTTTTTTAAAGTTGTCTTCCGTGGTTTTTCATTAATTTTCTGTGTTCTCCATTATTATTGAATGCATTCTGCACGTTTCTGTTTAAAAAACCTTCTGGTTCTTTGTTCAGCTGTATTTGTATACTAGAAGAGAGGCTTGTGGTCCAACGGCAGCTTTTCCGGGTCCTTCTCATGAATTTCCGTCTGATTGGCTGCCTCCCATAGGTATGAAGGAAGCTCCGCCCTCCGCTCTTATTTTGTTACAGACAGGAATAGAGCCGACAAACAAGTTTGTTCCATCATGCTACAAACAGTTAGCTAATTAGCTTCTCAACTCCGAAGCTACAGTCGTGCCGTCTTTACTTCTAGTGTGTAGTGGAGGGTTACCTGCCTTCCAATGGACAGATATATAAACCCCACGTGGGATACGCTATTTGCAATGTTACGTAGAAGTGCAAGGCTGTTCCCGATTCACTCTTTTTCGTATTGTTTCTGTGATGAGAAAGAACAGCCGACTGGGGGGAACACAACGCTAGCAAGTCAGCATGTGTAAGTAAACAAGGGGAAACCCTCTGTATTTCAGAAGGAGCAAGTTAAACGGGTTTTCAGTGGAAGGAGGCCTTTAAATAAGGCCCCTGGACTGACCATTGTTGTCATTAAATACTAACTTGTAGAAATGACTCAGGCAGGTTTGCTTCCACAAATAGTTTTACAAAATTAATTTTTGCCACTGAAAATGTTCTCCCCCAAACAGCAGGACATGGCATTTTATTCTCTTTCCCTGCTTGTATTTTTATATCTAATAAATGATGGGTTGCATCGGTTTATCAGCAGGATGCTGTGTAGAATAAAGTAAAAACAGCTTATTTCCAAACCTCAGAAACCCAGAGCCAGAGATTCTACTCAGTTATATGTCAAAATTTCCCTTTCACCACGTGACGCAAAGTGTTGCAGCACCAGGAGGGCTGGCTCATCTTTCTTGGTGTTTCTCTGGAAGACCAGGGCTTGTATTTCATTACTCATATGAACAACCTACACATTTGAGTTGTGGAAGTGAGGTGTGTTCACTGCCTGCAGGCCTGCCTGCCCCACATCACACAGCTGCAGGAAAAGGAGCATTCCCCGTTTCTGAGATGCTGCCGAGCACCACAGCAGCACTGCTGCAGGTTTAGCCACAAATAAATGAAGCTGGATGGTGGCGTGGTGGTTAGCAGCACAGTACTAAGGTCACTAGTTCAAGTCCCAGCTGGGGAGGGGGTTCCAACAGTTCCTTCCAGTGTGGAGTTTGCATGTTCTCCCATGTACGCGTGGGTTCTCCAGCTTCCATGACATGATGTTAGCTTACAGTTTTTTTCAATTGCTTACACACCAAATCTTTATACATATCACACTATTTCTAAACGTATTCACTCAAACCTCACGACTTCACCTCAAATCAGTAAAACCATGAACACATTCTCAGCCTTGACACAGTTTTCACTTTTTGCAATTAACTAGACACGATGTTCCAGCTAACACACTAAAATCTATCAGGAAGTAACCTGATTTCCCATTTTAATCACAACCATTTAAAATGCCACACTTATTCATCAGCCTTAGACTCTGTCCTCACAGGTGGAAACAATGGCTGCTTTACTGAACACCAACCAATCACTCCTACATAGACCTATAAATACAGTTTTTTTTCAATTGCTTACACATATTTTCAAAGCTATTTGTCTGTTTCTCAAAACTTTACACATAAATCCAGTTACTGCTCACGCAAAATTCAAAAAGCCCCCTATCTACTGCAAAATGAAACAGAATTCAAAATATAGTCAACACATCTCAAAAGCAAACATTTGTCTCACCTCACACACACATTTCCTATTTTGTCACATACTTGTGTGCATCATTTACACACAGTTGATCTAAATCCAAAGCTCTTTTGTTGTTATTGATTTGTTCCATATATAGGCTATGAGCCATATAAGAACGAAAATAGCATGCAAATAGAAGTCGACACAAGCAATAAGGTAACCCAGAACATTTTACTGTATATCCTGATAAAATGTGTTGCTGCTGTGGATGCAGTATTGTGTAGTACTGCAATAGAAATCAAAGCAAAGCTCACTCTGTGTTGTTGTTATCCATGTTCAAGATAGTTTGACCTTTGACTTATTTATAGTCCTACATGTATGTCAACACTACGAAAACTAAAATCTTGGCAAGTATATTTTTCTAATTTCTAGTCAAAATGTCTCATCACACTCAAAATAAGACAAAGAGAAATATTTCAGTGAGATATCTGAACTTGTTTTACTGTAGGGCAATGCCTCTTACAGTATTTCAAGAAATCTTATCAAGAACATTTTGCTTACTGTATGACATTGGCAGAATTTTTTTGCTTACATATTACAAGCAAAATTGTCTTGATAAGATTTCTTGAAACAAGATGCATGCTTTAAAACAAGTACCTTTATTGTCTGGGGGGGCTGCGGGCGGAGGGCCTTTTTTTTTTAGAAAAAACACATGGGTCTATTTCTGTCTCTGGGTGGGTCTCTCCCCCTTTTTATGTACCCTATAAATGGAGAAAAATAAATGGGGGGGGGAAGCTGGGCGGGAACGACAGGGGGATAGGGGGGGGGGGGGGGGGAGAGTGCGGGAGGGGAGGAGGGGGGGGGGGGGGGGGGAGGATATGAGCTCTAAGGCTAAAGCTAAGCCGGGGGAACACAGCAATAACAATGGCCAAAAAAGCGAAAAAAACAAAGTAAAGGAATAAAGAAGGAAGGAGGCAAAAAAAAGGGGAAGAAATAAATCGAGGGGGGGGGGGGAGAAAGAGTAAAAAAAGGAAAAAAAAAAATAAAAAGAAAAAATAAAAAAAGAGGCGGGAACAAAAGAAAGGGGAAAAAAAAGGGTGGGAAAAATAAAGAATGGAAATTAATCCGCAAATAAAAGTGAAGAATAAAAAGGAATATATAATCTGGAAAGAAAAAAAGGGGGAATAAAAAAAAGGGAAGGAAAAAGGGGAAAATAGAAAGGGGAACAACATAAAAAAAGAGAAACAGAATGAGGAATGAAGATAAGAAAAAAAAGGAAAAAGGGGGGAAAAGAAATAATCTAAATCCACAGCCCACAACCCAAAAACATAGACGGCTAAAAAAATAAAAAAAAAAAAAAATAAAAAAAAAAAAAAAAAAAAAAAAAAAAAAAAAAAAAAAAAAAAGATAAAAAAAAAAATAAATAAAAATGAAAAAATAAAGATAAGAATATTGAGAAACTAGGAAAAGGCAGAAGGGGATAATAAGATAATAAAAATAAAAAAATAAAATAGGAGAGGAGGGGGAGGGAAGAGTATTAAAAAAAAAAAATAAAAAAAAGCATAAAATAAAAAATAAATATATAAAAAAAAAAAAAAGAAATGAAAATAGAGTAAACAACAAATAACAGAATTTAAGAATAAAAAAAAGATGATAAAGACATAAAAAAAGGAAAAAAAAGAAAAAAAAAAAAACAAAGAATAAAAAAAAATGACAAACACTATATAAAAATGAATCGCGGATGGGGAGGAGAATAAAGATAACCATATATATTGAATTAACACAAAAAAAAAAAAACAAAAAAAAATAAAAAAAGAAAAAAAAAAAAAATAAAAAAATCACATATAACAAAAAAGAAAAAAAATACAAGAAATAAGACATGATAATGAGATAAAAAGAAAAAAAAAAAGAAAAAAAAAAAGAATAAAAAGAAGAAATGAAAAAAAGCTCAGGAAACAAAAAAAAGAAGGATAGAGAAAATCGCATAAAAAAAAATCTAAATATAAAAATAAAAAGAAAAAATAAAAGAAAAAATAAATAAGGAAAATAAAAAGGAAAAGGAGGAAGGAAAAGATGAAACATAATAAATAGAAAAAAAATTCAAAAAAAACCTGAAAAAAAAAAAAACACAAAAGAGAAAACAAGAAAAAATATAAATCGAATAAATCAAAACAAAAAAAATAGATAAAAAAAAAGAAAAACCCAAAAAAAAACAACCAAAATAAAATAAACAAAAAAACAAAAATAAAAATAAAACTAGCAAAAAAAAATAAAAAATACGAATAGGAAAATGAAAAAAAAAAAATACCAAACAAAACAAAAAAAGAAAAATAAAACATGAAAATAAGAAAAAAAAAGAAATAAAAAAAGAGAAAGGGGAAAATAAAGATAAAAGGAGAAAAACTAAATCAAGAATAGAAAAATAAAAATAAAAATAAAAAAAAAAAAAGAAGAAGAAATAAATTGAGAAAGACAAAAGGGAAAAAAAGGGGGGAACAGAGGCGGAAAAGAAAACAATAAAAATAAAACACAGGAAAAATATAAAAAAAAAATAAAAAAAAAAAGAAAAAAAAAAAAAAAAGAAAAAAGAAAAAACAAAAGAAAACCAAGGGGAAAAAAGGAAAAACAAAAAAAAAAAAGACAAAAGAAGAGAAAAAAAATACAAAAAAAAAAAAAAACACAAGAAAAAAAGAAAAATAAAAAGAAAAAAAAAAGGAAAAAAAAAGGAAATCAACGAAAAAAGAAAACCAATAGAAAAACTAGGAGAAACAGGGGGGAGAAACAGATAAATTCCACCAATAAGAAAAAAAAATAAAAAAAAACCAAAAGCCAAAAAAAAAAAAATAATATAAAAAAAATAAAGCGGGCAAGGAAAGAGGGGAGGAGAGAGAAGAGAACGAATAAAAAACGAAAAAGTCGAAAAAAATCAAAAAGAAAAAAAAACAAGAGGGATGGAGATCATCAACTCCAATAAAACTAAAAAAAAAACCTACACCAAAAAGACGAACCTGCTCCCCGAGGGGGGGGAGAGCCGGTGCGGGTGTAGGTCCCCCCCCAGGAGGAGGGATGAGGAAAAAAAAATTAATATGCACATGACGAAGAGATAAAGGTTATTTTGAGTGTGATGAGATATTTTGATTAGAAATTAGAAAAATATACTTGCTAAGATTTGAGTTTTTGTAGGAAAGGAGTGATTAGTTGGTGTTCAGTAAAGCAGTCATTGTTTCCACCTGTGAGGACAGTCTGAGGCTAGTTGTGATTACAGTTTTTCTCAATCGCTAAAACACTATTTTTTAAATGTCCCCTCACTTTTTCACAACGTTAAACACTAATACCATAACTTAAACTACTTTCCCAAAACCTCTGTTTCTTGCTGCAAAAGGAAGTTATCGACTCAAAATAGCATCACCTGGCCTCAAAAAGCGACACTTTTGTCAAATCATGCCCCAAGCACAGCAAAATGTAGAACACTACAGAGCAATCAGGAAACACGAGAAAGAGAAAAAAAGGAAAACAGAGTTATCAGAACATCATGCTGTCAAAATGTTTAGCTTTTTTCTTTACATCCGACCAAATGCATCATGTCACAACACAGAGAACTCATAACATAAAGTACAAGAACAGCAGATTACTAGAGAGCGCAGACCTCCGCCAAGAGGCTCTTGCAATGATAAAGAATCCTTCACAACATTCCTTGATCCAGAAGGTGATCTGGATCATCACCAAAATGTGATGGGTTCGTTCTTGGGCTGAGGCTCATGACTGGTGAAAATTTCAGGTCAATCCGTCCAGAGCTTTTTTTCCGTAAAGTTGCTGACAGACAGATACTGTAAACAAACCAATGCTACCAAAAACATAACCTCGGTGGAGGTAATACTTTACAGTTTTTCTCAGTTGCTAAAACACTAAATCCCATTCTCAAAGCCATTTTTTCAGAAGCCTAAACCACGGTATCAAATCAGTCCTCTTGTGATCAAAACCTAAAGCATGTTTCACATCACTAGACACTGCTTGCAAACACATTTGCATTGTGATGCACTTGCTGTGCAAAATGGTGAACACATGCTGCACACTTTGATCACAACTAAGACACAGATGTCAGCAGATAAACACAGTGACTCAAAATTGATTTCACCTTTAGCTGATGATGATAGAACTAATATAAACAAGATGAGGAAGCTGTGGGAGGTCAAGATTTTGCGATGGATAAAGGAAACCAGAGAGGAAGAGTACGCATAAGAGGTGGTCGCAGAGGTGGTCGAGGATGGGGACGTAAGGGGCAAAATTAGGTCCGACGCAGATCCTTCATTTCAGATGAAATCCATGCAACTGTGATCGACCACGTTGCTGTATTAGCTCCACTAAGGAGTTGATGTTTTTGGTAGCATTGGTTTGTTTATCTGTCTGTCAGCAACTTTACGGAAAAAGTTTTGAACGGATTGACCTGAAATTTTCACCAGCCATGTGTCTCAGCCCAAAGACGTACCCATTATATTTTGGTGGTGATTCAGATCACCTTCTGGATCCAGGAATTTTTGAAGGATTCTTTATCATTGCAAGAGCCTCTTGGCGGAGGTCTGCGCTCTCTAGTAATCTGCTGTTCTTGTACTTTATGTTATGAGTTCGCTGTGCTGAGACATGATGCATTTGGCCTGATGGAAATAAAAAAGAAAAACATTTTGACAGCATGATGTTCTGAGAACTTTGTTTTCCTTTTTTCCTTCTAGTGTTTCCTGATTGCTCTGTAGTGTTCTACATTTTGCTGTGCTTGGGGCATGATTTGACAAAAGTGTCGCTTTTGAGGCCAGGTGATGCTGTTATGAGTCAAAAACTTCCTTTTGCAGCAAGAAGCAGAGGTTTTGGGAAAGTAGTTTGAGTTATGGGATTAGTGTTTAAAGTAGTGAAAAAGTGAGGGGACATTTCAAAAATAGTGTTTTAGCAATTGAGAAAAACTGTAACATGGTCCATCACAGTTGCACAGATTTCATCCGAAATGAAGGCTCTGCGTCAGACCTGATTTTGCCCCCTTACGTTCCCATCCTCGACCACCTCTGCGACCACCTCTCATGCGTACTCTACCTCTCTGATTTCCTCTATCCATTGCAAAATCTTGACCTCCCACAGCTTCCTCCATTGGTTTATATTGGTTCCCCCATCATCAGCCAAAGGTGAAATCAATTTTGAGTCACTGTGTTTACTTGTTGACCATTGTGTCTTAGTTGTGATCAAAGTGTGCAGCATGTGTTTACCATTTTGCACAGCAAGTGCATCACAATGCAAATGTGTTTGCAAGCAGTGTCTCATGATGTGAAATGTGCTTTAGGTTTTGATCACAAGGGGACTGATTTGATATCTTGGTTTAGGCTTCTGAAAAATTGCTTTGAGAATGAGATTTAGTGTTTTAGCAACTGAGAAAAACTGTCACCACTCCTGCCTGCAGACCTGTCTGCATCCAGCGCAGTTACAGAAGATTTGAAATGCAAAGTTTATTGATTTAGATGAGTGGACAAGCAGCTGTCTCATACTTTAGAGCCCACATGAAGACTGGGTGGGAGGACGGGTGGCTGCTGCTGATCTAAGCCCCCGCCCACTACCGCGTTGCCTTTCTGGGATCAGGGATGGTCAGACACTCCTGCACAGTGTGAGAAAGTCCTGAACAACTGTTCATTTAATTAAATTAACTCATGAGTCAGCTGAAAATGTGTGCAAAGAGCAGTTTCATCAGCTCAGATGTGTTTCCAGGTGAAGAATCTGCACCACCTGACAGGACTTGCCCCAACACATCATCACACATTTCATCTACATCTTCATTGATTGCAGAAATTAAAATTATTTACCTTCACATCTTAGATAAAAGGTGGAACACTGTTTCTGTGATTGTCTCTGGATTAGGGCTGGGACGATTCATCGACGTAACCGATTACGTCGACGCAAAAAATACGTCGACGCAAAATATGCGTACCGATGCGTCGTCAGACCAAAACAAAGATGGCGGCGCCATGCGACTTCAGACTAAAACAAAGATGGCGGTGCGATCTCCGCGAGTGGCTCTTCCAAGTTTCCAAAGTGTAAGGCAGTGAAGGCCCACACTCGTTTATCGAAGGTATAACTATATATTAGGGATGGCGAATCCGAAGCCTAATGAGACATGAGACACTTCTGTGAGATGGACGCCATGTCTTCAGACACGTCAGGCCTGTTTGAGACGGTCAGCATGAAGCACGAGCTCCATCTGCTGGCCGTGGGTGGAACTACAGCTAATGCCGGGAGCTGTCTCGTCTCTGGCTGAATATAATTAAAGTCACGTTCTCAACCTTATGTTCATGTTTCATGTGTTGGTAATAGTATTGTGTAATCACTTCTGGGATAAATAAAGCATTTTTGATTTAATTTCCAAGTGATTGGCACCCGTATTAAGCATTAACAGAATAAAGATGAAGATGCACTTTTTCTGGAAGCTAGAACCATGTTCAATATAGATGTTCAACTCTGAATGTTTACTTATCTTCATTATCTTTTGTTGGAAAATAATATCTGTCTTAGCTTAAATCCTCCAAGTGTACATGACCAATTTATTTCAATAATGACTGTTTAAAAATTATTTTCATGTGAATGGAAAGAATTAAAAGCCTGTTTTTCAGTCCGCTGTGTGTTCAACATACATTTTACATTCTGTTGGTTCATGAAAAACTCCATGACAGGCTGCTGCTCCCACTGCCTTTTGATTCACGCTCTTTTTTACATTTTAGACATCTATATCAGCATATATAAATTGCTGTCTGTCAATTTATGAGGAGATAATCGATAATCGAATTGAATCGAGTTGAATCGAGCTAAAGAAGTGAATCGTTAGATTAATCGATGCATCGAAAAAATAATCGATAGATTAATCGTTTAAAAAATAATCGCTTAACCCAGCCCTACTCTGGATGCTTCACAATAGTTTAGTTGCTCTTTTCTTTGTCCAGTTGTTGTGTCGTTTACACATTCTCCATCATGTTTAGAGTTTTTTCGTGTCTCTGGATCCCCAGGGGCATATCCAGGACATTCTAATAGGGGATTATCACGCTTCCTGTTCCGGTTTCCGGAACTTGACGAATTTGGCCATTTCCTCTTCCGGGCCAGTTCGACATTAGCTGAATCCAACGTCCCTGCTCTGTTCCACTTTGTAAATCGAACAAACAATGCCACCCCAACTTAAGGTTTCATAGATTCCCGACTGAAGCGATGCTAAGGAAGAAGTGAATCAAAGTGATTCACCAGGATGAAGGGCCGAACTTTATTATAAAACGAGGCAACACGTTTGTTTGTAGCCGGCACTTTGATGATGCAGACAGCACAGCTGGTGTTAGCAGGCTAGTGTTAGCTGATGTGCTCAACTGTACGTTTGAAAACACAAAAACATCTGGAATTCAGACCTTAGGCCTTTATCATTAATAAAGCATTAGAAAAAAAAAACTTGCTTGGTCATGACGTTCACCCAGTAGCGGTGACGTACAGCTGCTGCTATGTGAAGAGACAACGTCCTCGTCTGATACACAAAATCTGTGAAAATGCTCTTTTATAAGCGTCTCCTTTCTTGGCAGTTCCCAGTTGATCCACTGGAAACGGGAGGGTACAGACCCGATTATCAGATGCTTGTGTGTTTTCAGATGTGCAAAGTTGCGCACGTCAGCAAACGCTAGTTAGCTACCGCTAGCCTGCTAACGCCAGCCTGCTAACGCTAGCTGTCTGCATCACTGAAGTGCCGGCTACAGACAAACGTGTTTTATTATAAAGTTCTACCCTTTTTCCGGCAAATCGCTTTGATCCACTTCTTCCTTAGCACCACTTCAGTCGGGAATCCATGAAAAATTAAGTAGGGTGGCGTGTTCATTAGATTTACACAGTGGAACAGAGCAGGGACATTGGATTCAGCTATTGTTGAACTGGCCTGGAAGAGGAAATGGCCAAATTCGACAAGTTCCGGAAACAGGAACACGGAAGCGTGATAATCCCCTGTAGGGTGGTAACCAATCTGTAGACATCACTGGGTGTAATGCCCAATCCCATTTTTCTTTTTACCCCTTGCCCTTGCCTCTTAAAACAAAGCTACGAGGGGTAGGGCTGAAAGACCCCCCTTCAGCAATCTTATCCGTCATCAGTGATCCGCCGGCTTGTGTGGAAGCAGATGCTGCTGAGCTGTCGGCGCAAATCCAGAGAAATCAGCCGTCTACAGCTGTGGGTTAATGTTAACAAGCAAATTTGATTTGAGCATGACATCCCAGCTGGTGTTATATCACACAAAGGACCTCCATGTAAATGAAGACCAGCAGCCATGTTGCATAAGTTTTCATCTATCAGTGTAGATTATTAGGCTGCCTACAGAGCACCGCTGGTTTTCAGCCTGCTAGCGTTAATGTAAGGGTGGGGTCACATGGACACCTGTGTCACGATTAAAACATTCTCAAGTCCAGAAAAGGGATTAGATCCGTATTTTTGCGCCATGCGACCGTGCCAAAAGTCTGGAGCAGTTGTCAGAACGGAACAGTTGGAAGAGGCCGTCTGCACGATTGTAAAGTCTGGAACGTTTGACGCAAAGGGGGGCGGGGGGAAGGGGTGGTGTTGGATCTCTGGGAGCTCCTTCATGCTAGCTCTCTCTCGGTGAGCACGCTCTGCTGCACCGACAAGGCGCCGTTCTTTATTTAAACAGTTAATAAAGAACATTTACACAAACTACAATGCATGTACGTGCATAGATTGTCTATTAGTGACAGACAGCTCACTCTAACAGGTGGTGACGACACCTGCTGGACTGGAGTTTGTCGTCTCTTTCTACTTGTGTCACGGCGTGATGATGACGGTTTCGTCCTCAAACATTTCAGAAAACAACCATGAGACCGTGCAGAGTTGTCGGACCCCTGCTGCCAGAATCCAGATCGTTCAGGTCTAATTTGTTTGAGGAAATCCATGTGTCCGTGTCCTAACTGAAGCATCAATGTAGTACTAGACATTTTTTTCATGTTCATTTTACAAAGAAAATGACAGTTAAACAGTTAAACATTTAAACAACGTTAAGCTAGACCAGGGCTTTTCAATCTGGGGCCCGGGGCCAAAGTTGGCCTGCAAGCTAAACTGGCCCTCTGCCAATTGTCATCCTTTTTAAAATTTAGATTTTTCTGAGCAATGTGAAGTGTGGAAAGATACTTATTCATTGTTGCACTTCACATTACATTGTGGGAAGCGTTGGGACAGCTCAGATGTGGAAGCCCATGATCAGAGAATAAATGAGAAGATTGTCAAATGTCAGAGATAAATCAAAGGCAGAGGCACACTGACAAGAGAAGGTTTAAAAGTAGTCTGGAACATGCGTACTTTTTCACGGAAACTGATTTTAAAGCAGTACGCCTACTATTCAAGCAGAGAGTCGCCGTTTCAAAGGAGTATAATCTTTTTCTATATATTTTTGGTCTCATGGAGGTTTGAATTTATGGTAACAAGTTTTCGAAGGCCTCTCTGGACATTCAGTAATTTCAGGCTGTAGAAAAAATTGTGTTATTCAATTTCCACAGTACTTTGTATGAGGCTTTATTTTGGACAATTATGCGGTCGGCGAAGCATATTGAATTTTGGGGGTGGGATAAAATATCGTTACACTGAAATATCGAGATATTTTCAAATGCAGATATCATATTGATATTTAAAAATGCAGTATCTATTTTTCTAATAAAATCTTTCGAGATTTCGTTGATAAAATACAGTAGTTGTGAGGTGCATTTAATGAGATAATTTTGGTTGTTTCCCAGGCATGAAATTTGGAACGGGTAGTTTTTCCTTTGTACTGTATTATGAGATTTCTTAATTTTTTTTCCATATCCACTGTATTTGAACAGCGTGAGAGGATTTTTTTTATCACGCTGTTACTGTTGACTACGTTATTTGTACCAGACTTCCCTGCACAACTTGGGCAGATTTTGAGACGTGTCCTGACAACGGCTAATCCAGCATCGTCCTCATCCCGTCTCTTCTCTGAGATCTGTCCCGCCAGTGAAAGTCAGTCTGATCTTGACTCTCATGTCTTGCTCTCTCGCTCCCTCCCTCTTCCCTGCCTACAGGTAACCGCAGGAGTGTCTTTCACTCATAGGTGCCGGGAATCATTCCATTTTCTAATCAGTCTGAAAATTCTGCCCTCTGGCATTTGCAGAGCTGCTGCCGCTCCCTCCTCCCACACACTTCCAGTTGGCTCTGTGCTCGTGTGCAGACTGCCAGCCTGTACGTGGAGTAGTCCCTGACTACGGGACCCTCCTGACGTGAACATGAAGGTGGGTTCACACCCACAGTAACTCACCATGCACGTATCAATGACGACACATCTACAGTCCTTGTTGTCAACTTTCTTAGTTCTTTTGGAGAAGTTCCCCTCACAAACAAGTTTTCAGCTTCTAAACCCTTTTAAGAAGTTTATTGATTTACTTACCCTTACCAAAAAGTAGCTGCAACAGACTCACAAATACAGGTACCAGTTTGTACCTAAAAGGGTCCACAGCTTGTTGCTGGGGGGGTTTCTTTCTGAAAGACATTTCTGTTCCTTCATGGTCCATTTTTGTACCTTATCAAGCTGTATGAGTTAATAAAGTACAATTAAACCAATTAAAGATGATGAATAAAAGTCAATAAAATAGAGATTATGACAACAATCAAAGATGCTAATAATAAATGAATAATTATTATAGAAATATTAGGCCAAACACATATATAATTATACATATAATTATTACTATGATTATTATGAAAATCATAATATAATAACTATAATTATACTACTGTTTAGAAGTACTGCTATTTATAGTTACTGTACAAGCTACACACAATTTTCAATGCTGCAGGTACCCTTAGGGTTGGAATGGTACAGATTTGTACTTAATATTACTTTGAACCCTTTTTCATAGTATATAGGTACTTCTGGCCTCATAAAGACCAATATTGTACTTTTGAGAGAACATTTTTAACAAATACGTACAGAAATGTTCCTGTCTCGTACCTCTATATTTGAGTGTGAAGTATGCTTTAAGTTTACTATTTTTAAACTTTAAATAAGACAGTATACTTTCAGTACTTATCAGAAATATACTTAAAGTTTACTTTACACTTACTAATAAATATACTTAAAGTTTTCTTTATTTAGCCTATAATTATATTTAAACTTTTGAATGATATGCTTTAATAGTGGTGCATTCATAGTACATTTTCACACGTACTAGTTTCTTTGTGGCGTACTGCAAGATGTACATTACATCATGTTTTTATATCCTGTCTTGTAAGATTTAGGCGCTAGCTGGCTCACACTTTGAAAACCCCCAGTTCGTATCATATATAACATTTAGTCTACTTAAAAGTGTACATTAGTATACTTAAAAGTGTACTTTCTAAAAGTAAAAGTAAGCTTGAAGTTTTTGCAGGAGTAAATTAACAGTATAACAATAACATTACTTTCAGTATTCTTGAAAGTGTACTTTTAAATACTTATAGTGGGACAATTTAGTCCCAAGAAGTATACTTGTTTGTATACTGGTAGTACATTGGTATCAGTGTACTTGGTAAATAAAAGTACACTTGGGGGATATACTTTACTATCCTTGGGTATACTTAATGACACGTACTTAAGGGATACTTCTTTTTGGTACTACAATCCCGATTCCCAAAAAGTTGGGATGCAATTTAAAATGTAAATAAAGTCAATGCCATTGTTTATAAATTATTTATCAATTTTACAAGACATCATTTTAAAGAGAAAGATTCCTCTCCTTGTCAACAAAGCTGTAATAGACTTAAATACACACAACATATTGCAAACATCCCCATCCTGCTCTGTAACTATGTTTATTTACCGTAAATAAGATTGCAGATTGCATAAGCGATATTAAACTGATTTATTGCATTTGTGGTAAACAGTGTTGCTCATCAGTCACTTCTTTAGGACTGCAGGTCTGGGGTAAACCAGGTCCAGGTGTTGATGGCCCAGGGGATCAAACATTGAGTCATGTACTGTAGAAGAGTTTTTTTGTTTTTTTTTCTGGGGGACTGGAAGGTGAAGATGTCCTTGCAGACAGATGTAATCCTTCACAGCAGATGTGTGCAGGAGCGCTGCCATGAAAAGAAACTGGGGTCTCTCTTACCAAAAAGAAGTATTCCTTAAGTACATGTCATTAAGTATATTCAAGTATACTAAAATATATCCCCCCAAGTGTACTTTTATTTACCAAGTACACTGCTATCAGTGTACTACCAGTATACTAACAAGTGTACTTCTTGGGACTAAATTGGCCCAATTTAAGTATTTAAAAGTATACTTTTAAGCAAACTTAAAGTAATCTTGTGGTATACCATGAGTGTACTCGTACTAAAACTTCAAGCTTACTTTTACTTTCAGAAAGTACACTTTAAAGTATACTTCTAGGTATACTGTTAGTTTACTGGTACTTACTTTTAGTCTTACAAAGTACAATTTCAAGTATACTAAAAGTATTCTTCAATGTATACTGTTACAGGGCAGAATTATTAGGCAAAGTATTTTGACCACATCATCCTCTTTATGTATGTTGTCTTACTCCAAGCTGTATCGGTCCAAAGCTACTACCAATTCAGCATATCAGCTGATGTGCATCTCTGTAATGAGAAGGGGTGTGGTCTAATGACATCATCACCCTATATCAGGTGTATTAGGCAAACAGAATTATTAGGCAACTTAACAATAAACAAATATATCCCCATTTCAATGATTTATTTTCAGCAGGGAAACCAATATAACAGCTCAACATTCACAAATATACATTTCTGACATTCAAAAACCAAACAAAAACAAATCAGTGACCAATATAGCCACCTTTCTTTGCAAGGACACTGAAAAGCTGCCATCCATGGATCCTGTCAGTGTTTTGATCTGTTCACCATCAACATGGCGTGCAGCAGCAACCACAGCCTCCCAGACACTGTTCAGAGAGGTGGACTGTTTTCCCTCCTTGTGAATCTCACATTTGATGAGGGACCACAGGTTCTCTATGGGGTTCAGGTCAGGTGAACAAGGAGGCCATGTCATTAGTTTTTCTTCTTTTAGACCCTTTCTTGCAGCCACGCCGTGGAGTACTTGGATGCGTGTGATGGAGCATTGTCCTGCATGAAAATCAGGTTTTTCTTGAAGGATGCGGACTTCTTCCTGTACCACTGCTTGAAGAAGGTGTCTTCCAGAAACTGGCAGTAGGACTGGGAGTTGAGCTTGACTCCATCCTCAACCCGAAAAGGCCCCACAAGCTCATCTTTGATGATAGCAGCCCATACCAGTACCCCACCTCCACCTTGCTGGCGTCTGAGTGGGACTGGAGCTCTCTGGCCTTTACCGATCCAGCCACGGGCCCATCCATCTGGCCCATACCAGTACCCCACCTCCACCTTGCTGGCGTCTGAGTGGGACTGGAGCTCTCTGGCCTTTACCGATCCTGCCACGGGCCCATCCATCTGGCCCATACCAGTACCCCACCTCCACCTTGCTGGCGTCTGAGTGGGACTGGAGCTCTCTGACCTTTACCGATCCAGCCACGGGCCCATCCATCTGGCCCATACCAGTACCCCACCTCCACCTTGCTGGCGTCTGAGTGGGACTGGAGCTCTCTGGCCTTTACCGATCCAGCCACAGGCCCATCCATCTGGCCCATCCAGACTCACTCTCATTTCATCAGTCCATAAAAGCTTAGAAACATCAGTCTGAGATATTTCTTGGCCCAGTCTTGACGTTTCAGCTTGTGTGTCTTGTTCAGTGGTGGTGGTTTTTCAGCCTTTCTTACCTTGGCCATGTCTCTGAGTATTGCACACCTTGTGCTTTTGGGCACTCCAGTGATGTTGCAGCTCTGAAATATGGCAAAACTGCTGGCAAGTGGCATCTTGGCAGCTGCACGCTTGACTTTTCTCAGTTCATGGGCAGTTATTTTGCGCCTTGGTTTTTCCACGTTTCTTGCGACCCTGTTGACTATTTTGAATGAAACGCTTGATTGTTGGATGATCACGCTTCAGAAGCTTGGACATTTTAAGAGTGCTGCATTCCTCTGCAAGATATCTCACTATTTCTGACTTTTCGGAGCCTGTCAAGTCCCTCTATGACCCATTTTGCCAAAGGAAAGGAAGTTGCCTAATAATTCTGTTTGCCTAATACACCTGATATAGGGTGATGATGTCATTAGACCACACCCCTTCTCATTACAGAGATGCGCATCACCTGATATGCTTAATTGGTAGTAGGCTTTGGGCCTCTACAGCTTGGAGTAAGACAACATGCATAAAGAGGATGATGTAGTCAGAATACTCATTTGCCTAATAATTCTGCCCTGCCTGTAGTTTTCTAGCAGTAAACTTCTCAATGCCCTTTTAGTTTCAGAAATAGTCGACCTAACTTTTTAGGTTTGCTTTGAGTTTACTGATAATACACTTATAGTACACTGTTTAGTGTTGAAAAATATTTTTTTCTAATATACTGAAAATCACCTTATTATACTTTTACTCCACCTTTAATGCTGAGTAAAAAAAAATGACAAAATTTCTGTCAGAAATACAGGAGGTGGACAGTGAAACTGAAACACTTGGTTTTAGACCACAATCATTTATTAGTATGGTGTGGGGCCTCCTTTTGCGGCCAATACAGCGACAATTCGTCTTGGAAATGACATCTACAAGTCCTGAACAGTGGTCAGAGGGATTTTAAGCCATACCTCTTGCAGGATAGTGGCCAGGTCACTACGTGATGCTGGTGGAGGAAAACATTTCTTGACTCGCTCCTCCAAAACTCCCCAAAGTGGCTCAATAATATTTAGATCTGGTGACTTTGCAGGCCATGGGAGATGTTCAACTTCACTTTCATGTTCATCAAACCAATCTTTCACCAGTCTTGCTGTGTGTATTTGTGCATTGTCATCCTGATACAATGCACCGCCTTCAGGATACAATGTTTGAACCTTTGGATGCACATGGTCCTCCAGAATGGTTCAGTAGTCCTTGGCAGTGACCATCTAGCACAAGTATCGGGCCAAGCGAATGCCATGATATGGCCGCCCAAACCATCACTGATCCACCCCCATGCTTCACTCTGGCCATGCAGCAATCTGGGTGGTACAGTTCTCTGGGGCTTCTCCACACTGTGACTCTCCCGGATGTGGGGAAAACAGTAAAGGTGGACTCATCAGAGAACAATACATGTTTCATATTGTCCACAGCCCAAGATTTGCGCTCCTTGCACCATTGAAACCGACGTTTGGCATTGGCACGAGTGACCAAAGGTTTGGCTATAGCAGCCCGGCCGTGTATATTCACCCTGTGGAGCTCCCGATGGACAGTTCTGGTGGAAACAGGAGAGCTGAGGTGCACATTTAATTCTGCCGTGATTTGGGCCGCTGTGGTTTTACGTTTTTTGGATACAATCCGGGTTAGCACCCGAACATCCCGTTCAGACAGCTTCCTCTTGCGTCCACAGTTAATCCTGTTGGATGTGGTTCGTCCTTCTTGGTGGTATTCTGACATTACCCTGGATACCGTGGCTCTTCATACATCACAAAGACTTGTCTTGGTCACAGATGCGCCGGCAAGACGTGCACCAACAATTTGTCCTCTTTTGAACTCTGATATGTCACCCATAATGTTGTATGCATTGCAATGTTTTGAGCAAAACCGTGCTTTTTACCTGCTAATTGAACCTTCACACTCTGCTCTTACTGGTGCAATGTGCAATTAATGAATATTTGCCACCAGGCTGGTCTAATTTAGCCATGAAACCTCCCACACTAAAATGACAAGTGTTTCAGTTTCATTGTCCACCCCCTGTAGATTCAGGTGTTTTATTTGACTCCACCAAATGGTCCAGTAACATTTAAACTCTTAGTATCAAAGAAACCAGTATGTTTGAAAATGTACTATGAATGCACTACTATTAAAGTAAATTATTCAGAAGTTTAAATATAAGTATAGGCTAAATATGTTAAACTTCTAGTATATTTATTATTAAATGTCAAGTAAACTTTGTTAAGTATATACCTGATAAGTACATAAATAGTAAACTGAAAGTATACTGTCTTATTTTAAGTTTAAAATTAGTATACTTAAAGTATACTTGCATATACTACTTTTTGTTAAGGGCTCCCCTGCCGGCCATAAGGCTGGCTGAAGATTTTGGATAGGTTTTACACGTCATGTTCCTTTTAATGCTATTTTTGACCATCATAGCCAAATTCTTGAAAAGAAAAACATGACAGTTACTTGGTAGGGAAGCATTAAAGTACAATGAAGTTATTGAGATTCCGTTTTTTGCTGCATGACTGATTCTCTGTCTTCTAAAACCGTCTCCTGACTGGGAAACACTGAGTTTCTCAGTCAGTCTGTTCAATCGTGCATTTTTTTTTTTTGCATTGATAATTTGACTACTGAGTGAAATAAATAAATCCAGTTTTCTTCAGAAATACAAGCTCATACAGGCAGAAAAGTGAGATAAAGTTACGTAACAGGCTAATTTCCATATGTTTCTGGACATATTGATAGTATCGATTGGTATCGGCCTTAAAACTGAGTATCGGACATCGGCCACCCCACCAATATTTAACCAATATTTAACCGTTCAGCCCGCTGTTACTAAAGCCTAACAAACCCCAAAAACTTCTTCAAAAACTTGTTTTTTACTGACTTTGAAATTTTAAATACTGGGGGTGTGAAAAAATATCGATACACTGAAATATCCTGATATTTGCATATATTGATATCATATTGATATTTAAAAACCCAGTATCGGTCTATTTTACTAATGAAATCTCGCGATTTATTTCATTGCTCTGTTACAACATCTCACGTGAATTCACAAAAATTTTGCGATATTCTCACACACCAATATCATATTGAGATTTAAAAACGTGGTATTGATCTATTTTACTAATGAAATTTCGTAATATTTAATCATTTTGTCATGAAATCTCGTGAGAATTCATAAAATATCGTGAAATTTTGTGACAGAACAATGAAATCTCACGAGATTTTGTAAGTAAAAATAACATGTTTTTAAATATCGATTTGATATTGTCATATGAAAATATCACAATATTTCAGTGTATCGATATTTTTTCCCACCCCTATTTTTCAAAGTGTCGGAAACAGATAACAAAACTGCTATTTGCAATGACTGCCTTTTTGCAGTTTTAATATCAGTATCGATATTGGTTATCAGCCACATGAATTTTAAAATATCAGCATATCGGATATCGGCCAAAATTCCAATATTGTGCATCCCTATATAGCACCATAAACACCAACCAGAACCAGAATTTATTACTAACAGAACTTTGTAGCAATACCACCAGATCAACAGTGAAGCCTTTTCTCATCTGCATGTCATCTCTGCAGGCTTGGCTTTCAGGCATTGAAACACACAACAGGAACTATTTACATATTTACACGTGTGATCTTTTCATGGTGAAAATGGGATAAATAATGGTGTAATCATGGATCATTGTGGATTTACCAGATAAAGTCTCTGAATAAATATTTAAAGCTCCTGGAGGGAATAAAAATGCTGGAAAACTTCCGTATCACCTGAACGGTTAACTATCCATCACAGTTACACATGACCATTCCTGACACACTGATGGTGATGTAATTGAAAGCATCTGGGTCCATTTGAGTTTTAAAGTTGTGTGAAAAGTGTTTGCCTCCTTTCTGGTTTCGTAATTTTTTGCATGTTTGTCACACTGAAATATTTCAGATCATCAAACAAATTTAAATGTGAGACAAAGATAACACAAGTAAACACAAAATGCAGTTTCTAAATGGAGATTTTTATTAGTGGGGGGGGGGGTCCAAACCTCCATGGTCCTGTGTGAAAAAGTGATTGCCCCCCCCCCCCCCTGTTAAAACAAACATTAACTGTGGTTTATCATCTTTGGAAAGCTGAGTTCAGTTTCTCTATCCACATCCAGGCCTGATTACTGCCACACCTGTTCTCCATCAGAAATCACTTAAATAGGACCTGCCTGACAAAGTGAAGTAGAACAAAAGATCCTCCAAAGCTAGACATCGTGCTGCCATCCAAAGAAATTCAGGAACAAATGAGAAACAAAGTCATTGAGATCTATCAGTCTGGAAAAGGTTCCAAAGCATTTCTAAAGCTTTGGGACTCCAGAGAACCACAGTGAGAACCATTATCCACAAATGGTGAAAACATGGAACAGTGGTGAACCTTCCCAGGAGGGGCCGGCCGACCAAAATGACCCCAAGAGCACAGCGACGACTCATCCAAGAGGTCACAAAAGACCCCAGAACAACATCCAAGAACTGCAGGCCTCACTTGCCTCAATGAAGGTCAGTGTTCATGACTCCCCCATCAGAAAGAGACTGGGGGGGCAAAAATGGCTGCATGCCAGAGTTCCAAGACCAAAACCACTGCTGAGCAAAAAGAACATAAAGGCTCATCTCAGTTTAGCCAGAAAGCATCTTGATGATCCCCAAGACTTTTGGGAAAATACTCTGTGGACTGACGAGACAAAAGTGGAACTTTCTGGAAGGTGGAGGTCCCATTACATCTGGCGTAAAAGTAACACGGCATTTCAGAAAAGGAACATCATAGCAACAGTAAAATATGGTGGTTTTAGTGTGATGGTCTGGGACTGCTTTGCTGCTTCAGGACCTGGAAGACTTGCTGTGGTAAATGGAACCATGAATTCTGCTTCTACCAAAAAATCCTGAAGGAGAATGTCCGGCCATCTGTTGGTGACCTCAAGCTGAAGCGCACTTGGGTTCTGCAGCAGAACAATGATCCAGAACACACCAGCAAGTCCACCTCTGAATGGCTTAAGAACAACAAAATGAAGACTTTGGAGTGGCCTAGTCAAAGTCCCCACCTGAATCCCATTGAGATGCTGTGGCATGACCTTAAAAAGGCGGTTCATGCTGGAAAAGCCTCCAATGTGGCTGAATTACAACAATTCTGCAAAGATGAGTGGAACAAAATTCCTCCACAGCGCTGTAGAAGACTCACTGCCAGTTATCACAAACACTTGATTGCAGTTGTTGCTGCTAAGAGTGGAACAACCAGTTATTAGGTTTAGGGGAAGATCACTTTTTCACACAGGTTGTTAACAGATGTAGCTAATCACCCATCACTTCCTGTTGCCTCAGGCTCCGCCCACTGCTCCCAGCATGCCCAGCAGCAGCAGCGGGAGCGTGGTGTGTGGGAGCGTTCGGCCTGCGGCAGCGACTGGTGTCAGGTGAACCCCTCGCCTGTCAGAAATCATGTTTTGGGCGTCCTGAAGCGCGCTGACGGCAGCCATGCTGGAGTTCAGGTCTCCGCTGATGATCAGATCAAACACACAGGCCTGGTAGTAGATGTCTCGTGCAGGAAGCAGCGCGGCACAGCACGCCTCTGCGTTGATGGCTGCAGGTGCTAAGGAGTCTGCCAGCGGAGGGCGGAGCGTGTTGATCCTCTGGGAGGTGGGGCAGCCCCACATGCAGAGCTGCAGGTCCTGCTCTGGTCCGAAGGCCTCCACGACGCCGCGCGGCGACAGCACCGACAGGCTGAGCGAGCGGCCGGTCTGACGCACCACCAGCAGCGTGCCGATGTGAGCCGCTCGGATCTCGGCGTGCCTGCCAGGATTCTGGGTCCGCACCGTCAGACTGCGGTGGCCTTGCCGCTCACCGCTCCACACTGAGCCGTCAGCGAAGGCAGCGGGAACGTTGTCCAGCTCCGCCTGGTACAGCTGCTGGTCGATACACCGACGCCAGTTCTTAAAGATGATGGTGATCTGACAGAAAACAGACGATGAAGATAATTAATCATTATTACTGCAGAAATGAACCACTGCTCTGGTACTGGAGCCCATCCCTGCAGGAGGATGTCCCTGCACCATCTCATGGTCAACACAGACAAGCAACATTGAAACTTCTACTGAGAATTAAAAAGTTAAAGTTAAACTGCTCAACTGTTGGAGGAAGTAGAGAAACCTGGATAGATCCATAACATGCCAGACAGCATGTGAGACACCACGCATGACAACAAGCAAGGTGACATGCAAGACAACATAAGACAACATAACAGACAACATGCAACACGACATAACAGACGACATACAAGACATCAAGCAAAATGACATGCAAGGCAACATAGCAGGTAGCATGCATAAAAACACAACGGACAACATGCAAGACAACATGTAAGAGCATGAGACGACATAACGGACAACATGCAGACTCCACACAGAAAGGCCCCAGCCAACTCACCTTTGCAGCGGGAACCTTCTTGGTGAGAGGTGACTGTACCAACCATCACACCATCATCCACATCCTGAACTCTAACTAAGGGTCATGCAGTAGTTTTTGAAAATAACTCATCATCTCAAGAAAGCAATCCTTGTTATCTCATGACAATGAGATTGTTATAGCTGTAACTGACAGACACTCAAGTCCTCCTTTTCTTGAGCTCACCTTGGTGAGCACTGAGGTGAACACCCCACCGCGTGTTGGCGAGCTGGTGGCCTGAACGTACAGGTACTCGTTGTCGATGAGAGGCCACGCCCCCTGCACCACACACGTCTGGAAATCGTTGTTGAAAGTCCGGATGTGAGGATCTCCGAACACGCCGCAGTGCAGGTACTCTGGTGTCCGTCCCTCCCTGCTGAAGAAGCTCCTCTCGTAGAGGCAGGCATCTCCTGACAGCGTGCCCTGAGGCAGGGGCCGCGGCTTTGCCGTGGGCCCGGCCTGGGGGCAGCGGTGCTGGATCAGCAGGTCCTCGATGCCCTGAACTGCAGAGTGGTAGACAAGGTCGCCTCGGCATGCCCGCGCCATCTTCTTAGTGCACATGGCGTAGGAGCGCAGGGCGCTGCAGTAACCAGCGTTCCCGGCCTCCCTGAGAGCTGCACCTCCTGCTGCGCCGCCGCCGCTGCTGCCGCCCAGGTCCAACGTCGCAGCCACAAAGTCAGAGTTGCACCGCAGGATGTGACAGGAAGCTCTGACTGAAGAGAGGAAGACCAGTTTTACTCAGACTTCAGAAAACCTGCAGCTGATCGTGATGCAGCAAAAGTAGAACCCAGCAGTTTGGAGCTGGAGTCGGTGCTGATGCGGTGCTCGTGCCGGCTTTGTTCCTCTGAAATGAGTTTAATGTTGCTCCACAGTTTACAGGCTGTACTTGTGTTTCTACACGCTGGTGCGCGTGTGTGTGTTTACCTTCATGGAAACTCAGTTGAAGAAGCAGCAGTGTTAGGCAGACGAAGCGTTTCCATGGTAACAGTACAAACAGTGTGGCTGCCTGAAGCTCCATCATCAGGTTGACAGACTGAAAGATAAACAGTCGTGTATTAGCAGTGGGCGGATCCACACAAATATCGATAATATCAATACCAACGTTGCCTATCGATATCGATCAATACTATTGCGATTTTATCGATACTTCAGCGTAAGTCTTGAAAACTGAATCTGAATCTTCATAAATATGGAGGATAAAGTGGATATTGATTGATCCGGTTCTCTGCTATGACAATGCCCCTCATCTTCCCTAAATCAGCTTCCTTATTGAGATTAAGTCACATTCAGACTTTTAAAACGGCTCCAATGATGATTTTGTTTCTGAGACATGGTTATAAAATTCTAAATGGAAGGCTTTAAACCAGGGGTCTGCCACCTTTCCAGTCCAAAAAGCCATGTTAACCTCAACCCAGCTAAATAAAAGTCGTCCAGAGCCACAAATATTTCTTAGCCTTTTTTAAAAAGACAACTTACAATTTTTGATAAATACTTACTTCATGGAATTTGTTGCCATTTTTAAAGAACCACAGTTTTATTTAAACTTTTACGTTTTGAAAAACAAAACTACAGTAGAGGATTAGGGCCACTTGCCACTTTTTTTTTCTCAGAATTCATTTTTCTTCAGTGGTCCTAATCTTCTGTACAAAACCAAACATACAATAAAACCTTTACCAAAAAAAGGGATATTTCCATTTTCCTCTCTGGGATTTTGCTCTTCTGAGACCATGTGTTGCAGAAGAAGCCCAGAATTTCCAGCTAATGAGATGAGAAACAGATGTAGAAAAAGAAAATCACTGGTACTTTTACTTGTAAAAATGGAGTTCAATTATTCCTATGAAAAACTGCTAAAACCTACATTATCATCTCTATTTTCAAATATTACTCGATTCTTTATCATTTTTAGTCAGTGTTATTGAGCCATTGTGGAAGGTCCAAAGAGCCACTTGTGGCTCTGGAGCCGCAGGTTGCGGCTTTTAAACTATCACACACTTCATAGATAAGGAGATGTGGTTTTTGGTGGATCCGGTTCACCTTGGTGACGAGGTATCTACTGTACATCCTAAATATCAGCTCCTCGTCCAGATAATGACAAAATCAGAAGTTTATTATATAAATGATAATTCTGTTGTTCATGCTTGAATAAATTCCACAGAACAATCGCTTTGCATAAATCTGTTAATTTGACTTCCCTATTAAAAAGTATCGGTATCGGTTTTGGGACATTATCTAAGCCCCACAGTTGGAGTTATAAAAATCAGAAGTCAGAAAAACAGTTATCACTGCTGCTTTTTTGGACCTCACCACTGAGGATGAAGAAAATGAGGAGAGAAACCACCTGATCCTCCTCATTTATGATGTAGAAGCATTTCTATTTTCCACCCCAATCTATTTATTGATTCATTTCAGGCAATTCATTTTCATAGAACAGAAGAAGATGACCGCTTCCATAGCCAATCTTATCACAGAGAAAAAAACAAAACAACAATAGCTATAGCCATAGCTATGTAACAAAACAAATATTCAGCATGCCTGAAAGGGAGTGGGAAGAAGCTAACTTATTAAATCCTGCGCCCATTTCTCCATATAAATCACAGAAATCATGCTTCCTTTAAATCAAATCAAATCAAATTTTATTTATATAGCACTTTTCATGCATAGCAGCTTTACAAAGTGCTTCACATAATAAAAACAACACATTACATCAACAGTCTCCCAAGTTTATCTAAAACAACACACATACCCCCCCCCCCCCCCCCTCCAAAGAACAGACTATCCCGAAAGACATGTCTTGGCACCCGGTGAAGGAACGATATTCTGGGGTCCATCCATATCAGGGTCCATCCCGCCTCATTGCCACATAGGCCGCCGCCACAGGCAGCCCCCCAGAGACCAGGTCCACACTACAGCTATTAGGCTGCAGTGCTGGACTCCGACCACCCAGACAGGGACACAACCACGGCGACGGCCCCAACGCTAAAGCAGGCATAGGCCCTGACATGGAGGACCCCCCCATGAGGAAAACACTGGAGGGATTAAAATACCTAAAATAGAAAAAATAGAATAAAATAAAATTAAATAAGAATCAGACAACCTAAAAGCCTAAAGAATAAGTCTAAATCATACACTTGGTTAAAGGAAGTCAGTAATCAAAACAGAATTATAGAAACTATAAACTAGTTAAAAAGATAAAAAAGTAAATAAATAAAACCATGACAGGGTAAAAAAGACCAACTTATTAAAGGAATAAAACCTAATTATAAGCTAAAACAAAAAGGTAGGTCATGAGCCTTTTCTTAAAAACATGGACAGTCTCTGCAGCCCTGAGGCCCTCAGGCAGGCTGTTCCAAAGGCGGGGGCCATAATGGCAAAATGACGCCTCACCATAGGTTTTGGTCCGAACCTTGGGAACAACCAGAAGGCCGGTACCTGAGGACCTCAGGGTCCGCGAGGGCTCATACCTTAAAACCAGGTCAGATAAAAAAGAAGGCCCAAGACCATTAAGACATTTATAAACCACTAAGAGAACCCCAAGTTGCCTCCCGATGTGCCCATCGGGGTATGAATGTGTGTGTGATTGTGTGTGCAACTGGGTGAATGTGATATGTAGTGTAAAGCGCTTTGAGCGGTTAGTATGACTGGAAAAGCGCTATATAAGTACAGTCCATTTACCATTTACCATTTAAAATCAATCCTGAAACGCACGGGGAGCCAATGCAGCGATTTTAAGATTGGTGTAATGTGCTCCCGCCCTCTGGTCCTCGTCAGAACACGTGCGGCTGAGTTCTGAAGTAGTTGTAAACTAGAAAGGCTGTTTTTAGGAGGACCAGAGAGCAGGGCATTGCAGTAATCTATTCTACTGGAAATAAAAGCATCAGCACCTCCATGCTGGCAGAGAGAGAAATGGGCAACTCTGGCCATGTTTTTAAGATGATAAAATCTTTGTGACATTTCTGATATGTTGGATAAAATTCAGCTCAGAATCAATAAGAACACCCAGATTTCTTACACACTGAGAGGGTTTAAAATTCTGCAGTTTGCAAACAAAACCATTGACCCCAATTTGAGCAATAAACCATAGAAAAACAGGAATTTGTACTAAGAAATAAGCTACTGGGATCATAGTGGCGTTACCATTACAACGCAACAATAATTCCATCCCAACAAAGGTAAGGAAACAACAAGAGTACATTAACACTAAAACTGATACAGATTCAGGATCCCATCTCTACTGTGACCAAACCATATGTTTATATTTATAACAGTTTTTATCTATGAATATTTTGACATTGTTTTGGTTGTATTTCCAGTCTATTACAAAGTTTAGCCCCTCATACAGACGGACAAAAACTCTACTTTTATCTGAAAAATCTGAATGTGAGTATAGCTCAGCAAGAGAACAATGATGGACTGTACTTATAGCACTTTTCCAGCCGTACTGACCACTCAAAGCACTTTACAATACGTCACGTTCACCCAGTCACACACATGTATGAATATACCCCGATAGGCACATCGGGAGGCAACATGGGGTTCAGCATCATGCCCAAGGACACTTCGGCATGTAGTCTGGGGAAGCCTGGGATCGATACCCCAACCCCCAACCCTCCAGTTGAAAGACGGCTGCTCTTCCATATGAGCTACAGGCGCCCCATGGAGCAAAAGCTTCAGTATGGAAGTATGAGGAGGTGGCAGCAAGTCCTGCAGGTCTACAATCCTCCAGGTCTACAATCCTGCAGGTCTATGATCCTGCAGGTCTACAATCCTCCAGGTCTACAATCCTCCAGGTCTACAATCCTCCAGGTCTACAATCCTGCAGGTCTATGATCCTGCAGGTCTATGATCCTGCAGGTCTACAATCCTCCAGGTCTACATTCCTCCAGGTCTACAATCCTCCAGTTCTACAATCCTGCAGGTCTATGATCCTGCAGGTCTACAATCCTCCAGGTCTACAATCCTCCAGGTCTATGATCCTGCAGGTCTACAATCCTCCAGGTCTATGATCCTGCAGGTCTATGATCCTCCAGGTCTATGATCTTGCAGGTCTATGATCCTCCAGGTCTATGATCCTCCAGGTCTATGATCCTGCAGGTCTATGATCCTCCAGGTCTATGATCCTGCAGGTCTATGATCCTCCAGGTCTATGATCCTGCAGGTCTACAATCCTCCAGGTCTATGATCTTGCAGGTCTATGATCCTCCAGGTCTATGATCCTCCAGGTCTATGATCCTGCAGGTCTATGATCCTCCAAGTCTATGTTCCTGCAGGTCTATGATCCTCCAGGTCTATGATCCTGCAGGTCTACAATCCTGCAGGTCTACATGATCCTGCAGGTCTACGATCCTCCAGGTCTATGATCCTGCAGGTCTATGATCCTCCAGGGTTATGATCCTGCAGGTCTATGATCCTCCAGGTCTATCATCCTGCAGGTCTATGATCCTCCAGGTCTATGATCCTGCAGGTCTACAATCCTCCAGGTCTATGATCCTGCAGGTCTACAATCCTCCAGGTCTATGATCCTGCAGGTCTACAATCCTGCAGGTCTATGATCCTGCAGGTCTACAATCCTCCAGGTCTACAATCCTCCAGGTCTACAATCCTGCAGGTCTATGATCCTGCAGGTCTATGATCCTGCAGGTCTATGATCCTGCAGGTCTACAATCCTCCAGGTCTATGATCCTGCAGGTCTACAATCCTGCAGGTCTACAATCCTCCAGGTCTATGATCCTGCAGGTCTACAATCCTGCAGGTCTATGATCCTGCAGGTCTACAATCCTCCAGGTCTATGATCCTGCAGGTCTACAATCCTTCAGGTCTATGATCCTGCAGGTCTACAATCCTCCAGGTTTATGATCCTGCAGGTCTACAATCCTCCAGGTCTATGATCCTGCAGGTCTACAATCCTCCAGGTCTATGATCCTGCAGGTCTACAATCCTGCAGGTCTATGATCCTGCAGGTCTACAATCCTCCAGGTCTACGATCCTGCAGGTCTACAATCCTGCAGGTCTATGATCCTGCAGGTCTATGATCCTCCAGGTCTATGATCCTGCAGGTCTATGATCCTTCAGGTTTACAATCCTCCAGGTCTACAATCCTGCAGGTCTATGATCCTGCAGGTCTACAATCCTCCAGGTCTATGATCCTGCAGGTCTACAATCCTCCATGTCTATGATCCTGCAGGTCTACAATCCTCCAGGTCTATGATCCTCCAGGTCTATGATCCTGCAGGTCTATGATCATTCAGGTCTATGATCCTGCAGGTCTATAATCCTTCAGGTCTATGATCCTGCAGGTCTACAATCCTCCATGTCTATGATCCTGCAGGTCTACAATCCTCCAGGTCTATGATCCTCCAGGTCTATGATCCTGCAGGTCTATGATCATTCAGGTCTATGATCCTGCAGGTCTACAATCCTTCAGGTCTATGATCCTGCAGGTCTACAATCCTCCAGGTCTATGATCCTGCAGGTCTACAATTCTGCAGGTTTTAGATGTTTCCCTGTTGCATTACACCAGACTCCAACTATACAGATCTCCAGCTGTTCCATCCTGTTAACAACCCACGAGTTCAGGTCTGTGTTGCTGTTGGGTAACATCTAAAACCTGCAGGTACTCCAGGACCAGGATCAGAGATCCCTGGCCTACTAGTACTTTCTCTTAGAGGAAAATATTGTTTGCAACCCTTCCAGAACCTTAAGGTACAATCGAAATCAGAAAGTAGATAACAGATGTCGTCTCTGATCTATAAAAAGGGAAAACTGTGGTGATAAAACAGTTTGTCTCTTCGTGCTCAACAGATTTAACATTTAAATGGAATTAATCTGTTTTATTTCAGTTTTAGTGAGGATGGGTTGTCTTTGACCCGGAGGAAAAAACATATTTGCGGAATGTAAAGAGAAAAGGAGGGTTTAACATGAACGTTGGTTCCTTTTTTCTGGATTTGCGACGACCAGTTCTGGTGTGATGCTTACCTGCAGAGTCCCTGCGGCTCTGGACTAACAAACACCTCATGAAACCGCTTCAGGTCATCGTCTCGCTGCTGAAACATCTTGTTCCTCTACCAAACATGCTCGTGGAGTGACCTGTTTCCCACTCTGTGTTGCAACGTGGACTCTCATCTGTTTGCTTTTGTTTTTCCTTTATAGAACAAATATCAGTGAGCAGGGGGCGGGGCTTACACTGAGACTTCAGACCATCAACAATGCAACATGACACCAGGATGATAACGCTCTAACATCTGAGAGCTGAATCTATAGAAATAAATGAGAACTAAAGATATCCAACCCAATAGAAATATGTCTGGGGAGGAGGTTTAATGGAAAGAACTGGTTCAGACAAGCCGATTTCCATGGAAAGGTTATTGCAGAACCTCAAAGCCAGGACTGAGAACCCTTTATCTCCTACATATAGCGGTCTGGTCTCTGGAACCAAAACAATCTCTATGAGAAGAAGCAGGACGGTTCCTGAGCCTGAAACAGGCGGCTGCAGTACTTTCAAAAGCTCTCCCATTCCACCCATCTCCGGTTCCACCTCATCATGATGAGAATCTCTCGTTCCACCTCATCATGATGAGAATCTCTCGTTCCACCTCATCATGATGAGAATCTCCCATTCCACCTCATAATGATGAGAATCTCCCGTTCCACCTCATCGTGATGAGAATCTCCCGTTCCACCTCATCGTGATGAGAATCTCCCCCGTTCCACCTCATCACGATGAGAATCTCCCGTTCCACCTCATCATGATGAGAATCTCCCGTTCCACATCATAATGATGAGAATCTCCCGTTCCACCTCATCACGATGAGAATCTCCCGTTCCACCTCATCATGATGAGAATCTCCCGTTCTCCACGTCATAATGATGAGAATCTCCCGTTCCACCTCATCGTGATGAGAATCTCCCGTTTCACCTCATCGTGATGAGAATCTCCCGTTCCACCTCTCATCACGATGAGAATCTCCCGTTCCACCTCATCGTGATGAGAATCTCCCATTCCACCTCATCATGATGAGAATCTCCCGTTCCACCTCTTTGATGAGAATCTCCCTCCATATGATGAGAATCTCCCGTTCCACCTCATAATGATGAGAATCTCCCGTTCCACCTCATAATGATGAGAATCTCCCGTTCCACCTCATAATGATGAGAATCTCCCGTTCCACCTCATAATGATGAGAATCTCCCGTTCCACCTCATAATGATGAGAATCTCCCGTTCCACCTCATTATGATGAGAATCTCCCGTTCCACCTCACAATGATGAGAATCTCCCGTTCCACCTCATAATGATGAGAATCTCCCGTTCCACCTCATCATGATGAGAATCTCCCGTTCCACCTCATAATGATGAGAATCTCCCGTTCCACCTCATGATGATGAGAATCTCCCGTTCCACCCTACTGGAGTCCAGTGAACTCATGTTCATGATGAATCTCCCGTTCCACAGCATAATGGAGATGATGTCATCTTTATGACATGGTCGTGTTCCAGAATCCTGTTGGATGATGTCATCTTTATGACATGGCGCGTTCTCCTGCTAGATGATGTCATCTTTATGACATGGCGCGTTCTCCTGCTGGATGATGTCACCTTTATGACATGGCGCGTTCTCCTGCTGGTTGATGTCATCTTTATGACATGGCACGTTCTCCTGCTGGATGATGTCATCTTTATGACATGGCGCGTTCTCCTGCTGGATGATGTCATCTTTATGACATGGTGCGTTATCCTGCTGGAAGCAGCATCAGAGGATGCTACACTGTGGTCATAAAGGGATGGACATGGTCAGCAACAATACTCAGGTAGGCTGTGGTGGTTAAACTGCCACGTTGGTACTAAGGGGCCCAAAGTGGCAAGAAAATCTCTCCCACACCATTACACCACCACCACCAAGCTGAACTGTTGATCCAAGGCAGGATGGCTTCATGCTTTCATGCTGTTTCCAGCAGATTCTGAGCCTACCATCTGAATGTGGAGCAGAAATGGAGACTCATCAGACCAGCAACACTTCTCCATCTTTATTGTCCAGTTCTGGTGAGTCTGTGAAGCTTCAGTTTCCTGTTCTTAGATGACAGGAGAGGCACCCAGTCTGGTCTCTGCTGCATTGTGGTCCAGACAACTGCTGCTACTGGAGATTTTCTCTTCTTCAGACCTGGAAACCCTAGAGATGCTTGTGGTGAAAATAGATACTCAGACCAGCAACCATTAAACCCCTTCCTTCTGAATATCTGAAAGTGATATAAAGACTGGTTCAGTGTGCTCATGAATAAAAACTGAGCTGACTAGTTAGAAATGTGACTAAACTGTGAACTTTACAGGCGGACTTTCAACCAGGAAAGCTGATTTCATGTGTGTCCAGTAAAGATACCAAACTAGAGGATTTATGGACAAAAACTTCGGAAATGAATCAGTTTGTATTTACACAGACTGCAGTCAGCTGATCTTCAGTCTCCTTTAACAGGTGGGAACGGGTCTCTGTGTGCGCCTGTGTGTGTGGGGGTTTGTGTGTGTGTGTGTGTGCGCGTGGGTGTGTGTGTGTGCGTGTGTGTGTGTGTGTGTGCGGGTAAATGTGTGTGTGTGTGTGTGTGCAAAAGCTAAATTTAACCTGCAGTTGCCCCCCAGAGTTCCTTCAAACACTTATAAATACACATGGTCTCTGACGCTGTTGCAGGTTTGCTGTGATGTTTTCATGTGTTTCATCAGACCAGATAAAGTCCAAGTCTCTGAAACATCTGAAGTTAGAGGTTGAAAACTCAGCTGCCCAGCTCTGGTCCTGCAGGTTTTACGTTTCCTGCTCCAACAAACCCCATTCAAACTAAACGTCTCCTTACTTGTTGACGAGTTCTGGACACACGCGTTGATCCATCAGTCTGATTCAGCTGCTGCAGGAAACGTGAAACCTGCAGGACGGTGGCCGGGACGACCCACTTCAGAAATCCCTGCTTTAATGCCTGGATTCATTTACCAGAAACAAAATAAATACAGTAAAAAAAATAACAGCAAAAACAAAAGGAAAAAGACACAAATGAAACATAAATATATAAAAGTTAACAATTAAATTAATAACAATGAATGAGTGATAAATAATAAATAAAATGTTGGAAAACAAAAACATTCATAAATAAATAATAAAAATTAATTTAAGAAAAAGAAAATTCTAAAGACCAAAAGAGATTTGTCACAAATTTAATACGATGAGTCGAAATGTTTCCGAGTCGTTTCCGTCTTTGATTGACCACAATGACAGTTGAAGACATTCACAGTCCCGAAGAGATCCTTCCTGTCCCCATCCGGTCCAGACTGGTGGCCTCCTTACTGGTTCTGGTTCTGATGGAGGTTTTCCTTCCTGTCCCCATCCGGTCCAGACTGGTGGCCTCCTTACTGGTTCTGGTCCTGATGGAGGTTTTCCTTCCTGTCCCCATCCGGTCCAGACTGGTGGCCTTCTTACTGGTTCTGGTTCTGATGGAGGATTTTCTTCCTGGTTCTGGTTCTGATGGAGGTTTTCCTTCCTGTCCCCATCCGGTCCAGACTGGTGGCCTCTACTGGTTCTGGTTCTGATAGAGGTTTTCCTTCCTGTCCCCATCCGGTCCAGACTGGTGGCCTCCTTACTGGTTCTGGTTCTGATGGAGGTTTTCCTTCCTGTCCCCATCCGGTCCAGACTGGTGGCCTCCTTACTGGTTCTGGTTCTGATGGAGGTTTTCCTTCCTGTCCCCATCCGGTCCAGACTGGTGGCCTCCTTACTGGTTCTGGTTCTGATAGAGGTTTTCCTTCCTGTCCCCATCCGGTCCAGACTGGTGGCCTCCTTACTGGTTCTGGTTTTGATGGAGGTTTTCCTTCCTGTCCCCATCCGGTCCAGACTGGTGGCCTTCTTACTGGTTCTGGTTCTGATGGAGGATTTTCTTCCTGGTTCTGGTCCTGATGGAGGTTTTCCTTCCGGTCCCCATCCGGTCCAGACTGGTGGCCTCCTTACTGGTTCTGGTCCTGATGGAGGTTTTCCTTCCTGTCCCCATCCGGTCCAGACTGGTGGCCTCGTTATTGGTTCTGGTTCTGATGGAGGTTTTCCTTCCTGTCCCCATCCAGTCCAGACTGGTGGCCTCCTTATTGGTTCTGGTTCTGATGGAGGTTTTCCTTCCTGTCCCCATCCGGTCCAGACTGGTGGCCTCCTTATTGGTTCTGGTTCTGATGGAGGTTTTCCTTCCTGTCCCCATCCGGTCCAGACTGGTGGCCTCCTTACTGGTTCTGGTTCTGACGGAGGTTTTTCTTCCTGGTTCTGGTCCTGATGGAGGTTTTATTCCTGGTTCTGGTTCTGATGGAGGTTTTTCTTCCTGGTTCTGGTCCTGATGGAGATTTTATTCCTGGTTCTGGTTCTGACAGAGGTTTTTCTTCCTGGTTCTGGTCCTGATGAAGGTTTTATTCCTGGTTCTGGTTCTGACGGAGGTTTTTCTTCTTGGTTCTGGTCCTGATGGAGGTTTTCTTCCTGGTTCTGGTCCTGGTGGAGGTTTTCCTTCATGGTTCTGGTTCTGATGGAGGTTTTCCTTCGTGGTTCTTGTTCCGCTGGAGGTTTTCCTTCCTGGTTCTGGTCCTGATGGTGGTTTTCCTTCCTGGTTCTGGTCCTGATGGAGGTTTTCTTCCTGGTTCTGGTTCTGATGGAGGTTTTCCTTCGTGGTTCTGGTCCTGATGTACGTTTTACTTCCTGGTTCTGGTCCTGATGGAGGTTTTCTTCCTGGTTCTGGTTTTCCTTCCTGGTTCTGGTCCTGATGGAGGTTTTTTCCTTCCTGGTTCTGATGGAGGTTTTCCTTCGTGGTTCTGGTCCTAATGTACGTTTTTACTTCCTTGTTCTGGTCCTGATGGAGGTTTTTCTTCCTGGTTCTGGTCCTGATGGAGGTTTTCTTCCTGGTTCTGGTCCTGATGGAGGTTTTTCTTCCTGGTTCTGGTCCTGATGGAGGTTTTTCTTTCTGGTTCTGGTCCTGATGGAGGTTTTCTTTCCTGGTTCTGGTCCTGATGCTGGTTTTCTTCCTGGTTCTGGTTCTGATGGAGGTTTCCCTTACTGGTTCTGGTTCTGATGTACGTTTTTACTTCCTGGTTCTGGTCCTGATGGAGGTTTTCTTCCTGGTTCTGGTTTTCCTTTCTGGTTCTGGTCCTGATGGAGGTTTTCTTCTTGGTTCTGGTCCTGATGGAGGTTTTCCTTCGTGGTTCTGGTCCTGATGGAGGTTTTATTCCTGGTTCTGGTTCTGACGGAGGTTTTTCTTCCTGGTTCTGGTCCTGATGGAGGTTTTATTCCTGGTTCTGGTTCTGATGGAGGTTTTTCTTCCTGGTTCTGGTCCAGATGGAGGTTTTATTCTTGGTTCTGGTTCTGACAGAGGTTTTTCTTCCTGGTTCTGGTCCTGATGAAGGTTTTATTCCTGGTTCTGGTTCTGACGGAGGTTTTTCTTCCTGTCCCCATCCGGTCCAGACTGGTGGCCTGCTTCTTGGTTCTGGTTCTGATGGAGGTTTTCCTTCCTGTCCCCATCCAGTCCAGACTGGTGGCCTCCTTATTGGTTCTGGTTCTGATGGAGGTTTTCCTTCCTGTCCCCATCCGGTCCAGACTGGTGGCCTCCTTACTGGTTCTGGTTCTGATGGAGGTTTTCCTTCCTGTCCCCATCCGGTCCAGACTGGTGGCCTCCTTACTGGTTCAGGTTCTGATGGAGGTTTTCCTTCCTGTCCCCATCCGGTCCAGACTGGTGGCCTTCTTACTGGTTCTGGTACTGATGGAGGTTTTTCTTCCTGGTTCTGGTCCTGGTGGAGGTTTTTCTTCCTGTCCCCATCCAGTCCAGACTGGTGGCCTCCTTACTGGTTTTGGTCCGGATGGAGGTTTTCCTTCCTGTCCCCATCCGGTCCAGACTGGTGGCCTCCTTACTGGTTCTGGTTCTGATGGAGGTTTTCTTCCTGGTCCCCATCCGGTCCAGACCGGTGGCCTCCTTACTGGTTCTGGTCCTGATGGAGGTTTTCCTTCCTGGTTCTGGTTCTGATGGAGGTTTTATTCCTGGTCCTGGTCCTGATGGAGGTTTTATTCCTGGTTCTGGTTCTGATGGAGGTTTTACTTACTGGTTCTGGTTCTGATGAAGGTTTTTCTTCTTGGTTCTGGTCCTGATGGAGGTTTTATTCCTGGTTCTGGTTCTGATGAAGTTTTTCTTCCTGGTTCTGGTCCTGATGGAGGTTTTATTCCTGGTTCTGGTTCTGACGGAGGTTTTTCTTCCTGGTTCTGGTCCTGATGGAGGTTTTATTCCTGGTTCTGGTTCTGATGGAGGTTTTTCTTCCTGGTTCTGGTCCTGATGGAGTGTTTTATTCCTGGTTCTGGTTCTGACAGAGGTTTTTCTTCCTGGTTCTGGTCCTGATGAAGGTTTTATTCCTGGTTCTGGTTCTGACGGAGGTTTTTCTTCTTGGTTCTGGTTCTGATGGAGGTTTTTCTTCCTGGTTCTGGTCCTGGTGGAGGTTTTCCTTCCTGGTTCTGGTCCTGATGGAGGTTTTCCTTCGTGGTTCTTGTTCCGCTGGAGGTTTTCCTTCCTGGTTCTGGTCCTGATGGTGGTTTTCCTTCCTGGTTCTGGTCCTGATGGAGGTTTTCTTCCTGGTTCTGGTTCTGATGGAGGTTTTCTTCCTGGTTCTGGTTTTCCTTCCTGGTTCTGGTTCTGATGGAGGTTTTCCTTCGTGGTTCTGGTCCTGATGTACGTTTTACTTCCTGGTTCTGGTCCTGATGGAGGTTTTCTTCCTGGTTCTGGTTTTCCTTCCTGGTTCTGGTCCTGATGGAGGTTTTTTCCTTCCTGGTTCTGATGGAGGTTTTTCCTTCGTGGTTCTGGTCCTGATGGACGTTTTTCTTCCTGGTTCTGGTCCTGATGGAGGTTTTCTTCCTGGTTCTGGTTTTCCTTTCTGGTTCTGGTCCTGATGGAGGTTTTTCTTCCTGGTTCTGGTCCTGATGGAGGTTTTCCTTCCTGGTTCTGGTCCTGATGCTGGTTTTCTTCCTGGTTCTGGTTCTGATGGAGGTTTCCCTTACTGGTTCTGGTTCTGATGTAGGTTTTACTTCCTGGTTCTGGTCCTGATGGAGGTTTTCTTCCTGGTTCTGGTTTTCCTTTCTGGTTCTGGTCCTGATGGAGGTTTTCTTCTTGGTTCTGGTCCTGATGGAGGTTTTTCTTCCTGGTTCTGGTCCTGATGGAGGTTTTCTTCCTGGTTCTGGTTCTGATGGAGGTTTTTCTTCCTGGTTCTGGTCCTGATGGAGGTTTTCTTCCTGGTTCTGGTTCTGATGGAGGTTTTCTTCCTGGTTCTGGTCCTGATGGAGGTTTTATTCCTGGTTCTGGTTCTGACGGAGGTTTTTCTTCCTGGTTCTGGTCCTGATGGAGGTTTTATTCCTGGTTCTGGTTCTGACGGAGGTTTTTCTTCTTGGTTCTGGTCCTGATGGAGGTTTTCTTCCTGGTTCTGGTTCTGGTGGAGGTTTTCCTTCATGGTTCTGGTCCTGATGGAGGTTTTCCTTCGTGGTTCTTGTTCCGCTGGAGGTTTTCTCTGGTAACACTTTACAATAAGGGTCCCTTAAGTAACATTAGTTAGTGCATTATTAAGCATTAATTAACTGCTTAATAATACATGAACAACTTTTATTAACTATTACTTTGCATTAGTTAGCATCTTGGTTAATGCGTTAGTTAGAGGTTAATAAATGCTTACTTCCCAACCTTACTTAATGCATTATTAAGCATTGATAAAAGTTTAATTATACAATAAATTGCCATTATGTATGCGTTACTCAGCATTAATAACCATTTTAGTTGGAATGTTAGTAAGCCCTTAATAATGTGTCTAGTAACGGTTTAGCAGTGGTGTTTATTTGGAGTGAATATTAAGTAACAGCTTACTAATGCATTGACAAAGCCTTCGCTTTACATTGTATGTAATCTGGATGGGCATCAATGAGCTATTTATTAATATCTTTGATAATCATTTACTAATGCTGTGCTGTGTATATTATCAGGAATCCCTTACTTCATGTTAAGTAAGGTATTAATTCACATTAGAAGCCTGACCTGATGGCCCTTAATCATGTGAGTGTCTCATAAGCATGACTTAACCATAGTTAACCATTACTGAATGTTATTTGGACCCTTATTGTAAAGTGTAAACATTTATCCCTTTGGTAACACTATATTTATGCTTAACAGCCTAATAAGCATTACTTAACCATAGTTAACCATTACTGAATGTTATTTGGACCCATATTGTAAAGTGTAAACATTTATCCCTTTGTTAACACTTTATAAATGCATAGCATAAATGCACAGCCTAATAAGCATGACTTAACCATAGTTAGGGGTGTTTTCTGGACCTGGGAGCATTGGGGGTTGAACACACCCCCAATTCTTGGAAAGGAATCTGGGGAAACCTACACAGTAAAAATGCCCGTCTATTTAAGCTTTCTTCAGCATCGTGGCACCTTGTTTAAAGCCAAATACTGCAAGATGTACTTCAAAATGTATTTACTTTCAAGCTTAAACTTGACAATGTGAACAAGATCTCTAAAATCAGTATTAATATTAAGAAAGACTTGACTAATAAAATTTGTCATCAAATAACATTTATTTTAGTAACAATTATTATTAAGTTGAGTTAAAAAGTAGGCTAAAAATTATTTTCAACAAGAACAAAAGTTAGTTGTGGGTCATATTGCATGGTGGACATCTGTCTTCTGTTCTCTCTCCTCTCCATCCTCCGCTCACTCCCTCCACCTTCTGCTGACAGAGAAACAATGAAATGTGCATTAATGACACCATCAGAAATGTAAAGAGACAGGACAGGTCACTCAGCAACAATCACACTGATTGATCTGTACATAATAATAACTGCAATCATGAATTTCAGCAGTCTTTACACTCATAACAAAAGTAAAACTTAATTTAATCAGTGGTTTAGTCTAGTTTATTCTAGTGGTACTCTTACATCCATCTCTCCTGGCCTCCAACACCCCGTCCTGGAGCAAAATCTGTCCAACAGCACCCTCCTAGCAGCAAAAGTGGATTTTCTCGTGGATATACCAGCATGTCAGGTAGACTACACCACCAGATTTAATGCAAATTGTCTATAATAGAAAAGGGCAAAGCTAACGGGTTAGCTAACCATGCTGTCCTCATGTGACATGTGACTGTATGTGAGGCTAGACCAGGGCTGGACAGCCAGCGAACCAAAGCAAAAGAGAAGGGGGGGAAAAACTAAGGCTTGATTTTCTTGATTTTACTGAACATCTTTTTGTGTATTTTTATCTTTTCACTGTAATAGCTTTTTCAATCTAAACATATATAAACTAGATAAGAACAAAATACAAGCTAGTACATCCTAACCACATTAGATGGTCAGCCTAGCTTAACCATGTGTATATCACATCGTTCTTTATATTTCAATAAACTAAACTAATGAACACACATACACAAGTGTTTTCTAACACATTAATACTTACGAAGACGAAAGATTCACACATTTAGAGTCAATTTCAGCTGATTTTTTTATTTTTTTCTCCCGAAAGTTCGTTCACAGTAAGCTACCGAAGAACATACATCAAAGATTGTTTCTGTGGTGAGAGCGCTCACTCACTCGCGTATCTGAACGTGAGCGGGAGTTTTACAGAAGCGGACAATCATCTGTGTTTAACTGGTTGATAGTCCTTGTAGGATGAAACAGTGAGCGCTCTTACCGTTGGCTGAATTCTCACCAACAGTCTTCGTTCTTTTTTTCTACTGTGAAGGAGCTGAAACATCAGCTCATGTACAAGCTAAATGTGCCTTTGCATGCGTGTGCATTGGGAAACTAACATCTTTGTAAGTATTAATGTTAGAAAACACTTGTGTATGTGTGTTAATTAGTTTGGTTGGTTGAAATATGAAGAACAATGTGATATACACATGGTTACGCTAGGCTAAAAAACCAATGTGGTTGGCATGTACTAGCTCGTAGTTTGTTCTTCTATAGTTTATATATGTTTAAGTTACAAAAAACTATCATTGAAAAGATAATGATACACAAAAAAATATTCAGTAAAATCAAGAAAATCAAGCCTTAGTTCCCCCCCTTCTCTTTTGCTTTGGTTCGCTGGCTGTCCAGCCCTGGTCTAGCCTCACATACAGTCACATGTCACATGAGGACAGCATGGTTAGCTAACCCGTTAGCTTTGCCCTTTTCTGTTATAGACAATTTGCATTAAATCTGGTGGTGTAGTCTACCTGACATGCTGGTATATCCACGAGAAAATCCACTTTTGCTGCTAGGAGGGTGCTGTTGGACAGATTTTGCTCCAGGACGGGGTGTTGGAGGCCAGGAGAGATGGAAGTCAGAGTACCACTAGAATAAACTAGACTAAACCACTGATTAAATTAAGTTTTACTTTTTGTTATGAGTGTAAAGACTGCTGAAATTCATGATTGCAGTTATTATTATGTACAGATCAATCAGTGTGATTGTTGCTGAGTAACCTGTCCTGTCTCTTTACATTTCTGATGGTGTCATTAATGCACATTTCATTGTTTCTCTGTCAGCAGAAGGTGGAGGGAGTGAGCGGAGGATGGAAAGGAGAGAGAACAGAAGACAGATGTCCACCATGCAACGACCCACAACTAACTTTTGTTCTTGTTGAAAATAATTGTTAGCCTACTTTTTAATTCAACTTAATAATAATTGTTACTAAAATAAATATTATTTAATGACAAATTTTATTAGTCAAGTCTTTCTTAATATTAATACTGATTTTAGAGATCTTGTTTACATTGTCAAGTTTAAGCCCGAAAGTAAATACATTTTGAAGTATGTCTTGCAGTATTTGACTTTAAACAAGGTGCCACAATGCTGAAGAAAGCTTAAATAGACGGGCATTTTTACTGTGTAGGTTTCCCCAGATTCCTTTCCAAGGAATTGGGGGTGTGTTCAACCCCCAATGTTCCCAGGTCCAGAAAACACCCCTAACTATGGTTAAGTAATGCTTATTAGGCTGTGCATTTATGCTATGCATTTATAAAGTGTTACCGAAGGGATAAATGTTTACACTTTACAATAAGGGTCCAAATAACATTCAGTAATGGTTGACTATGGTTAAGTAATGCTTATTAGACTGTTAAGCATAAATATAGTGTTACCAGAGGGATAAATGTTTACACTTTACAATAAGGGTCCAAATAACATTCAGTAATAGTTAACTATGCTTGTGTCATGCTTATGAGACACTCACATGATTAAGGGCCATCAGGTCAGGCTTCTAATGTGAATTAATACCTTACTTAACATGAAGTAAGGGATTCCTGATAATATACACAGCACAGCATTAGTAAATGATTATCAAAGATATTAATAAATGGCTCATTGATGCCCATCCAGATTACATACAATGTAGAATAAGGCTTTGTCAATGCATTAGTTAGCTGTTAGTTAATGTTTATTCACTCCAAATAAATACCACTGCCAAACCATTACTAAAGACATTATTAAGGGCTTACAAACATTCCAACTAAAATGGTTATTAATGCTGAGTAATGCATACCTAATGGTAATTTATTTTATAAATCAAACTTATCAATGCTTAATTATGCATTAAGGAGTTTGGGAAGTAAGCATTTATTAACTGCTAATGAACACATTAACCAATATGCTAACTAATGCAAAGTAATAGTTAATAAAAGTTGTTCGTGTATTATTAAGCAGTTAATTAATGCTTAATAATGCACTAACTAACGTTAATTAAGGGACCCTTATTGTAAAGTGATACCGGTTTTCTTACTTGTTCTGGTCCTGATGTAGGTTTTTCCTCCAAGTTCTGGTTCTGATGGAGGTTTTTTCTTTCCTGGTTCTGGTTCTGATGGAGGTTTTATTCCTGGTTCTGGTCCTGATGGAGGTTTTTCTTCTTGGTTCTGGATCTGATGGAGGTTTTCCTTCTTGGTTCTGGTCCTGATGTAGGTTTTCCTTCTTGGTTCTGGTCCTGATGGAGGTTTTTATCCTGGTTCTGATTGAGGTTTTTCTTCCTGTTTCTGGTCCTGATGGAGGTTTTCTCCTTTCTGGTTCTGGTCCTGATGGAGGTTTTTTCTTCCTTGTTCTGGACCTGATGGAGGTTTTTCCTCCTGGTTCTGTTTCTGATGGAGGTTTCCCTTCCTGGTTCGGGTTCTGATGGAGGTTTTCCTTTCTGGTTCTGGTCCTGATGGAGGTTTTCTGTCCTGGTTCTGGTGGAGGTTTTCATTCCTGGTTCTGGTCCTGATGGAGGTTTTCTTCCTGGTTCTGGTGGAGGTTTTCATTCCTAGTTCTGGTCCTGATCTAGGTTTTTTTCTTTCCTGGTTCTGGTTCTGATGGAGGTTTCAATTCCTGGTTTTGGTTCTGATGGAGATTTTCCTTTCTGGTTCTGGTCCTGATGGAGGTTTTCCTTCCTGGTTCTGGTTCTGATGGAGGTTTTTCCTCCAAGTTCTGGTTCTGATGGAGGTTTTTTCTTTCCTGGTTCTGGTTCTGAATGAGGTTTTATTCCTGGTTCTGGTTCGGGAGACAAATACGGTATCACTTGAGTGGGAAAAATTTACTGTGAAAATTTTTTGGGGATAATAAAAAAAAAAAAAATAAAAAAGTTTTTTATTTTTTTTTTTTTTTCGATTACAAAAAAAAAAAAAAAAAAAAAACCAAAAAAAAACAATGGAAAAAAAAGACACCGGGGGGGTGTCCAAGAACAAAAAAGCCATGATCCAGGAGGAAGTAGGGAACCTGTGGGAGGAAGGATGAAGGGCAAGAGCAGTGGAGCTAGTGTCTCAGGCTGCATGGACCAAACAGGGCCTACCCAAGAGCAGGAACACACGGGGAGATCTATGGAGATTGGAGCCTTTCTGCATCTCGTTCATGCTGGGGTGGGTGTGTGACACACTCCTGACCCCAACAAGTGGGGTATGAGACAGGACCCTTTGTGCCAGCTCTGTGGGGAGATGGTACCTCGGCACACATCAGGGTGTAAGACATCACTTCCCCAAGGTAGGTACAGGTGGTGCCACCATAAGGTACTCATGGTACTTGCTGACACCCTGGAGCAGGAGAGACACAAGAAATGCCAACCACATGGAAGATCAATACAAACACTCAGCTTTGTAAGGGAGGGATAAAAGCCCCCAACTACCAACAAGAAGAAGCAATCTGCTGCAAAAGGCTTAATCATGGGAAATAATTAGACCTGGGGGGAAGACTGGAATTCCCCAAGTTGTCCAGACAACCCTGAGGCCAGATGTGGTCTGAAGAGGCAAAGAAGATCATCCTCATTGAACGTATAGTCCCATAGGAAGAAGGTGAGCAGGCATTTGGGAGCAGAGTGCCCGATACCAGGATCTCTGGAATGACTGCAGGGAGGAAGGATGGCAGGGATGGCTCTTCCCAGTCCAGGTCGGCTGTAGAGGATTCCTGCCCAGTCAGGGTGGAGGATGCTCACAGCAGCTGGAGTGGTGGGGAGGGAAGGAAAGACAGCAGCTGGCAGGATGGGGGAGGCAGCAGAGACCACTTGCTGTTGGAGCAGGAGAGAGGAGCTCAGCTGGAAGCAGGAGGAGGTGATGGGCAGTGATTTGGTCACCACTGCCGACCCACCAACATTGAGGGTGTTGTGGTTCAGGGTCGAAACACCCAAAGATTGTTGGTTACCACCTGACGACATTGACTCTTCCTGGCCAAGGCTACACTCACCAAAAGTGAATAAAGGAGAAGCATCTTTAGATGGAATTGTGTCCTTATGGCATTTTATGGCTCATGAAAATCTAAGAAAACCACAAGACATTTGCTAAACAGGCAGAATCAACCTTAGCCAAGGTCTTGCAGGAAGGTAGCGATAGTGAATTGAATGATGTTGTCTTTGATGTTTAAGAACATGTCAAACATTCAGAAAGGACAAGTAGAGATGCAGACATGGGGATCCAGTTCAGCAACATAGTTTCTCTTCACAATATTAAGCAGTGGAGGAAACTTCTCTGCAGCGCTGCCAACAAAGCCAGACTCATCAGGTTCTTGGTGAACCAATGGAGATGACCAGAGCACAGAGATAAACTACAGGGCAAGACGCTGGATATTACTTATGAAGAAGTCTGCTTCAAAATCACGAAGGACCAGTAAATATAGATTCTATCTATCTATCTATCTATCTATAAATGAATGAATGAAAAATACTTTATTAATCCCTGGAGGGAAATTTAATGTTTGTAATACTCTCTTTTTCTTTTTCTTCTTCTTTTTTTTTACAATACAACATCTATCCAACATAACAATAATATAAAAAGTTAAACTGCAACAATAATCATAAAAAAGTCAGTCTTGTTCTTCAGGGTGATGCTGCTGCAGGAATGAATTTCTGTATCTCTCCGTCCTACAGTGAACCTGACGCAGCCTCCCACTGAACACACTCTGTTGATTCTTCACCGTGTTGTGGAGAGGAGGAAGAGTCCTCCATCATCTTCATCAGCTTGTGCAGCATTCTTTTCTGAACGATCAGCTCCAGCAGCTCCAGAGTTCTCCCCAGCACAGAACCAGCTTTCTTGATCAGCTTGTTTAGTTTCTTCAAGTCTCTGGTTCTGGTCCTGATTCTGGTTCTGGTTCTGATGCTGCTGCCCCAGCAGATGCTGCAAAGCTGATTGCACTTTCCACAACAGACTTGTAGAAGATTTGCAACATCTTGGTGCAGACGTTGAATGATCTCAGCTTCCTTAAGAAGTAGAGTCTGCTCTGACCTTTCTTGTAGATGTAGTCAGTGTTGCATTTCCAGTCGAGTCTGTTGTCCAGCTGAACTCCAGGTATTTGTAGTTCTCCACCACCTCCACCTCCTCTTCCAGGATGTAGACAGGACTATGCTGCTTATTCTTGCTCCTCCTGAAGTCAACAATCATCTCTTTAGTCTTGCTGGTATTTAAGATGAGCTGATTGTTACCATTTCACAAACTGACTGACCAGTTCCCTGTACTCGGCTTCTTGTCCATCACTGATACACCCCACAACTGCAGAGTCATCAGAGTATTTCTGCAGATGACAGGACTCAGAGTTGTACTGGAAGTCTGAGGTGTACAGTGTAAAGAGGAATGGTGAGAGTACAGTTCCTTGTGGTGCTCCAGTGCTCCTATCTCACAGTATCCATCCATCCATCTTGAATAAGGTATTGGGAAGAAATATAATTAGTCCAAAAGTATCCTTTATTAGAAACTATATTGCATTTATTTAGAACTGACAATCGGCATTTTTAACTCACTGGCTGCCATTCACGTGTTTCCACGCTAATTCAAATCCGAACGTTAACTCCCATTCAAATCTTTCCACGTTAATAAAGGGTTTTAATCGGGGGAGCTGCTTTAATCTCTGGCGGAGCTTGTCAGAGAGAACCAAGGGCTCATCGTAATTTTTTCGGTAGTTTTCATCTAATCCAGCAGATGGCGGTGTCAGACAAGCTTAAAAAAACCTACCAGGAAGTGATGCAATTCTATGATGCTTCCTGTGTTACCTTGCTAACGGCTGTCAGCCCAAGAAGTGTGCTGGAGAGGGGGGGAGAACATGGCGACAGGTCGTAATGGAAGCAGTTTAGGAGGTGGATTAAGGAGGAAAGTTTGTTGGAAAAGTGATCGGTGACAGACAGACACGATTGATCGAAGACACATCCATAGATGGAAATACAGCAGTGAAGTTCCCGTGGGGGGGGGGGGGCTGTAGGCGTGCACCTTAGCTGCGGTAGAGGGAGGAGGGAGAGAGGGGGGGAGG
>JALJCO010002499.1:127500-172500 GCA_023101725.1 Atherinomorus stipes
TTAACAGGAACGTGTCCAGCCTCTGTTGAACTGATGCAGTGCCCCTAGAAGACTTCAAGGCACGTTTGAATGTCTGTACAAAACACTCTGCCAAGCCGTTAGTGGCAGGGTGGTAAGGTGCTGAGCGGATGTGTTTAACTCCATTGGACCTCAGGAATGCAGTGAACTCCTCCGAACAGAACTGCGGTCCGTTATCACTTACAAGAATGTGAGGGATGCCGTGGCGACTGAAAAAACTTCTCAAAACTTGAATGGTTTTACTAGCAGTGGTAGTGTCCATAACATGCACCTCGGGCCACTTGGAATGTGCATCAACCACAACCAGGTACATGTGTCCTTCAAACGGACCAGCAAAGTCCACGTGAATCCTTTCCCAGTGACTGGATGGCCACATCCACGGATGCAGAGGGGCCAGACTTGGCTCTTTTTGCACCCGCTGGCAAGAGTGACAGGATTTGGCTTGAAGCTCTATCTGTGAATCGATGTTGGGCCACCACACATAACTCCGTACCACACCTGGGTGTGCAGTGTGGAGCTCCTTTAATACACATGGGCAGAATTTTGGTGGCACTATTACTCAGGAACCCCACATCAGGCATCCTTGTTGTATTGTGAGCTCATGCCGACGCAGCAGAAAAGGTGCCAGCTCCTCAGCATCTTTTGGAGAAGGGAAATGACCAGTTGAGACCATTTCCACCACGCGTGAGAGGACAGGGTCAGACATGGTCTCGTGTCTGATCTCAGTGCTGCTGATTGGTAGTGTCTCCAGCTGGGATGTGTAGAACACATCTACAGTGTCCGTCTTTGTATCATGTGTGTGTGGAAGTGGTAAGCAAGAAAGTCTGTCTGCATTAGTGTGTGATTCACCCTTGCAATACTCAATGGTGTAATCATGGCCTGACAGCAGCAAAGCCCAGCGCTGCATCCTGGCAGCAGCCATAGATGGAATACTTTTCAGTGGGCTCAGGATGGAAGTCAGGGGGCGATGGTCGGTAAGCAGAGTGAACTTGTTGCCATACAGGTACTGATGAAACTTGCGGATTCCAAAAACTATTGCCAGAGCTTCCCTCTCAATTTGAGCATAGTTTTGCTCTGCATTGCTAAGGGTCCTGGAAGCATAGGCGATGGGTTTTTCCTCGCCATCAGGCAAGATATGTGAGAGCACAGCCCCTGCCCCATAGGGTGAGGCATCACAAGCTAGGCGGAGGGGCAGATCAGCATTGAAGTGAGTCAACACATCCTGAGACACCATATGCGTTTTAGCCTTTTGAAAAGCTGCCTCACAGGCTTTTGACCAAGTCCATTTTTGTCCTTTTTTTAGCAGCGCATTAAGCGGTTTCAGAATCATGGCAAGATCCGGGATGAAGCGTCCATAATAATTTATCATTCCAAGGAAAGAACGGAGTTGGCTTACATTGCTAGGTGCAGGTGCCTCCAGAATAGCACGTACCTTATTAGGGGACTTGTGGAGCCCACCAGCGTCGATAATGTGACTCAGATACTCAACTGAGTCCTGGAAAAACAAGCACTTGTCCTGTTTGACGTGCAAGCCGTACTCTTCTAGCCGTCCCAAAACTGTGTCCAGAGCTTTTAGATGGGTCTCTTCATCTGGTCCACTCACCAGAATGTCATCCAAGTAACAGTGAGTAAAAGGAAGTCCAACAAGCACTTGATCCATAGCTTTCTGGAATAAAGCTGGTGCAGATGCTATACCGAATGGCAGACGGTTATAGCAGAACAGACCTTTTGTGTAGAGATAGTCAGCAACTTCTTTGACTCCTCCTCCACTTCCATCTGGTGGAATTCTGGAACGCCCCGCTAGGTAGCTGCAATTTGTGATAGCTCTCCCTTAACTTTTGTGTTTTTTTCCAAATATAGTTGTCTTTTTTTATTGACATTACTTGTCAGATAAGGTTTTTCTTGGAGGATTTTTTATGCTGGCTTGAAGGGTGTGCAATTCAGGAGATTTTTCCTCATATATTTGGCTTTTTTCACTACTTGTTATGATGTATATCCATAGCAACGGAAAAATTGTTTACCACCGGGATCAACTGTTAAAACTCTCCCAAATCAAGATTTTCAGCCAAATAACACGTCAAATCCCAGTGGAGTTAAGGAGAAAGACAAGAGGATGCAGGGCAGGGGTAAGGCAGAGAGAAAAACGGTGGAGTTTTAAACCGTTTCTTCCAACTGTTGTGATGGGTAACGTGAAATCGCTAGCTAACAAGATGGACCAGCTTGAAGTGCTAACAAGGTCTCAGAAAGAGTACAGAGAATGCAGTATCATGTGTTTCACCGAGACATGGCTGCATGAACACATCCCGGACTGTAATGCGTCTGTACACATTCAAGACGGTCCGTGCAGACCGAAATAAACAGCTCAGCGGGAAGCTAAAGGGAGGTGGAATTGCAGTGCTGGTCAATCAGCGTTGGTGCCATCCAGGACACGTCACTGTCAAGGAGAAGATCTGCACAAGAGACATTGAACTGCTAGCTATGAGTTTTCGTCCATATTATTTGCCCAGAGAGTTTGCCTGTTATTCTGGTAGCGGTTTATATAATACCAGGTACCGCACCAGAGACAGCCTGTGATGTCATCAGCTCCGTCGTGGCTAAACTACAAACACAGCATCCAAACTCTTTCATAGTGATCTCTGGAGACTTCAACGTCTCCCTCTCTGCTACGTTACCAACTTTCCAGCAGTTTGTCAGCTGCTCCACCAGAGAAAATAAGATGTTGGTCTTATTCTTATTTTATGTAAATACTAAGAATGCATACAGCTCCTCTGCCCTGCCTCCTTTAGGAAGATCAGATCATAATCTGGTTCTTCTCACCTCCACCTACAAGCCCATGGTTCAGCAGCAACCAGTCATTAGGAGGACGATTAAAACCTGGTCTACTGAGGCTGAAGATGCTCTGAGAGGGTGCTTTGAGGCCACAGACTGGAATGTCCTCTGTGAACCTCATGGAGATGACATCAACACCATGACTGAGTGTGTGACAGATTACATAAACTTCTGTGTGGACAGCATCGTTCCAACAAGAACAGTGAGGTGCTTCCCCAATAACAAACCCTGGATCACCAGTGACCTGAAAAAGCTGCTGAACATCAAAAAGAAAGCTTTCAGGGATGGAGACAGGGAGTTACTGAAGACCACACAAAAACAACTGAAAACACAGACTAAGAAGTGCAAGGAGGACGACAGGAAGAAGTTGGAGAGCAGCTCCAGCAGAACAACGTGAGGGATGTGTGGTCGGGAATGAAGAAGATCACTGGCTTCAAGTTAAAGGGGGACCAGACTGACCGAGGTCTGGACAGAGCTAACGAACTGATCATGTTCTTCAATAGGTTCAGTTCCCCCCCTGCCGACAACCCAACACACCACACACCCTCCATGAGCCCACAGCTTTCCTGTCCCACCCCCACTCTGTCACCCTGCACCTCAGTCATGGACCTGAACACAGCCTCATCTCCCTCCACATCAGGACATCCTGAGACCTCCTCTGTCTCCACATCAGGACATCCTGAGACCTCCCTCTCCCCCCACATCAGGACATCCTGAGACCTCCTCTCCCCCCACATCAGGACATCCTGAGACCTCCTCTGCCTCCACATCAGGACATCCTGAGACCTCCTCTGTCTCCACATCAGGACAACCTGAGACCTCCTCTGTCTCCACATCAGGACATCCTGAGACCTCCTCTGTCTCCACCTCCAGCCTGACTGTCTCCTGTGACCAGGTCAAGAAACAACTGGAGAAACTGAACCGGAACAAGGCTGCAGGTCCAGATGGTGTCAGTCCCAGAGTTCTCAAGACCTGCTCAGAACAACTATGTCCGGTTCTCCAGAACCTTTTTAACACCAGCCTGAGACAGAACAGAGTTCCTGTGCTGTGGAAAACATCCTGTCTTGTTCCTGTCCCTAAAAAACCAGAACCAGCTGAACCAAATGACTACAGACCAGAACCAGAACCAGGACCAGAACCAGAACCAAATGACTACAGACCAGAACCAGGACCAGGACCAGAACCAGAACCAGAACCAGGACCAGAACCAAATGACTACAGACCAGTTGCTCTGACATCTCACATCATGAAAGTCCTGGAGAGACTCTTACTGGCTCACCTCAACAAGCAAGTGAACACCTTTCAGGACCCATTACAGTTCACATATGGTAATGGGCTTGGGGTTGAAGACGCCATCATCTTCCTGCTTCAGAGAGCCCACTCTCATCTGGACCAGTCAGGCAGCACTTTGAGGGTCATGTTCTTTGATTTTTCAAGTGCCTTTAATACTATTCAGCTGCATTACTATGTGAGAAGCTCCATAACTTCCAGGTGGATCCTCCACAACCACCTGGATTTACGACTACCTAACAAACAGACCACAGTTTGTGAGACTGAAAGGTTGTGTGTCTGAGATGGTGATCAGCAGCACTGGAGCACCACAAGGAACTGTACTCTCACCATTCCTCTTTACACTGTACACCTCAGACTTCCAGTACAACTCTGATCCTGTCATCTGCAGAAATACTCTGATGACTCTGCAGTTGTGGGGTGTATCAGTGATGGACAAGAAGCCGAATACAGGGAACTGGTCAGTCAGTTTGTGAAATGGTAACAATCAGCTCATCTTAGATACCAGCAAGACTAAAGAGATGATTGTTGACTTCAGGAGGAGCAAGAATAAGCAGCATAGTCCTGTCTACATCCTGGAAGAGGAGGTGGAGGTGGTGGAGAACTACAAATACCTGGGGCCTCATGTACAAAAGGGTTCGTACGCACAAAAACGTGGCGTACGATCATTTCCACGGTAAAGTCGAGATGTATCAAGAATGGAGTGACCGTGGAAATGTGCGGTGCTTCACGTCAACTTCATGGCTGCGTACGAACGTTTCTACAGCTGTGGAGACTTTGGCGACACTTGGAGGCGACGCTGGGAAACTGTTAAAAGAAATAAATGTGAAAACAACCATCCCCAGACTGAGTGATGTTGTCAGACACATGAACAAACAGCCCTCATAAACAATTAACACCTGCGTCTGCAATTATGTGTGGATATAAAAGCGCAAAGTGGAGCAAAAATAGGCTCCTTTCCAGCAGCTGTTTTAGATGGAAGAAAACGTTCGAAATGGTGGATATACAGAGAGAGTGTTTTTAGAGGTCGAGAAGATTTACTGATTTAATGATAACTGGCTGGTCAGACGCTTTAAGTTCCCAGAGACATCTCTGTGCACAGAGCTGAAGCCAGGCTGGGGGGCAACACACCCAGCTGTGCCTCCACGCGCTCCGGCGAGTAAATTCACTTATATGCCGGTTTATTTATTAATGCACTTAATTTGTGAGGACATCTATAGGATGATCTGTTCAATCACTTATACCAGCACAGCAGGGGGGGGTGGGGGTGGGGGGGACTCGGCCGGCATTGCGATTTAACAGTAGCAGGTCGGTTACATCTACATCCCGGGATTAGGAAACCCCCGAGGCTGTGACGCAGGTGATGCAGGAGGAATTCCCAATGCTGCACGTCCTCTTATGGTAATAGATTGTGTCAGCTAATAAATACAGTATTTCCTGTGACATCAGGCTGTGGGGGGGCGACATCAGGCTGTGAGGAGGCGACTGTATAAACACACGTTTCACAAATTTATATTTATTTACCTTTAGAAAAACCGGAGTCACCCGCATGAACTCCCACCACCTCTGAAAGACGAAATGCAGTCACGAGCAGCCGTCCTCTACTTCACATCCAACTTGAAGTTGGACCACTTCGTTTTTCGGCTTGTGTGCGCGACTTTGACCCCACATCTTTGACCGCGACACACACTGTCCCATTCACTTTTCATTTGGGTGTGTTGCCGGACAACAGCGTGTTAAAGTTCACATTTTTGCGCATTTATACTTAAACAAGCTGCCTCAAGTTCGTTCTCCGTGAATTGTTTTCATTTTCATTCACTGTCATGCTCATATTTTGTATTTCTGATGGTGCAGAGAGGAGAATCTCCGCTGCAGATCTCATTTAAATGTCATTTGCGTATTTATGTTGGGGGTGTGGACAGGGAGGCGTCAGGTACTCCAACATGTGCGCTCAATTCCACGTTGATGGGATGTACAAAGGAAAAGTACTTGGATCCATGCGTGCGCACAGTTTCATACATCTGAAAACTTTTGTGCGTATGACGTTTTCAGGATTTGATCGTACGCCGGGTTTCAGTAGGAAATCCACGCAACTCTTTGTACATGAGGCCCCCTGGAGTTCAGCTGGACAACAGACTCGACTGGAAATGCAACAGTGACTACATCTACAAGAAAGGTCAGAGCAGACTCTACTTCTTAAGGAAGCTGAGATCATTCAACGTCTGCACCAAGATGTTGCAGATCTTCTACAAGTCTGTTGTGGAAAGTGACATCAGCTTTGCAGTATCTGCTGGGGAAACAGCATCAGAACCAGAACCAGAACCAGGACCAGAACCAGAACCAGAACCAGAGACTTGAAGAAACTAAACAAGCTGATCAAGAAAGCTGGTTCTGTGCTGGGGAGAACTCTGGAGCCGCTGGAGCTGATCATTCAGAAAAGAATGCTGCACAAGCTGATGAAGATGATGGAGGATTCTTCCTCCTCTCCACAACACGGTGAAGAATCAACAGAGTGTGTTCAGTGGGAGGCTGCGTCAGGTTCACTGTAGGACGGAGAGATACAGAAATTCATTCCTGCAGCAGCATCACCCTGAAGAACAAAACTGACTGACTGATTTGTTTATTTAAAAAAAAAAAAAAAAAAAAAAGAGCTTTTACAATACTGAATTTCCCTTCTGGGATGAATAAAGTATTTTTCATTTCATTTCATTTTCATTTCATTTCATCTGCAGGTACGCATTAGACCAATCCAGTTTACTAAAATGTTTGCCTCCAGCCAGGGATGCAAACAAATCCTCGATGTGTGGAATGGGGTATTTGTCCACACAGAGAACTGGGTTGATTGTGACTTTGAAATCTCTGCAAAGTCTAATTGAGCCATCTTTTTTGCTCACCGGAACCACGGGTGTAGCCCATTCACTGTGGTCCATTGGTGAGATGACGCCAAGTTTAGTGAGGCGTGCCAGTTCACTCTCCACCTTAGGTCGAAGAGCATAAGGCACATTACGCTGGGGACAGAATTTGGGCACACAGTCAGGTTTAAGAGTGACTCTAGCTTTAATCCCTTGCAACTTGCCCAATTTGGGGGAGAAAACAGCAGAATGTCTCTTTAACACACTTTCTAAGTTGTCTTTAATGTCTTTTTCCACTGCAAGCATGGATTTCAAGTCTTTCCAGTTCAGTTTAATGGCTCTGAGCCACTCTCTGCCAAACAGTGGGGGAGCATCAATTTTAACGACGTACAGTGGTAAATCAGCAGTCTGATTATTTAGTCTAAAGGCCTTTTCACACCGGGACCGATGCGAATAAACGGCACGAAATTGCGAATAATTCGGAGGACAAATATCGACGCATTTGTTTATACACACCTAGTCCGACGCGAAATTACGAAGATGCAAGAACAATTTCGCATCCGTTATCCCAGAGGAACGTGAGCACATGCAGCAGTGACAGAGGGAGAGGCGGCTGCAGGGAAACAACTGGATGCTGAAAACAGCTGATCTCACCGTGGAGATGCCAAATGGGGTTTTAAATAGAACACATGTAGCTAATAACCTCAAATGGCCACAAAATGTAGGGAAAACACTGCTACTTCAGCTGTGACACCCCCAAACCCCTGTTTGCTGTACACTGTATGCCTTCCCATGTACAGCATCAGGCTTGACATGAACGTTTATTCTTGTTAAAAAGGTAAGAAACTAACACAGATATAAATGTACTTCATATTATTCATAATATTAATCAAACATTATTTACCATTATCTATTTATTATTTATTCATCAAATTAAATGAAGGTGATAACACCTGAGCCATAATGATGCAGTAACAGCGACCAAGCGACACGTCTCTCTTTTTCCTTTCTCTTTTTGCTTGCGACCAGCTCTGTGAAAGGGCGGATCGCGAATATTAAGAAAATCGACCCCAGTTCGAAAAAATAAACGTCGCAAAATCGCAAGACGAAATTTTGTCACTGATGTGAACGCTCCCGTTGAATTGATATTAATTTGATTAAAGCTTTTGCCGTGCGAATCTTTCGGACGAAATACTCGGAGTAGGTGTGTAAAGGCCTTTACTTGCACTTTAACAACTCCTTCAGGTGCGAGAGGCTCTCCTGTGTATGTTTTCAGAACAACATCTGTAGGCTGCAGAGGCACTTGTCTCAACTTACTTTCATACAGTCCCACTGGGATCAGTGACACAGCAGCCCCAGTGTCCAACTCCATCTCCATTATCTCTCCATTCACTGTAGGCAGCACAGTGATGCGGTTGTACATCCTGTTATGGGTAACTGAGTTCAGTGCCAGATCATCAGTATTGGAATCCGTGTCCTCACTTTCAACATTAGCTTCAACACGATACACTCTCTTCTTTTTATCTTTGAATTTGTGTTTGGCTGAGTTACCTTTAAACTCCAGCTTCCCCTCTCTTTGTTTCTTAACCGGCTTATTTTTAGTCTTACACATCCGCCAATATGGCCCTTTTTACCACACTGGTGTCAGTCACGGTCCTTGTACCAGCAGTCCTCCTCGGCATGGTTTGTCTTACCGCACCTTCTGCATCTGGCCTGAGGTTCCTGTGGAAGCACCGCATTAACTTTGAGCGAGCCGCTTAACTGCTGCGCGTCCCGCGCCACCGTCTCAGCTGACACCGCAAAGTTGACTGCTTTCTTAAATGTTAGATTTTCCTCAGTCAACAAGCACTTCTGCACAGTCTCACACTTAAGTCCACACACAAATCAGTCCCGTAGTGCGTCCTCCAGATACGCACCAAACTCACAATGTTCGGATAGTCTTTTTAACACCGCCACATACTGCGCCACAGATTCTCCTTCCTCCCGATTCCTTTTGTGGAAGTGGTACCTCTCTGTGATCACCAGCGGCTTCGGAACGAAATGATTTCTCAAAACATGTCTTTATACTCCATGTCTCCAGGCTTCGCAAGAGTGATCAAGTTCCGCAGCAATCCGTACGTCTTCGGGCCCAACACACTTAGCAACACTGGGACCTTCTTGGCGTCCCTTATGTCATTAGCGAGCACATAATGTTCAAAACGTTCAATATACGTGGTCCATTGCTCTGTGGACTCATCAAAAGGATCCAAATGTCCTATCATACCAGCCATGATGCGCCAGTCGTCCGTGACGAGCAATCTCGAAACGTTGCAAAACCCGTGCAGCAGCTCTTAGCCAGCTAGCTCATTAGCTAGTCCCCTTGTAGTGTGGACGTCCGTCGGTCACCAGCACTTGCCAATCCCACACTTTCGCAGCGGGACTGTGCGTCGGAGCCACACCTCGTCGCCAGTTTATATTATGTTTTCAGGATAATATCTGCATGCACGCATCTTTTACACATCAGACTGACACAGTCTTCCCGTTGCAAGGCTACTTCATAGCAGCTCAACTCTTTATTCTTCCTCAGGCTTCTCACAACAGAACAGTGAAACCCCGTGAATAAACTAATGTGCGCTACCTAGTGGCTGCCAATTCACCTCATCGATGTCAATACATAACAGAAGTGTTATTCATTTTGGCTCATCAACACAGATGACACTGATGGCTAATTTAATCTGATGAATAAATAATAAAAAGATAATGGTAAATAATGTTTGATTAATATTATGAATAATATGAAGTACATTTATATCTGTGTTAATTTCTTACCTTTTTAACAAGAATAAACGTTCATGTCAAGCCTGATGCTGTACATGGGAAGGCATACAGTTCATTCTTTCAACAGTATTAAGTATTGGCCAATGCGCTCAGCCCAGGTATCGGATCGGACTGGATCGCAAAAAAAATGGATTCGTATCTCTAAAGTTAAGTAAAGCAGAATGAAATAGAATATAGAATAGGATAAAATAAAATGAAATGAAATAATTCATAAAGTTAAAAGCAGAAAAGTAGAATAAAAAAAATAACTCATGCAGTTTGTACCTCTGATCAGTGTTGTACTTCATTACAATTACAGTCAGTCAGTCATTTTCTGTAGCGCTTATCCAGTTCAGGGTTGCTGGAGCTCATCCCAGCTATTATCAGGCGAGAGGCAGGTTCACCTCGGACAGGTCGCCAGTCTGTCGCACATTACAATTACAATATCATAAAAATTTATATCAAGCTGATTACATTTCTTAAAGTAAAACAACACTGTGCTAAAGAACCAGTAAAATATTTAGAAATACACTGCCCGGCCCCCCAAAAAAGTCGCCAACAAAAAAAAGGTCAAACATGTAACATTTGGTTGGAGCCTTTAGCTTTGATTGCGGCAGCATTCGCTGTGTTTCCAGAAGCTTCTGCAATGTCACCAGATTTATTTGCATCCTGTTGCATCAATTTTTCACCAAGATCTTGATGATGATTGTAGAGTCTGACCACAGCACATCCCAAAGATTCTCAATGGGGTTCAGGTCTGGACTCTGTGGGGGCCAATCCATGTGTGAAAATGATGTCTGATGATCCCTGAACCATCTTTCACAATCTGAGCCCGATAAATTCTGGCACGGTCATCTTGGAATATGGCCGTGCCATCAGGAAAGAAACATCCATTGATGGAATAACCTGCTCATTCAGTATATTCAGGTATCAGCTGACCTCATTATCTGAGCTCATACTGTTGCTGAACCTGGACCTGAGCAACTGCAGCAACCCCAGATCATCACACTGCCCCCACAGGCTCATACAGTAGCACTAGGCATGATGCTGCATCACTTCATCTGCCTTTCCGGCCACATTTCTTCCTGGAAGACGATGGTCCACGATCCTTCCAGTTTTTCAGAATGCGTTGGACTGTTCTGAACCCAGTTTTAGTAGTTTCTGCATTTCCTTAGATGTTTTCACCTCTTCATGCCAATGATCTGACCCTTCTCAGACAGACTAACATCTTTTCCAAGACCACGGATGTGTCTTTCCACATGCTTGTTTAGGCAGTGAGAAGCAACTCATTGCACCAGTTGGGGTTGAATAACTTGTTGCCAGCTGAAAGATAATCGCCCATGCAGTAATTATCCAATAGGAGGCTCGTACCTATTTGCTTAGTTAAATCCAGGTGGCCACTTTTTTTTGGCCAGGCAGTGTACATTTTACATTCCACAAATGTTTTGAAAGAAATATAAGAAAAGTTTGACATTTTCTATTCTACTCAGCGAGAGTTTCAGAGCCGACTAAATAAGCTCATGTGAAAAGTTTAAAAGTCAGAAAAGCTGAGGATACAAATCAATTTTTAACTTTTTTTTTTAAAGGAATTTTTAACTTGAAAATGTTAAATTTGCTGTGACAGCTGATCTATTGAACATGATGTCATTCACAAGGTTATAATAGTTTAGTATTTTTAATAAGTTTCAGTTTTTTTCTAGTTTTGACTTTTTTGTTTTTCAGTTCAGTTAGTTTTAGTTTTTTAGCAGGTTTGCTAGTTTTTATTTTTGGAAAAAGCTCAGTTTTAGTTTAGTTTTTATAAGTTTCAGTGTTTGGGGTGTTTCTTTTCGTAAATCACACAAATTTGTCTGGTGTGACATTCAAAATTATCAGAAAATCACTCAAAGTAAAATCATAGAGCAAAGTACAATTGTGTGATTTCTTTTTTTTTTTTTGCATATTTGTCACACTTAAATGTTTCAAATCATCAAACAAATTGAAATATTAGACAAAGATAACACAACAGAAAATGCAGTTTTTAAATGAAGATTTTTATTTTAAAGGGGAAAAATCCAAACCTCCATGTCCCTGTGTGGAAAAGTGATCTTCCCCTAAACCTAATAACTGGTTGTTCCACCTTAGCAGCAACAACTGCATCAAGCGTTTGTGATAACTGGCAGTGAGTCTTCTTCAGCGCTGTGGAGGAATTTTGTTCCACTCATCTTTGCAGAATTGTTGTAATTCAGCCACTTTGGAGGCTTTTCCAGCATGAACCGCCTTTTTAAGGTCATGCCACAGCATCTCAATGGGATTCAGGTGGGGACTTTGACTAGGCCACTCCAAAGTCTTCATGTTGTTGTTCTTAAGCCATTCAGAGGTGGACTTGCTGGTGTGTTCTGGATCATTGTTCTGCTGCAGAACCCAAGTGCGCTTCAGCTTGAGGTCACCAACAGATGGCCGGACATTCTCCTTCAGGATTTTTTGGTAGAAGCAGAATTCATGGTTCCATTTACCACAGCAAGTCTTCCAGGTCCTGAAGCAGCAAAACAGCCCCAGACCATCACACTACCACCACCATATTTTACTGTTGCTATGATGTTCCTTTTCTGAAATGCCGTGTTACTTTTACGCCAGATGTAATGGGACCTACACCTTCCAGAAAGTTCCACTTTTGTCTCGTCAGTCCACAGAGTATTTTCCCAAAAGTCTTGGGGATCATCAAGATGCTTTCTGGCTAAACTGAGATGGGGATGGGGGTTGGGCAACCACTTTTTCACACGGGGTCATGCGGGTTTGGATTTTTTCCTCCTTACTAATAAAAACCTTCATTTAGAAACTGCATTCTGTGTTTACTTTTGTTACCTTTGTCTAATATTTAAATTTGTTTGATGATCTGACAAACATGCAAAAAAAAAAAAAAAATGAAATCAGGAAGGAGGCAAACACTTTTTCACACAACTATAAACAGGTTAAATAGAAAAAGATTTCATGTCAACTCAAAAGGCTTATGTATTAAATAAATTGAACAAGACTAAAACTGCGGATGGTTAATTTTTATTTCATTGAACAAAAATGTGTTTATAATTTTAATTTTAGTTTTTTTTTTTTTTGTCTTAGTTAAGTGTAATAACCTTGGTCATTCAGAGTGTGATGTAACATTCCCACATCCAGGATGGCAGTGGGAGGCGGTGCAGTCCCGGGTGCAGCCAGCAGGGGGCAGCAGAGACTTGCTGCTGCTGTTTGGAGCTCTGACAGGATTTCAGGTGTTTGCCACCTGAACGGGGGGACAGTTGGAGCTCCCCCTGCAGCTGCTTCTCAGGTGTCAGCTGCTTCAATCCTGCCGGCTTTGTGAATAAAGTTAGAGAATTTAAACGATCTCTGCATAGATGGACGGCCCAGCAGAGGGTAACAGGTTAAGCTGTTGGCCCTTTAAGCCTGAAGCTGGGCCCCTCCACGCCTCACTGAGCAGCTTTCAGGACCTTTGTTAGTGTTTAGAGGTGGGAGGGGGCAGAGAGGGCCCCGAGGCGGGGTACTGGGGGGGGGCACAGAGCCAAGACTGACGGACTGAGACCCTCCACAGACCAGAAACTGCAGCAGGGCGACACAGTGGGACAGACGGACGCTCCAGAGGTGAGTTAAACTTTTTGAACATGAGCAGAAATCTGCAGAAAGTCCTGATGAAAACGCTTCCTTCCTGACTGGAGGAGTTTTAAGAGAATAAATGTTGGAAAATCCTGAACTAGAAGAAAACTGCCATCGCTTTAGATTCTTCTAAATTCAGTTATTCAGTTTAAAAAGCTTCGTTACGTTTAGTCTCACACGTTTTATAGATAATTTCCTTTTTTATGTTTCACTGGTTTGATTATTCCCAGCTGCAGTTTTAACCTTTTAAAACCTGAAGTCCCCTAACTGGGGACAGATAGTGCCACATCATTTTGTTCTGCTTCACATTATTGAATTTCCCTTCTGAGTTTAATAAAGTTTTTTTCATTTAGTTTATTATCACAGTTGGCTTTGCAGAGAAAATGTCCACATGTGAGGTGATGGAGGTTTAGAGCTGCAGCTGCATCATTCCAGAGATGTTCATCTTCATCCTGGAAGTGTTTCTCTCTCTCTCTCTCTTTCTCTCTCTCTCTTTTTTTTTTTTTTTAGGGATGCACCAAAATGAAAATTCTTAAAAGAAACCGAAAACAAAAAATTAGCAAATGACATCCGAAAACTGAAACACTGAAACAACGAAAGAAATTATTATGTCAATTATTAAAACCATCACATTTTTGGCTATGATGTGTACTGACCTCACTAAAATCAAGGCATTGCAATGAATTACAATCAATCATTTACAAAAGTATCAAAATATTTACAGCTTTGTGAAAAAGTTTTTGCCTCCTTCCTGATTTCTTACTTTTTTGCATGTTTGTCACATTTAAAGGAATAGTTCACCCTCAGAATGATGTAACTTTATTTTCCACTTACCCTCATGGTGAGCAAGACTCTGGACCACTTTTTTAATATGTCAAATGAAGCCGGAGTTCAGGGCGACTTCTCGTTTCCCCCCAACTTTCATATAATGAAGTTCACCAGCAACTGAACCAAAAAGGTCCATAAAAGTCCACAAAAACTTGTCAATATTCCTCCATACTGCTCGTCCAATGTAATCCAAGTGTCCTGAGTGGGTAGCGTCCAGAATTTACTTGAAACTACACCATTTAGTATATTTTTAGAGTCTAAAAAGAAGTATTGTTTTTGTCCATGAAGCGCGCACATGCGCGGTCATGAAACTACGGAAGCCTCGGCGTTCAGATCCTACTCTGCCAATAATACAAGCGTAGAAGAAGAAATTTACTGTTTACATTGTGGTAAGAGCGACAGAGCTCTAAACAAACTGGGACAAACACAGGAGGGGTGGATATTGATCTAAAAGAAAGAAAGAAATAAAAAGAGAACTCGTCTGCCGTGGCTTCCGTAGTTTCATGAATGCACATCGGCGTGCTTGCTGGGCATGCGAAAAATATACTAAATGGCGTAGTTTCAAGTAACTTCTGGACGCTACCCACTCAGGACACTTGATTACGTTGGACGAGCAGTATGGAGGAATATTGACAGGTTTTTGTGGACTTTTATGGACCTTTTTGGCTCGGACCCTGGCGAACTCCATTGTGGGGAAACGAGAAGTCGCCCTGATCACCGGCTGCATTTGACATATTAAAAAAGTGGTCCAGAGTCTTGCTCACCATGAAGGTAAGTGGAAAATAAAGTTACATCATTCTGAGGGTGAACTATTCCTTTAAATGTTTCAGATCATCAAACAAATTTAAATGTGAGACAAAGATAACACAAGTAAACACAAAATGCAGTTTTTAAAAGGTTTTTATTAGTGAGGGGATATCAGACATCGGCCAGCCCACAGATATTTAACCGATCAGCCTGCTGTTTCTACCCCCCCCCCCCCCCCCCCCCCCAAAAAAAAAAAACTTCTTCAAGTTCTTCAAAACTTCTTTTTTACAGAATTTAAAACTTCTAGAGACTAGGGGTGGGAAAGATATCAATACACTGAAATATCGCAATATCCCTTATATATGCTGATATCATATCGACATTTAAAAACATGGTATCAATCTATTGTTGCGATATTTCATCGTTCCGTTCCGAAATCTCACGAGAATTCACGAAATATCGTGAGATTTTGTAAAAGAATGATGAAATCTGGCAAGTTTTTTTCAAAGTAAAGAGCGATACAACGTTTTTAAATATTAAAAACATGATATTGGCATATGAAAATATTGTGATATTTCAGTGTATTTCAGTGTATCGATATTTTTTCCCAACTCTATCCACGTCGGAAACGGATAACAAAACTTGCAAATTTGTAATGATTGCTTATTCTAACGGTGTGGTTTCTTACAAATGTAATTAACGAGGATATAATTCTGGATGCTTCAACATTGGGATGTAACAATCCATAAAAAGATAAATTGGGATATAATTCCCTGACAATTAGTATTACTGTTTAAGATTTTAATTATCATAAAACCGTCATTATCGTACCTTGAAAAACCCACCGTGATGCTGCTCATTACCAGGAAAAGCAGGATCAGTCCCTCCGACACAGGCTGTCTCCCTACTCCCGAACCCCTCATTCACTACATAGCAGACTATCTAGTGCCCTCATTCTGCCTGCGATTCGGACACGAAGCTGACTACTTTTTCCTCGCCACAAATCATGTGATTACCAGCCGTCACCATGACAACCACAACACACAAAAAGATTTCATTGCGAATCAAATCTGTAATTTCAGGTGAAGATATTTTATTCAATTATATTGTGTTTAATCTCTTTTCTGTTATTTTCTCTCTTTTTTTCTGCCACTCAATGGCCCTCATTTATCAAACGATCGTAGAAATTATCGCACATCTGATCGTAAAAATGGTCGTACGATTGGACCCACGTGTGATTTATTAAAACGTTCGTATCGGTCCAATCTCGTCGTACGAACAAAAGAGTCATTTAAATGTCACACCCACGGTTACGCCCTTAAACATGCATAATGATGAGGCTTCACCCAGCGAGGTTGAACCGTGGAGAGGAGAGATTCTGCCAAAAAAAGAAACTTTTTGGAGGGGATCAAGACAGAATTTCTCATTTGTGAGGTGGGAAAGATTAAAGATGTGTTTGGCAGCTTAAAAACCGAAGTCAGAGATGTGAACAAAAACGCTGCACGGAAGAGGATCAGTCAGCCTCACCGGTGTTGAACGACCAGCTGAGATATTAATAAAAGTCTCAATCTAGGCCTGGTTTATATGGTTTATTCGTTTTACTAGTTATGAAATTTAATAATAGCCCACATCCGATAGCAACGTCACAATTCTTTAGCCAATGGGTCAAGAAGAAGTGGTCCAATATGAAACTTACCACCAAAGGATTTCACCGCCCCCCCCCCCCCCCGTCACAAGCAACCGCTGCACTCTACCCCCTCCGTCCACTGCCTCCGCTCCGCCCCGCTCCGGTCCGCACGATGCAGCAAATCCGTTGCTATTTTAATCAATGAGCAGCAGTCCACTTCTCCGCCAGCGCTCCGCTCCGACACGTCCGCTCGGGTCCTCTATTTTCTCTATTTTCTGGTCCGCTCCGCTCCGTTTGGAGGAAGTTGCAAACATGAAACATCCGGTTTATAAAGTTTTTTTTTACATCCACCACAGAAGAAATTGATTGCTGTGTATAAAACTTATTGGGCATATTGTAGCATCTCAATAAAAACTTTTTTATGAAATAATATTGCGTCTTGTGTGACTTGAGAATGGGCAAATTGGGCAATGTGTGTAGTTCAATGTGCCGTATACATACTCCCTACAAAGTAGGTCGCCGCACGTCAGATCCTGTCAAAACTACAAAAACTGTCACTTGTAAACACTCATTTTGGAAGTTGAAGGCCAAAAGATTTTGCTTCTCGCGGATGCTCCTTTGCCTGCTTTGTGACTGAACGGAGAGAGTGCTGGCGGAGTGAGGCGGAGTATGTGTGCGAGGGTTTTTGTAGCCCGCCGGAGAAGACGGACTAGAGCGCAGCGGAGCGGATCGGAGCGGGACGGAGCGGAAGCAGTGGACGGGAGGTGTAACAGGTGACAGGTGGAGCCTGGCCCAGACAGGGAAAGAAAAAAGATAACTTGCATTGCAAAGCTAACAGACGGTCCACTGACTGCAGCACTTATACAACTTTAAAGTATTGTTTACTTATTAGAAATGACGGGGATCAGCTTCGGTCTCCTCCATAGCCCAGTGGGGGCTGCAGGGCGGCTCCCGCTGCATCTTCTTTTCTGACTGCGTATCAAAACTCTCCAGCGGTCCGAGCGATGTGCAGCACTGCACAGGACAGGATTGTTCTGCAGATTTTCTCAGAGTCTAAAGCAGCGTTTCATCCTGCCGGGTCCGAGTCGGACCGTCCGACACCCACCTGCCTTCCTGCAGCCCGAAACAGCGCTCCACCTGGGCACCTGCGCGTGTGTGCGTACTGATGCCTTTCTCCGCTCCTATGTGGCAGTTTTACCAGCTGGGTGAGGAGATGCACGAAGAGTGCAAAGCACTTGTCTCCTAGAACTATATGTTAATGATTTTAATAATTTGTTGAGAGAAATGGAGGAATTAAGTTCAGTCACAGCTGTTTTTCTAATTTTGGGAATACATTCTACATTCACTTTTTCCTTTTTCTTTGCAAATGGGTTCATTCTTATGTGAATACTTATGTTTAAATGACAGTTTGCGGTTTGGTTAATACATATTTTCATGTTCTGCTGCTGCTGCAAACCCTCACTGACTCAAACTTGCGTACACGAACTCAGAGCTGTCGTGAGATTTGATCGTATCCTACGATCACGTTCAAATTGATAAATGCCGAGTCTTGCGTGGAAATGGTCGTACGCACAGATTTTCGTCGTACGAACGTTTGATAAATGAGGGCCAATGTGTCCAAACCTGCGCCATTCCGCTCTCCTGACCGCAATGCATTGCGGTCTATATTGACCCGTCTAGGGACCATCGAAGCTCAAGTGTATCTATCTGCGCTTGCAACCCAGTGGGCGTGTCATATAGTGGGCATGTCGCATAGTAGGTGGGTCTGGTTAGGTTTAGGGGAAGGGTCAGGGGTAGGGCTAGATTTTGGCCTGGTGGGCGTGTCGTCGAGTAACGTCACTCAACGACACGCCCCTGTCTTGCGAGCCGCAGATAGACCCTTCTCTCGAAGCTCACTAGTTTTCAAGATGCATTGTGGGTAACTTTGAATGCACTACTTTCTTCTTTCTGGACATTCGGACACCCCCACAGAATGGTGTGATCCTGATATAGGGCCCTATGTGGGGGACAGAGTGTATGGCAGTGTATGTGTATATATATATATATATATATATATATATATATATGTATAGAGACAGAGAGAGAGAGAGAGAGAGAGAGTGAGTGAGAGAGAGAGAGAGAGAGAGAGAGAGCTAGCTAGCTAGTAGCATGGTGGCGTGGTGGAAAGCATCACAGGGTTCCTCACAGTAAGAAGGTCGCTAGTTTTATTCCCGGCTGGGAATTCCCGGCAGTCGCAGCTTGTGGTTGTTTGTCTCTTTATGGCTCAGAGGTGAAATGAGGCCTCGGCTGCACGAGAACAGCTGGTGGAAGAGCTGGGAACCAGTATCCCGCCTCTGGAGCTGGACTGAGGTTTACCTCAAGGTCCAGGTGCAAGTGAATGCAGCCTGTAACGTTCTAAACCTGGGGTTCTCAACCTTTTTCATGACCGGGCTCAATTTTTTTAGTCCAAACTGGTCCAGCGCCAATTCACATTTTTACACTGTATTTGTGTAATGATGTCACTTTTGGTTTATTTATTTAATAACTAAAGCAAATCCACCTGCCTTTAACAGACTGAACCTAGTAAAATGTAGCTGATAAACATGAATAACATCATATAAAAATATATTATGAGATGGTCACAAACACATTTATATTACACGTATAACTCATGGAATAAAATAAGACTCCTACAAGAACAAATCAGAATTAAGCTCTATTCTGACGGGATTAGTATTACCTAGGGACCACATGTAATGAATAAATTACCCCCTGGCATCTGTTTTTTCTGTTGCGCATTCGTACATGGGATAACTGAAAGTCTGAGATTTGACTGAAATTCACACACATCCAGCAGATATATCAAAAGCGCTGCGTAATGCCCAACATCTGCTCATACGAGTTGCGATTCCATCAGCAGCGCATGATCATTCTGAGACAAATGTGTTTAAATAACTCGCGGACCGTCATTATCAATGCTTTAAGAACTTGCACCATGTCCGCATGTTGTCCAAAACAAATGTTTCTGATCATGGGAAAGTGCCATTTACGGCCATATGACTGTTGAAACTATCCCTGATCGCTCCTACTCTAAAGTTAATGCTTTATGAATTATTATCATCATCTTTATTTGGAAGGAAAACCTATTTTGCAGCCTCCATTCTTCACAAAAAGGAAATGAAATGCATCCGGTACCGCCAAATCACGTGTCATTTCTCTCCAAATCACAGAGATGCTTATTCCCATTTGATTAGTATTATCAGAGGACCTCTGAGTTTAGCAAATTATAGTAGGTAATTTGCGGGGGAATTATCACATCGCAAATCACAGACATGGTCGATTCACACAGGATTAAAATCACAGACAACCTCTGTAATTATTACAAATTACATGCGGTCCCTAGATAATACTAATCCCGTCAGAATAGAGTTTTAGACTATGAAAATTCCTTGAAAATCCTTTCACTCCAATGAGTGTTAGATGTTTGTTTCTAGATAGCTTGCAGATGCAGGCTTCAGGGCTTACATTCATACATAGTGTTAACATTAGCATTAGCTGGTGCTCCATCCATCTTCTCAGCTCTGCTTTGTTATCTCCACTCACTAACCCATATTTAATAAACTGGAGTGGATTTTTGTCTCTTTAGTTACGGTTTGGGACCATTTTTTATCTTTATTATTTCATTTTAGTTCTTCTTTACAACGTTAGCTACAGGCTAGCGGCTAGCTGAGTGTCTTCTTCTGCTTGTTTGTTGAACTCTGATAAATTAGCACCACCAGGTGGGGGGAGGCTACATTGCAGCTCATCCAGTCATAAATAACAGTGTAAATATACGGTCCTTGCAGCCCACATGTGGAAAAGGAAGGTTTTTTGTGGCCCTCCAGGTGGTGCTCGAGGCCCGAGCTTGGACTGCGGCCCCATGGTTAAGAATCCATTTAAAGGAAAAAATCTTGTCGACTTCCAGTTCATTACAGTCAGACCTCCGTCCAGCAGCTGAGTCCAGATCCGTGAGTTTAGACCTTCAGATGGGGGCCCAGCACTCGGGCCATTTCCAGTTCCCTATAATAGGGCAGATTAAGTCAATATTTCATAAGAATCATTCACTTGATGGTACAAGCACCAAATTTGGCACAAGTGAGGTCGAGGATATACTTTCTGATAAAAGTATGTTGCCCAGGTGAAAATCCAAGATGGCCAGCAGTTTTCAAGATGGCCGCCCTGACAAATGCATTAAAAAAGGTTTTTGAAGTAGAACTTGAATGAACAGAAATGTATTTATAATTCAAGCATCAAAATGAATGTATTGTGACTGGAAGAACTAAATGATGTCAAATTCATTCCAATATGGCCCCAATTTTCAAGATGGTGCCTATTCGTGTATTAGTGACACCAGAATGAGTTTTTTTTTCTGAGATTTCTGCAATGATCTCAAGTGAAAATCTGCAGAATTCTGTGGGATGTGTGTTTTTTTGTTTGTTTGGGGGGTTTTTTGCTTAAAATGTGATAAATAGTATTCATTTAAGATGAGAGATTAGTTTTAAAGCACACACAATACATGAAAACAACTAAAATTACCTCTAAATTTGAATTGTGTTAAGGGCAATATGAATGATCATTCATGAAAATACTCTGGTCAAGCTCTATTGGTTTGTAATTTTTTATAAGGGTGATGTCAAAGCACAACCAGGGCACACTGATGACATCACTGCTGTGAGACTCAGCATGGGGTTCAGTGTCGGCTTTTAGTGTACTTGCTGTAGTTGTAGTGGTGTACTCACTGTAGTTGTAGTATACTTTAGAGTCCCAAATGCTGTCTAATAAGCCCCAGCATATATATCAACTAGAAGTTTAGTTCGTTGTAGTATTATGGTTAGATAGCCGCACCTGAATTGACAGGATGTGCTAGTGCTGGCAAGTCGAGCCAATGGTAACAGGGCTTCAGTTACCTGGATGGTGTACAGATTGCACAGGACTAATATGGTGTTGGATGAATGATCAGGCTAGGTGTAGGGCACCAAATACTTGAACCTAGTTGGATCCCATATTCCAATGTGCTCTGATATTTTTGGTTTGTATGGTTGGATGGTGAAAGGATAATCCCTCAGCCTTTAAACATACAGTTGTGTGAAAAAGCATAACTAGGAATGAGTCTTCTACAGCGCTGTGGAGGAATTTTGTTCCACTCATCTTTGCAGAATTGTTGTAATGTCAGCCACATTGGAGGCTTTTCCAGCATGAACCGCCTTTTAAGGTCATGCCACAGCATCTCAATGGGATTCAGGTGGGGACTTTGACTAGGCCACTCCAAAGTCTTCATGTTGTTGTTCTTAAGCCATTCAGAGGTGGACTTGCTGGTATGTTCTGGATCATTGTTCTGCTGCAGAACCCAAGTGCGCTTCAGCTTGAGGTCACCAACAGATGGCCGGACATTCTCCTTCAGGATTTTTTGGTAGAAGCAGAATTCATGGTTCCATTTACCACAGCAAGTCTTCAAGGTCCTGAAGCAGCAAAACAGCCCCAGACCATCACACTACCACCACCATATTTTACTGTTGCTATGGTGTTCCTTTTCTGAAATGCCGTGTTACTTTTACGCCAGATGTAATGGGACCCTACACCTTCCAGAAAGTTCCACTTTTGTCTCGTCAGTCCACAGAGTATTTTCCCAAACGTCTTGGGGATCATCAAGATGCTTTCTGGCTAAACTGAGACGAGCCTTTATGTTCTTTTTGCTCAGCAGTGGTTTTGGTCTTGGAACTCTGCCATGCAGCTCATTTTTGCCCCCCAGTCTCTTTCTGATGGGGGAGTCATGAACACTGACCTTCATTGAGGCAAGTGAGGCCTGCAGTTCTTGGATGTTGTTCTGGGGTCTTTTGTGACCTCTTGGATGAGTCGTCGCTGTGCTCTTCGGTCATTTTGGTCGGCCGGCCCCTCCTGGGAAGGTTCACCACTGTTCCATGTTTTCACCATTTGTGGATAATGGTTCTCACTGTGGTTCTCTGGAGTCCCAAAGCTTTAGAAATGGCTTTGGAACCTTTTCCAGACTGATAGATCTCAATGACTTTGTTTCTCATTTGTTCCTGAATTTCTTTGGATGGCAGCATGATGTCTAGCTTTGGAGGATCTTTTGGTCTACTTCACTTTGTCAGGCAGGTCCTATTTAAGTGATTTCTTGATGGAGAACAGGTGTGGCAGTAATCAGGCCGGGATGTGGATAGAGAAACTGAACTCAGCTTTCCAAAGATGTGATAAACCACAGTTAACATATTTTTTAACAGGGGGAGCAATCACTTTTTCACACAGGACCATTAAGGTTTGGACGGAAGTGTGGCAGCCATTTCACGCCCACAACCACCACTGGAACCATTCACACGCATTGCCCAAGGACACAATGATATATGGCTGGGGGATTAGGATTTAAACTGCCAATCTTTCGAACATTGGCCGACCTGCTCTACCACCTGAGCCACAGCCGCCCCACAGTCTATACTCACTCTATATTTAAACCTTTGAACAATATACTTTAATAGTAGTACATTTATAGTACATTTTCAAACATACTGGTTTCTTTGACACTAAGGGCCTGATTTACAAAGAATCCAAATTGCGAGGCAAATGTCTTTTGCCTCGCAAAAAAAATAGTGTGCGCTGTCATTTTAGCGTTTGCGGGTGATCTACAAAGATTACACGCGCAATCTGTAACAGGCACAAACAGCAGGATTTAAATGAGGATTTAGCTGCGCTCTCCCTGCGCCACGGAAAGTTCAGAAGAGCATGTGGTAAACGCAAAATGAAATTCATCCTGATAGAGAGATGTTAGTTTCAGAGATATAATGAGGCAAATAAAAAACAGAATATAAGATAAATTTGAAGAATTCATTTGCAAAAATAGACAAACGCCATTTAGAAAAAACGGAGTTAACTGCTTTTGCACATAAACTCTTCATTTACTTTTTGAATATTTTCAGCAAATCAAGCTCACATGAAGTAGAGGGTTTTAATGATGTAAAATGGAGATAGGAGGTTTGTACCCGACAGCAACAAAAGCAGTTAACTCTGTTTTTCCACAGTGATGTTTGTCTGTTTTTGCAAATTAACTCTTCATATAATAACTATAAATAAAAACAATGCAGCAGGTTTCCCTGTGGGACGTAAGAAGAGGCCAGTTTAAGGACATGAATAAGGACATGGATAAGGACATGGATAAGGACATGGATAAGGAGACGCTGGTGAAGATGATCTGATATTACGCACAGACTGCGCGCTCTTTGGCACAATGCCAGGCGCTGGACCTGCGTAATTGCCCCCCACCCCACGCAAAACTCAGTAAAAAGTAGTATCATTAGTTTGTGCAAAGTTACTGGTTATTTTCACTGAGTTTTCTGTGGGGTGGGGGCCAACTTCACGCAGGACAGCAACCTCAGAACACAGCAGCAGTCATTGCGGTGTGGAGGAGCAGGAGATGATTTTAATTTAAAAATATGCCATTGGCAAAAAATAAAAGAAAATAAAAAGACATAAATAATATCAGCTTTAACTAGCATGAAGCTGCAGCTGCAGATGTTCTGGTTCATGTCTAGAATAACCGTGTTTAACAGTGATGTTGATTGTTATTTAGTTAAATAATGAAAACTTGACGTGTCGCCTGAACACATCATGAGAAATGATTCTGACCCGATGTCTTCAGTCCTGCAGCAGAACCGGTTCTGACCCGATGTCTGCAGTCCTGCAGCAGAACCGGTTCTGACCCGATGTCTGCAGTCCTGCAGCATCTTCCAGCCATCAGTGCGTAAAGCTGCCAGTTATACCTGCTTTTCAGACGTGCTAAATTACACGCAATTTTTTGCGCCCGCTTTCCGTTGAACGGTTGATAGATCACATTGAGGTTAAACTGAGGTTTTGCATAGTCTCCTCCCAATATTTTGCACCTTCTGGCAGAAACGCCCAGTTTGCATATTCATCTGCAGCAGATGCGCAAAATGGGCAGCGGCGCTATTTTGCCCCTTAACAGGCACAAACCTCCTTTTGCCCTGCTTTGTAAATCAGCTCTGGCGGATTATTGGGTGCGTAATGAAGATAGCGCCTGTTTTAACAAGCGCAAACCTTTCGTAAATCGGGCCCTAAGACTTTAAATGTTAATGTTGTTATACATGGCTGAGGTTCCTAGTTCCTATATGTCTGAATGCGCCAAAAAATGTCCTGGTTCCCAAAAAGGTTCTAGGAACTACAGAAGGTTCCTACAGTCCGAAAGTGCCTCATGACGTCCTCTGAACTGTGTTCCAGGGTGTGCAGTGTTTCCTCCCGGGGTCGGGCAGGTCCGGGATGCGGTGCACTGTTGTCATGTCTCCCCTCCAATATTGCACTCGTCCCGGCCTCCCCGGCCCAGGGGTCACGACCCCCCAGACGGCTGGGACTGGGATGCAGCGGTCCAGAAGAAGGACGGACGGTTTCTCCTCCATTCGTCTACAGATGAAGGTGGGTAACCATCAAACCACAGGGCAGGGGTGAAGGTAACCGGAGGGTCACCGCCAATGATTCGACTCAGTCATCTGTTGGTTAACTGCAGTTTGGTTATTAAAATCACACAAATGTCAATTTTTTTAGCTGATCAGGATATTTACGCATGGTGACTTTTATACAGGCAGAAAACTCTGACAGACCCAAAACCTGCATTTCCCCCTTCATCCACTTGGGGCTGCAAAAGGGAGTCAATCCCCCTAGACTCCCATGTTGAAAGGCAAACTACACAGCAGAAATAAACATGTTTACATCAGAAACAAACATGTTTACGGCAGAAACAAACATGTTTACATCAGAAATAAACTTATGGCAGAAATAAACATGTTTACGTCAGAAATAAACTTATGGCAGAAATAAACATGTTTACGTCAGAAATAAACATGTTTACGGTGGAAATAAAAGAATGAACTACAATATTTTAGTACTTTTGCAGATTTCTGCATCGGCCTCACTGTTGGCCACCAGAGGTTGCTGCTTGGTTGCTATGCAACCAGAGGTGGTAGGGGTAAAAGTCCCCCGCTTGTTGGTTCAAGGTATAAATGGTCATTTGCATTGCTCCATTTTAGGAAAAGTCATGCTCTGAGAGAAACGGGGATGTGATTTTAACAGAGATGCTCGACATGCATGTAAAGAACCAAGATGGAAATTTTATCCGCTTTAAAGGAATAGTACACCCACAGAATGATGTGCGTTCATTTTCTACTCACCGTCATGCTGAGCAAGACTCTGGAGCACTTTTAAATATCTCAAATGCAGCTGGAGATCGGACAGGTTTTCGTTTTCCCCCAACTTTCATACAATTGAGTTCACCAGCAACTGAACCAAAAAGGTCTATAAAAGTCCACAAAAACTTGTCAATATTCCTCCATACAGCTCGTCCAATGTAATCCAAGTGTCCTGAGTGGGTAGCATCCAGAATTTACTGAAACCATCATTTAGTATATTCTTATAGCTTAAACAGTACTACATACTGTATAGCCACCGGAAAGCGAATTCATGAGAATTCACGACACTACGGAAGCCACGACATTCAGCACTTACTCTGCCAATAATGCAAGTGTAGAAGAAGAAATTAGCTGTTTACATTGTGCTAAGAGCGACAGAGCTGCAGACAAACACAAGAGGGGTTGGATATTGATTTAAAACAAAGAAAGAAAAAAATATAGAACGCGCAATCTCGTCTGCCGCAGCTTCCATAGTGTCGTGAACTCTCATGGCCGCTTTGTGGCGGCTACATGATCTACTGTTTAAGCTATAAAAATGTACTAAATGATGTGGTTTCCAGTAAATTCTGGACGCTACCCACTCAGGACACTTGGATTACATTGGACGAGCAGTATGGAGGAATATTGACACGTTTTTGTGGACTTTTATGGACCTTTTTGGTTCAGTTGCTGGTGAACTCAATTGTATGAAAGTTGGGGGAAAACGAAAACCTTCCCGGATCTCCGGCTGCATTTGAAATATTAAAAAAGTGCTCCAGAGTCTTGCTCAGCATGAGGGTGAGTAGAAAATGAACGCACATCATTCTGTGGGTGTACTATTCCTTTAACAGGTCACGTTTACCTTCATGTCAACTGTGAGGACGAAGTTTGTTTTAACTCATCTGTTCAGGTGTTATTTTACCTTGTTTGCTGCACAGTGGTGTGGTGGTTTGTACCATGCCCTCACAGTCAGAGGGTTGTTGGTTCAAGTCCCAGCTGGGGAGGGGCTTGAACCAGCAACCTTCCTGTTCGTTTGCATTTTTTTCTCGTGAGTTTACTGTGGCGTGTGTTTGAACAGAGGGGATGCACCAATGTGTGTGTGAAGTCCAGTTTTAATCACAGTTTTTTGGGGGGTCATTTTTAAACGTTACACTTATTTAGATGAAACATCAACAGACAGAAAATCCTCCTCAGTTTTACACAAAGAAGCTTTCATCCTCTATGATGATGACGATGATGATGATGAAGCAGCTTTCCTGACTTATTGAACCTTGCAGTCACATGATCGATCAGCTGTTCCTGTTTCTACGGAATAAACATTGCTGACAGTCACAGCTGGTCACTTCTCCCTCCACCTCCGGGTCTTAGCTTCTGGTTGCTATGGAAACAGTGAGCGGCTTTACAGTAAAACAAGACTTTACTTCTGTAGATATAAAAATAATAAAATAAATATGAGTTGCTGGCAAATCCGGCTGCGACTCGTGCCGTGATGCGGTTTTTGGGAGCTTAGCTGGTGTTAAAGGTTTTTTTTTTCTGGTGACTCGTTCACACACTCATTCGCCGCTCGCATCATACGAAGTGGATCCACAGAGGTCCATCTGCAGCCCTCAGACCTGGATGTGCATCAGAACCTGTTGACGGTGGGACTTGAAGTCCTCGGGGACGGTGTCTGGAATCAGAGTAAAGTTTGTGTTAATCTTGCTGTAGATTAAAACGAGCGGGTCCAGGGCTCCAGACTAACTTTTCCCACCAGCATAATTTACATTTTTAGGAGCGCAAGCAGAAACTTTAGGGCAGCACACCAAATATTCACATTTTATCTTAATTACTGATAAATACCTGAATATAAATGTAGAAACTACAACTTTCACAGGTCAGGGCACATTTTATGTTTCAGCTGGCTCTGGCTTTACTCAGAGTGTCATGTTTTAGTTGTTGGTGCCAGTTTTATCAGCTAACTTTGCATTCCCGGCATGTTGTGGGCAGCAGTGCAATCAATGAACTCACAGTTTAGATCGCTTTACGGTTTTTGAGTCACGGATCAGGTCAGTTTTCAGATCAAAAAGAAAAAAAGGCCAAGACAAATGCACTGTGGTGGTTTACTGACTGTTTAAGACTATGTGGCAAGGACACGAGCTTAGCTGACATGTAAACAATGGAAGATAACTTTGATGCAGACGTGTCTTTAAAAGACTGCAAAGGCTGAGGGTTTTTGTCGTCAGTCAGGGCATTTCTCAGCGCAGGGAAGGACTACAAGCCACCGGAAGGGGATGGACTTTAAGCCAGATCTTAAAAGGAACAGGAAGGAGGAAGAGACGAGGAAGACTGAACACACGCTTGGAGGAGTAGACAGCTGGAGATAAACTTGACCGCCGGACACAAAAGCAGAGTCTGATTTACACAGTTCGGCACGGTTTATCACTAGTTAATCTTGTAATAAACGTGAAACCTTCCGCGACGCTCCTGTGATTTTTTTGCTGCCTCCTCCGGATTCTCTCGCTTGAGCTGAGATAACAAGGTGGCCACTGATTGCCTGTTTGAAAACATCATGCGGCTGAACCACCGTACTAAAAAGGTCTGTGCTCTGACTTATAAGACATCATTAACCTCTCTTATCATATGCCAAATGAACACCACTTCTGATTAGCTACCAGAAGGGCTACGCAACCACACCCTCGCCGACATTGGCCGATAGTCGCTCAGTCTGCATATAAAAATGTAATTTGTAACAGAATGATACAAAATGATGTCTCATTTATGTTGGATTTAAAAATACTGAATTGCTTCTCAGTAACGATGAATACAGTCTTTTAGTGAAAAAGCAGGTTTGGATAACAGCAGACTGATTGCACCAGACTCCTACATCAAGTCTGGAGCACTCATGAAATTTGTTCGCGCCTGACAGAAGATTAGAAACACGAGAAAATTGGTGAATGCGCATTTTCTCCTAAAGCACTCGTACGAACCGTTTAAGAAAGACTTTGCTGGCACGAATGCTTCTTGCATGAGGCCCATTGTCCCACATTTTAGTCTGAAAATGCGGGCCGTTGGCGTGCGTCCGGAGCCCTAAGGTCTGAGGCGGTTCTTCAGGTCTCACCGTTGCATCTGTAGCGCAGGTTGGACCAGATGATGTTTTCCTGGGAGAAGCAGAAGACCCCGAGCCGGCCTCCTCTCATCGTGGTGTCGAGGACGACGCCCGAGTCCGCCACCATGTCCGTCCCCTCAAACAGCTTCACCCTGAAAGCAGACAGCATTATTGGTAAAGAACAGAGACGTCGGCCAGACACGAGCACGTAAAAGCTGCTGCTACAATCATCCCATCAAGGATCCAGGTCTGTTCTGGCTTCATGAGACAAGTAGAGTCAGGCGTGCTCCTGCTCGGCTGGAATGAAAACCTTTCTGGAACCAGTTTCAGACCCTTGCTTTAGATTCTTATTTGGTTCCTGGTAGGGATGTCTGATATCGGCCGATATCTGCATTAAAGGGTGATATCGGAAAGTACTGGTATAGTTTTTTTTCAGACCGAACAAAATCTCGCGAGATCTTGTTCCATCAGCATTGGTCCAGCGTGTATAATCATGCGTTCCCATTGTCTCGGAACTCGTTTTCCGTAATTTTTCGAGAAAGTGATGTCATGAACTCAATTTCCTGAGATACGAGCTCGTAATTTACAGAGGACCCAAGATTGTAGATTTAAAGATGGCGGCGTCCGGTACCATTGTTGTGTTTATTAAACTTCTATCAGATATTTTTTGTTGGCCCCCTATCGGTATCGGCCTTAAAACTGGTTATTGAACCTCAGGCACTCCGCCGATATTTAACCGATCAGCCCGCTGTTTCTAAAGTCTAAAAAAAACAAACAAAAAGCAACTTCTTCTTCTTCAAAAATGTATTTTTTAGACTTTAAAACTTCTAAAGACTAGCGGTGGGAAAAAAATATCGATACACTGAAATGTTGTGATATTTTCATATGTTGATATCATATTGAAATGCAGTAACAGTTTATTTTCCCAATGAAATCTTGCGATATTTCATTGTTCCGTTACAAAATCTTGCGAAAATTCACAAAAATTTGGAGATATTTTCATACGCTGATATCATATTGACATCTAAAAATGTGGTATTGATCTATTTTACCAACAAAATCTCGCGATATTTCATCGTTCTGTTACAAAGTCTTGCAAGAATTAAAAAAATATTTTGAGATTTTGTAACAGAACGATAAGATTTTGTGAGATTTTGTAAGTAAAATAGATAGACACCGCCTTTTTAAATATTGATTTGATATCGGCATATTGAAAATATCGCAATATTTCAGTGTATCAATATTTTTTCCCACCCCTATTTTTTTAAAGTGTTGGAAACGGATAACAAAACTGCTATTTGCAATGACTGCTTATATTTTTCAGCATTAATATCGGTCTCAGTATCGGGTATTGGACACATGACTTTTAAAATATCAGCATATCAGATATCGGCCAAAATTCCAATGTCGTGCATCCCTAGTATAAACATCCTAAAAGAAACTGTCTTGAAGTTTTAAAGTCTGTAAAAAGTTTTTGAATAAGGAGAAGTTTTTGCTTTTTTCAGACTTCAGAAACAGCGGCCTGATCGGTTAAATATCGGTGGGGTGGCCGATATCCGATACCCAGTTTTAAGGCCGATATAGGCTGATACCAATAGGGGAGGTGATTATATTGTGCATCCCTAAATTCAAGTCACACCAAAACTGTCTGGGTGAGGAAATGAACGTATTTCATGCTAGAAAATAAATCCAACTTCCCTATTAAGAATCTTTTGGGATCTTTGCTCTTGGAGCAGAATATAGTTGTATCTCTCAGAATATGAGAGATACAACCTCACAGTTGTCTGCAGAGATCGGTATAGGAAATTAGGAGTTGGACAATATTGGGCATAGGTAAAAAAGAAAAGCCTCTATCAAACATCCTGGTTTCTGGGACTATTTTATGGTACTTCCTACAACCCTGAGCAGAGATAAGTCTGAACACAGACAAGTTTAAATCAGGTATCATGACTGGAGGTGGTTTTCTGAATCTGGATGGTTTGTAGACCTGAGCGATGTCAGAGCATCTTATGGAGGGTGAACGACCTGAGCTGCTGTTCTCTCTCTCTCTCTCTCTCTCTCTCCTCAAACATCTTTTCTTCTCTTCCTCTTGACTGGCTAAACAATGCATGTCCAGACTTTCTCTCTTTTTCGACACCGGCTGGTTGGAACTGTCCTGTCCGAGTCACATGACTGATGGAAGGTGAAAACCCGGAGTTGAGCAGGAGAAAGTCCTGATGGGAAGCAGGGAATCGAACCGGGAATCGTCCCTCCGACTCTGCTGCAGTCACTGCTTTCAGGGGACAAACTTTTCCAGAGTGTCCCTCCGTCTGATCTGCATATCAACGGCTGCCGAGGCGGATTCTTGCCAGGGCTTTGGTTGTCATGGAGACCAGTACAATAGAGTACTGGGGGGCCCCAGAACCACAAAGAAGTTTCAGTGGGGAAAGAATGCAGTAAAGAGAAAAGGAGGAAAAAGTGGAAAATATACTGAGGACAGACGAGTGTAAAAGACATCTGCAGGACGGAGAGCTGAAGTATCTGTACACCAGATTAAAAAAGATGACTGCATCATTTGCAGTAAAACCCTGAACCCAGTAAAGCTGTGAAAAGAGAAAAATGTGAATTTAACAGAATCCCATCAACACGTTTTTCTTCCCAGTCGAACATAAACAGCATCTGAGATGACGAAGCATTGCAACTGCTGGAACTACTTTTTACAGACGTGTTACTACACGCTGGTAAACATCACCCTGGAACTACTTTTTACAGACGTGTTGCTACACGCTGGTAAACATCATCCTGGAACTACTTTTTACAGACGTGTTACTACACGCTGGTAAACATCACCCTGGAACTACTTTTTACAGACGTGTTACTACACGCTGGTAAACATCACCCTGGAACTACTTTTTACAGACGTGTAACTACACGATGGTAAACGTCACCCTGGAACTACTTTTTACAGACGTGTTACTACACGCTGGTAAACATCACCCTGGAACTACTTTTTACAGACGTGTAACTACACGATGGTAAACGTCACCCTGGAACTACTTTTTACAGACGTGTTACTACACGATGGTAAACATCACCCTGGAACTACTTTTTACAGACGTGTTACTACACGCTGGTAAACATCACCCTGGAACTACTTTTTACAGACGTGTTACTACACGATGGTAAACATCATCCTGGAACTACTTTTTACAGACGTGTTACTACACGCTGGTAAACATCACCCTGGAACTACTTTTTACAGACGTGTTACTACACGATGGTAAACATCACTCTGGAACTACTTTTTACAGACGTGTTACTACACGCTGGTAAACATCACCCTGGAACTACTTTTTACAGACGTGTAACTACACGATGGTAAACATCACCCTGGAACTACTTTTTACAGACGTGTTACTACACGATGGCAAACATCACTCTGGAACTACTTTTTACAGACGTGTTACTACACGCTGGTAAACATCACGCTGGAACTACTTTTTACAGACGTGTTACTACACGCTGGTAAACATCACTCTGGAACCACTTTTTACAGACGTGTCACTACACGCTGGTAAACATCACCCTGGAACTACTTTTTACAAACTAGTTACTACACAATGGTAAACGTCACCCTGGAACTACTTTTTACAGACGTGTAACTACACGATAGTAAACATCACCCTGGAACTACTTTTTACAGACGTGTTACTACACGATGGTAAACATCACCCTGGAACTACTTTTACAGACGTGTTACTTCATGATGGTAAACATCACCCTGGAACTACTTTTTACAGACCTGTTACTACACGATGGTAAACATCACCCTGGAACTACTTTTTACAGACGTGTTACTACACGCTGGTAAACATCACCCTGGAACTACTTTTTACGGACGTGTTACTACACGATGGTAAACATCACCCTGGAACTACTTTTTACAGACGTGTTACTACACGATGGTAAACATCACCCTGAAACTACTTTTTACAGACGTGTTACTACACGATGGTAAACATCACCCTGGAACCACTTTTTATAGACGTGTTACTACACGATGGTAAACATCACCCTGGAACTACTTTTTACAGATGTGTTACTACACGATGGTAAACATCACCCTGGAACTACTTTTTACAGACGCGCTACTACCACGATGGTAAACATCACCCTGGAACTACTTTTTACAGACGTGTTACTACACGATGGTAAACGTCACCCTGGAACTACTTTTTACAGACGTGTTACTACACGATGGTAAACATCAGCCTGGAACTACTTTTTACAGACGTGCTACTACACGATGGTAAACGTCACCCTGGAACTGGTCTGGTCTGACCCCTCCTGCAGGTCTAGATTGACCCCTCCTGCAGGTCTGGTCTGACCCCTCCTGCAGGTCTAGATTGACCCCTCCTGCAGGTCTAGATTGACCCCTCCTGCAGGTCTAGATTTACCCCTCCTGCAGGTCTAGATTTACCCCTCCTGCAGGTCTAGATTGACCCCTCCTGCAGGTCCAGATTCACCCCTCATGCAGGTCTGGTCTGACTCCTCCTGCAGGTCTAGATTTCACCCGTCCTGCAGGTCTGGTCTGACCCCTCCTGCAGGTCTAGATTGAACCCTCCTGCAGGTATAGATTGAACCCTCCTGCAGGTCTAGATTGAACCCTCCTGCAGGTATAGATTGAACCCTCCTGCAGGTCTGGTCTGACCCCTCCTACAGGTCTAAATTGACCCCTCCTGCAGGTCTGGTCTGACCCCTCCTGCAGGTCTAGATTGACCCCTCCTGCAGGTCTAGATTGAACCCTCCTGCAGGTATAGATTGAACCCTCCTGCAGGTCTGGTCTGACCCCTCCTGCAGGTCTAGAATGAACCCTCCTGCAGGTCTAGATTGAACCCTCCTGCAGGTCTGGTCTGACCCCTCCTGCAGGTCTAGATTGACCCCTCCTGCAGGTCTGGTCTGACCCCTCCTGCAGGTCTAGATTGACCCCTCCTGCAGGTCTGGTCTGACCCCTCTTGCAGGTCTGGTCCTGACCTCCTGCAGGTCTAGATTGACCCCTCCTGCAGGTCTTGATTGAACCCTCCTGTAGGTCTAGATTGAACCCTCCTGCAGGTCTGGTCTGACCCCTCCTGCAGGTCTAGATTGACCCCTCCTGCAGGTCTAGATTGACCCCTCCTGCAGGTCTCCTGGGAGGTCTCGGTTGCGTCTCACCTGATGTACCCCACCTGCGGCCGGTGGCTCAGCTGCCAGCGGTACGAGGTTTTGTCCTTCCAGCCGATGTTTCGGGGGTCCTTCCAGAGCAGGGTCACCTCTCCAGCTGTGTCTCCGGTGTGCCACAGGGCGTTCCTTAGAAACTCACCTGGTCCGGTCCGGGACTTCACAGCCTGCAGGACAAACCCAGAATAAAGGTTTTTTATTCCTGCTGAGTTTGGGGAGCAGAGATTCAGAGGAAGGTGAAACACGGTGGTGAAGGGCCGCTGGGCTGCAGGGGCCCTCCGGTGCTGCAGTGGGAAGAACCAGGCGGAGGAAGCGTCACCTTGAGCTGCAGGGCGGGCTGCGCCGTGGCCCTGAAGGGGACGGACTGCCAGTACGCCTGCTCCGTCTGCTTCCACATCACCACGTAGAAGCTGGACGAGTCCTGGTAGCCGAAGATGAAGCCGGCGTAGTCGTCGTCTGTCACAGTGTTGACGTGGAACGTTCCCTCGAAATCCACACCGTTAAACGCCGTGTAGCCTGCAGGCAGACGGAGGACATGTCAACGGAGGGACCGGGACCGGAGGACGACTCTGACGCCTCCTACAGTTCAAACACGTACCCACGGCTAGCCCTGGATCGCTGTTCATCGTCTGGACGATCTCCATACCCTGAAATCACAAGACAACGTCATCACGAGCAGAGGGAAGGAACGGAAGCGTTAGCTTCTGATCTGGGGATGATTTCTCTCACTCGTTTTCTGCAATCTTGTGGATGGAAAGTAGTTTCCCTGCAGGACCAAGACTGAGGATCCTCGCCTTAACGGTGCATTGTGCAAGTTTAAATGTTAAATACTATCTTTTCTTTCCTCCACCTGCTCTAACAGCTGCCTGATGTGTAGAATGAGCTGATCTGTCTTCCCTGCGGTAGTCTCTCATACTGTTTCTGCTTAATGCAAGAAATTCGGGTTTGAAGCCTCTGGGGGGGGGGGCTTGTGGGGGAGACGAGCTACACATTCTCGTTCGTCTGGCTGCATCAGTGTCGTGTATTCCACCATCGCAGGTCCGCTCATGCTGAGACAACACTGCTGCTGCTAAAAGATGGAGAACAGGAGCCTCTCAGACCCCGACTCAGACTCCAGGAAGATGGAGAAGAAAAGTTTGGTCTGGTGAGACGAACAGAACCGAACTGGAGTCTGACCGGTCCCCACGGCAGGGGGGGGGGGGGGCATTTTTCGGCACAACACCGGCACCGGAGTAAGACGAGAGTAAACCCGAGCAGCTTTTTTCTTTCTTTCTTTAATTGGAGGGAACTTCGATCCAGTCTGGGAATAAAACGGACCCACAGTGGCTTTCTTCTCACTAACAAGGTAAATGTGATGAATAACGGAAATAAGGATGCAGAATATTGCAATGCTAAATTTTTAGCATGTAAATACAGCAGTATGACAGACATATGACTGTTCCCAGGGAAGAAATACACTCTTGTCAACTTGTTCAATTTAGTTGATGCAGTAATTTTATAAGGTAATCATGGTCTTAACCTGTGAATTCAGATATTTGAACTACAAGCCAGCGTTAGCCTGGTGCTACCGTTAGCATACAGTCCGTCAGTTTACTCAACAATCAAACCGTAAACAACTTGCAGATTTATAACGTTATTACTTCAGTTCGCGTCATTAGCATCACTCTCACTTGTCACCAGAGGGGGTGATCTTCTGGAAAAAATAGCTGGAACTTGAAATGCACTACTTTAAAGGTACAGTTTCTAAGAATTGCTGACATCTAGTGGTGAAGATTGGTAAAGAGTGACTTCATATTCCAAGCACTGTTGTGAACATACGGTGGCCTTTAGTGGCCAAAATTCTCCCAGTCATAAAGATGTCCTCAGCTGTGAGTGGATCAGTGGTCTGAGGCGTAGCTATGATATATGACTGTACTACAAGTAACTACTTCAATGCCTTTTAAGGCATCCCAAACAGTGCTTTAGCTCTCATTAAACAAAGCTGGTACAGCAGTTTAACAGTTAAGATGGTTCTCCTTTCATATACATTGTTTTGTACATTTAGGGACACCGTAGTAAAAATGGTGGCACAAACATGGCAGCCTCCATGTATGTGCACCCCCAGCAAGTATATAAATGGCTCATTCTAAGCAAATAAATAGTAACAGCTATTCTAAAAATGATTACACATTAATAAAAACAGTTTTGAATTATACAGTTTATCACATTTTTCTACCATTGACCTTTGGTGGTGTTACACAATGCATGTTATAATAAAAAGCTAACTGTGCAAAAGCAGTTTTATGTCTAGGGATGCTACAGCGCCATCTGGAGGTGGTTCTGGTTCCACAGTTCATTCCTTCAGACGTCCAGTAAACAGCTGAAGAGTTGGAGCTGCAGATCCATGTATGAAAAACCAGACGTACATCTGCAGACGTCAGCATCTTAAAGGGGAAGTTCAGCATTTTTGACATTGGGCCTCATTTTGAAGTGAGCCAGCATGCTACTTCTCACTGGTGACAGTTTCAACATATTTCATCCCGTTATTCTAGTTCCAGAAGGTCCGGTTGCTGCTAGTGTGAGTCAATAGGAATCTTCTCGCCTGTCATTAAAAACAATCTTATCCACTCCACAGAACATCCGAGGCAAATCATTTATAACTTCAGACTATCTGTGTAAATGCTGTTAAGAGAATACAAATAAATATTACAAATAAAACTAACCTGCATTTCGTTGCATTTTGATTGTTGCTGAGAAACTTTACAAAGTTTCACTTTCTGTCTTTGACAGCGGAGTGATGTCATCTGCTGCTACAAGCATAAAGGAATTTGATTCCACAAATATAAAGTCAAAACTACGGCCATGTCTGAAAGGTATGAGGATATGTTGGATTTTGAACAAATTAGTAATTGTTTAATTTATTTCAAATAATGTTTACCATCAAAATACTCCTGATTTTCCTGCAGGAGGAGCTGCCATAATGTGGCATTTAATAGACATAAATGCTGTTTAAAGAGAAGTATTTAAAGTATTTAGAATACAGTACTAGAATTAAGAAATGTAACGGAATACGTTACTAAATACATCTTTAAGTGTGTATTCAGTATTCTGTAACTAAATACATTTAGGAAGTATTTTCCCCAACACTATCCGCTGGTGTCCTAACAAACTTTTTATTTACTCCCACAAACATTGTTCCTCCTATTCTGGCACCCAAACACACAAGACGACATTTTAAAGTCGTAATAAGACTTGAGAAAGCTCGTTTCTACAGTCTTTCCTCTGTGTTTCCCTCCAGCTACAGCAGCGACGTCGCTGTGACGTCGGCCTTGCAGGGCTCTGGAACTCATTGAGATCCTTTCTTGGAGTGTTTTACCAAACAATCGGGTCATTTGTACGGAGTTATATAGAAAAGTTCCTAAATGTGGCCGATCCAGAAGGTGATCCGGATCACCACCAACATCTAATGGGTTCATCTTTGGACTGAGACACACGGCTGGTGAAGATTTCAGATCAATCCGTCCAGAACTTTTTCCATAAAGTTGCTGACGGACAGACAAACCAACGCTACCTGCACTACCTTGCCGCAGATAATAAAACACCATGAATGAACCTGCTGAGGACTCAGCGGTCACCTGATTCAGCACCACCCAGTTGGGGTCGATCTGGGCGTCGCCCTCCGGGTCCAGGATCACCGTCTGGTAGGCTCTGAAATCCGTCAGAGTGACCTCGGCGCTCTCTGGACACACATCTACCAAATCCATCACAGCATCGTTGTCAAAGTCGTTCTCGCACACGTCTCCGACGCCGTTGACTGAGGACAGAGACACAACCCGGGTCAGAACCTGGACAGAGACGTGCAGCGCGCCAGAAGTCGGACCGAGGACTGAGTCTAAGCCGGTTCTGGTCCTGACCGTCAGAATCTTTCTGGTTGGGGTTGACGATGAGTCTGCAGTTGTCGTAGTCGTCCAGGACGCCGTCGTTGTCGTCGTCGTGGTCGCAGTCGTCTCCGAGCCCGTCGTTGTCGGAGTCCAGCTGGGAGCTGTTGGGGATGTCGGGACAGTTGTCTCTGCTGTCCTGGTGGCCATCCCCGTCCCTGCAGGCGTTCAAAGCACACACTTTTAAACTTTTATTATTTCATAATAAAACAATAATCACAAAAATCGCCCCAAAAAGTAATCTTGTCTTTATTCAAAAAGATTTTTGGGGACAACGGAAACAAATAACAGACATTAATATTGTAAACTCCAGCTCTATTATTGTCTGAACAAATGCATTCAATTGTATTTCAACTTTTAAAAAAAAAAGAAGAAAAAGAAAAAAGCTAACAGAGGGAATACATTCTTTCACTTCTATCTCTAAAAGTCTCCAATAACACCTCGCTAGACTTTTTGCGAGCTGCTTTATTCAACAAAAGCTATCAGAGGGGTCTGAAAACTCTCTAAATGTAGCAACAAAGTCGGAGACTTCAGCCGTGTCCAACAGCATAATCGGGTGTACCAGAAAATCGGCCCTAACATTTGCTTCAAATACAAACTGCGATTAAATGCATAAACACTAGAGATGCACAATATAATTGGCCCCATATCAGTATCGGCCTATATCAACCTTTAAACTGAGTATCGGCCACCCCACTGATATTTAAGCAATATTTGATATTCAGCCCGCTGTTTGTAAATGCTAAAAGAAAAAGAAAACTTCTTCAAAAAAAATTTTTTTTACTTTAAAACTTTGAAAGATTAGGGGTGAGAAAAATTTCATGTCACAATATTTTCATATATTGACATCATATTGATATTTAAAAATGCAGTATCTATTTTACAAATGAAATCTTGCAATATTTCATCATTTTGTCACAAAATCTCGCGAGAATTCACAAAATATCATGAGATTTTTTGTAACAGAACAATGAAATCTCGTGAGATTTTGTAAATAAAATAGATCGACACTGCGTTTTTAAATATTGGTTTTTATATCAGCATATGAAAATATTGTGATATTTCAGTGTATCGATATTTTTCCCCACCTCTATTTTTTAAAGTGTGGAAAACGGATAACAAAACTGCTATTTGCAATGATTTTTTTTCATCTTTAATATCGGTATCAATATCGGTTATCGGCCTCATGAGTTTAAAAATTTCGGATATCAGCCAAAATTCCAGTATCGTGCATCCCTAATTAACACATTAATTTTTCCTAATTAATTAATCGTAGTTAAAGCGTTAAGGTCCTTCCCTAATTAAGATATACAACTTGATGGTCAGTTTATCAGGTTGAGCTGTTTAACCCGTTGCTACCAGACGAGTGGGCCATTACAAATAAAAAAGTATGCTACTCAGTCTCTCTTGCGAGTATCTTCATGTTATTCAACACTGGAAAGCTGGGATGGGAATGATCTTTCCATGAGCACGGACATCCCTTTGGCTGACTGGACAGAGCAGGTGACTCTCACCTCGGAGTCTGAGGATCGAATCCCACCCGGGCCCGACTTCCGTGCCTTGCCACTGAGGCTACAGTAATAACTGTAGATCCAGTAAAGACCTATTTCAGACCAGCTGCAGTTCATCTCTGAAGCCATACTGGACTCCAGCAGATGATGCAGAAACGCTCCTGTTGCATCAGCAAGGGTCCCATAAACCAGTTGGTCCACAATGAGTCTTTTTATCCATAAAAAACAGTTTTAGGATTTAGGATTTTATTATTAGGGCTGTGCCGTACACCGGTTCATACCAAAAACCGGTGTTTATTTTTGATATAATCTGGATTTTTCATATACCACGATACCAGTGAATAGCCCAGACAACTTGCTTCAGCAGGGACACATTTCACTGCTGGACACAAACACCAAAGTGTGTGAAAAGCCGGGTAAAGCAAGTGTATCTATCTGCGGCTTGCAACCAAGGGGCGTGTCGTATAGTGGGTGTGTCCTATAGTGGGTGGGTCTAGTTGGGTTTATGGGAAGGGTCAGGGGGTAGGGCTAGATTTTACCGTGCTCTCATAGGTCTGGTTGGCGTGTCGTAGAGTGATGTCACTCGATGACCCGCCCACTTTACGACACGCCTCTGTCTTGCAAGCCGCAGATAGACCCTACTCGGTTAAAGCTGTCAAAGTGAAACACGTGTTGTTTATCAGCTGTTTATCAGCTGTTGTGCCAGAGGAACTAATGCCCAAAAGATGGCGGCACGATCTCTGCGAGTGGCTCCTCCAAGTTTTCAAAGTGTAAGGCGGTAAAGGCCCACACTCGTTCGTCACAGGTATGAGGATGTTAGGGATGGCGAAACCGAAGCCTCATGAGACAATGAGACAACTTCTGTGAGGTGGACACCATGTCTTTAGACACGTGAGACCTGTTTGAGACGGTCAGGAGGAAGCATGAGCTCCACCTGCTGGCCGTAGGTGTGTACTGCAGCTAATGGAAGCTGATGCCGGGGAGCTGTCTCGTCTGACTCAGTATATAATAAAAGTCACGTTCTCAACCTCATGTTTGTGTTTCATCTGTCTGTAATATCTTGGAACCACTTCTGGGATAAATGAAGTATTTCTAATTTCATTTTCAAATGATTGGAAGACGTTATTAAGCATTAACAGATTGAAGATGAAGATGCACTTTTTCAGGAAGCTAGACATGTTCAAATATTAAATTCTGAATGTTTACTAATCTTCATTATTTTTTTGTTGGAAAACACCTTGTCTTAGCTTAAAGCCTTCAAGTTTACCTTACTATATTAGTTCAATAACTAACAAGTATTTTGGGTGGCTTTTTTAAATTATTATTTTCAAATGAATGAAGAATTAAAAGATGTTTTTTTCCAGTCAGCTAGGACGATGTGTTTTTAACGTAAATTTAACATTTTGTTGGTTCAGGAATGTCTGCCTTTTTATTCATGCTCTTTTTTCATTTCAGTTATGTATATCAACATGTAGAAATTGCTGTCTGTCAGTTTATGGGGAGATAACAAGTGAATTGAATCAAATTGAAAAAGTGAATCATTATATTAATAGATGCATCAAAAAATAATCTATTTAAATAATAAATAATAAAAAATGATCATTTAACCCAGCCCTAATACATACATACATATATACTGTGTATATATCTATATCTATACATATATATATATATATATATATATATATATATATATACAGTATATAGGGGAGAGCGGGGTAATGTGAGACACCCGCTGTTTCTCGGCAAATAAACACATTTGTGGTCAGGTGACCAGTATGTTTTTTTTCACAAAAATGCGTTTTTCACATGTAAAAGTAAATTTTCTTGCTGTGAACTTTATCAGCTGTTGTGTCAAAGCAAACTGATTCAGGTAGAAAAACTTCTTTCAAACATGTCGATGAGCCTCTGACACAAGCGGCAACCTCCGGTGGCCAGCAGTGATGCAACCCGGAAATGGACATTTTCTGTAATCCTCCCTTCATCCGCTAGGGGCTGGCTCCAAGAGCGAGCAAATCCCCATAGACTCCCATGTTAAAAACGCCGACTTCACAGCAGAAATAAACAGGTTTACAGCCTGGTTCAAAAAATCATTTTAGGTTTATTAGGTCAAGTTTACCTTCATGTCAACTGTGAGGGGGGTGAATTTTTTTATAACTCATTCGTTTAGATGTTATTTATTCTTCAAATTACACATAATTAAGGGCGTGTCCTTATGATTGACATGCGGCAGACCGGAAGCTCCGCCTGCCGACCGGAGGCTCCTAGTTAGCTCCTTCTTTGCTCTTAATAAGGTCTCAGTTTGTTACAGAGTCGCACAACGGCGGTGTTTAGTCAGCGAATTGCAAGTCTAAGCATGTCTTACCTTAACCATGCCGCTTAGGGGGCTTATCTTTGTTAGCTCCTCTTAGTTTCGTGTTAGCTCAGTTAGCGTTTAGCCCACAGTACGTCAGCTGTCAATCATTTGCCCCGCGGCCGCGCTGTGCCCATTTTAGTATTTTCCTGGAGTGACGACGTACGTGACACAGCAAGATGCAGACGGTAAGACACGCCCACCTGGCTTCACATTTCTCTATTCAGAAGAGACCGGAAGCTACGTCCAGTAATTATATACAGTCTATGCTCTGACATGTAAAACCACGTGCGTGATTCTGGTTAAAGATTCGCCTGAACTGCCGGATATGTTGTTTTTTCTAAAAACGTGGCTCTGGGGTAAAGTGAGACACTGAAGCACGAAGCCCAAGTTTAGTTTAGCCTTAAACATGTTTTAGTGTAATATTACGTTACATATGTTTTATTTCTTACGTCATAAAAAGCTCAGAGTCCCAGCTGTTCTAACAGGTTCTGATGGTCCCAGGTTCCGATCCGAGGCTGCGTACTAGCTGGTTCTGATTGTCCTTTGTGCTGACCCCCACTGTCAATGTTCATTTAAACATTTTCACTTATATTATGTTGCATTTATTTTACTTTTAAAGTACTTTGGATTTGGGCTGCCACAAACTGTTATTTTGTCAATCGATTAGTCACCGATTATTTTGGCGATTAGTCGACTAATCGGATGGTACGAAAATTGTAGCATATTTACAAAACCAGTCAAAAGTTTGGAAACTTTCTAATTAAATCTCATGGAAAAACATGTCCAAACTTTTCTGGTACAGTGTTGTTTTTGGCAGCTATCTGAGTTTTAGTCTTAGTCTTTCTGACGAAAATGCTTATTAGTTTTAGTCATATTTTAGTCATTTCTGTATCTGATAGTTTTAGTCTAGTTTTAGTCGACGAAAATCAAAAAGGTTTTAGTCTAGTTTTAGTCGACAAAAATAAAAAACGTTTTAGTCTAGTTTTTGTCAGGTAGGCTATATTTATAAAAAAAAAGAAAAACTGGCCACAAGGAGACCATGCTGCCGGTTACATTTGAGCATATAGGTTTGTTATATGAAAACAGAAAGAAAGACTATGTTCCATTGCAAGTGAAGACAGCAGTTAATGGTGAGGGGAGTGCATTGCGTTGTCTTGTAATATAATCATGTGGCACCTGAAAGTTTAATTATCTTTTCTTTACCTGCCAAGGGACTGCTGATGCTAATTAGCTTGCTAATGACAATCCAACATGTTGCTATATGTTCATTAATATGTAGGCTACTGTCCCTGTCAAATAAAAAAGTTTGAAGATAAAATAAATTTTTAAGCTGCTCATAAAAATACTGAATGCAAAAAAGTTTTTGACACACAAACCATCAATTTATTGCAAAATTAAGGTAAAATATAGGGCTGCAAATATCTTAAATTACAAACCATTTGGGAGTCGAAACAGCCGGCTCTTTAGGAACCGACTCAAAACAGCCGGCTCTTTAGGAACCGACTCAAAACAGCCGGCTCTTTAGGAACCGACTCAAAACAGCCGGCTCTTTAGGAAGCGACTCAAAAGAGCCGGCTCTTTAGGAATCGAATCAAAAGAGCCGACTCTTTGGGAACCGAATCAAAAGAGCTGACTCTTTGGGAACCGAATCAAAAAGGCCGATTCTTTAGGAACCGACTCAAAAGAGCAGACTCTTTAGGAACCGAATCAAAAAGGCCGGCTCTTTGGGAACCGAATCAAAAGAGCTGACTCTTTGGGAACCGGATCAAAAGAGCCGAATCTTTGGGAACCGAATCAAAAAGGCCGACTCTTTAGGAACCGACTCAATAGAGCCGACTCTTTAGGAACCGAATCAAAAAGGCCGGCTCTTTGGAAACCGAATCAAAAGAGCCGACTCTTTGGGAACCGAATCAAAAAGGCCGGCTCTTTGGGAACTGAATCAAAAGAGCCGACTCTTTGGGAACAGAATCAAAAAGGCCGACTCTTTAGGAACCGACTCAAAAGAGCCGACTCTTTAGGAACCGAATCAAAAAGGCCGGCTCTTTGGGAACCGAATCAAAAGAGCCGACTCTTTGGGAACTGAATCAAAAAGGCCAGCTCTTTGGGAACTGAATCAAAAGAGCCGACTCTTTGGGAACAGAATCAAAAAGGCCGACTCTTTGGGAACCGAATCCAAAAGACCGGCTCTCTGAAAAGAGACGAACTTCCCACCGTTTGAACAGCGCAGCCAAGCAGCTGCATGTCTGACCGCAGGTGTTCACCAGAGTCCCTCAGCAGTTCAGATACCCGACGGTAACCCGCAAAAACGCTGTTTAGCAGATAGAAATGACAAAGATTAATATCATAGTTAAGGTGTGGGCGGATATTTATGTAGTTCGGGCGGGTGGCGGTGAGAATATGTTTCTTTTTTGTTGGACAGTCGCGTTTTAAACATCAAACGTTGGGATCGTTTCCAGATCAGGCAGAGACAGAGGCGCTGCTGGTAATGGGAACAGCGAACACTGTTACAACCAGGGATGATGATCTTTTATGCTGGAATCTCTGAATCACATAGATAAAGCCCCTACGTGGCAAAATGACAGAGACTGCTGTGAATTTAAGATATTAATGTGCGACATGCGGGTCAGGTTTGACAGGAAGAGCCGCGGTTCGCGGGTCTCGGTTCGGGCGGATGCGAGTAAGGATGCAACTACTTTTTAACTTTTGACAGATTAATGCAGAATAGGTAGACATTTCCTGCATTATGAACGTCTGACAGACCAGAGATTCACATTTTCGTCCAGTCTTGTCTTGTCAACGAAAATTTACACACGTCCCGTCATGTTTTAGTCATCAAAGAGACACGTTTAGCTCGTCATCGTCTCTTCATCGTCATGAAAAAAAGAGGCGTCAGCGAAATGATTTCGTCATCGTTAACGAAAACAACACTGTTCTGGTAGTGTGAATGTTTATTTATGTCAATATACAAATGTAGAAGCTGTGCAGACAGAAAGACGGACGAGGCAGCAGAAGGTACAGCAGCAACGCTGAGAGGAAAAACAAAGCTTAGAAACAAGAAACGATCAGTCGATTATTAAATTAGTCGCAGCCATTTTGATAGACGACGATCAGCTGAGTGGATTTA